>QEPC01000571.1:1224111-1246160 GCA_003113815.1 Sphenodon punctatus
GTGCGCCCGGGCAAGGTGGACAAGGCCAGGAAAAAAGTGAATAAGGAAGTTGAGAGGTTGGTGGCAGATTTGGGAGGAAATACGATCAGGCACCCGGCAATTAAGTTTTCTCGGCCAGAGCTATTTCGGGCTGACGGAGTGCACTTGTCGGATGAAGGATTGGAGCTGTACCTGATAGCGATACAGCAGAAGTTGTCCATGTTGCTAGGCTAATCGGGGAGGGGGGAGCGAGGCTAGCCAAGCTATGCTGGCAGCCTCTAGTGGCAGGGGTCCGGCAAGTCAGGAAGTTAGGTAGGGATAGTCTGCTGCCAGGTCATCTCCTTAAAGAGATGGGGTACACGCGAATGCTAGAGCTTGCCAGCCAGCATCGCGCTGAACCCAGGAAGGGGGGCGGGCTGGCGAAAGACCTTAGGACAGAGGTGGTCCAGGGTTCTCACAGCCTGCCCTCATTCCTTCCTTGGGTCACGGTAGGATAAGGCCACCTGACCCGGCCGGGGGCGGCCAGGCAGGTGTGACATTGCAGCAGCTATAGGTGACATGGAGCGGTACTGAGGGACATCAGACCGCCTTAAGTTTACTCTACCTAAGTTATGAATAGTCTAGGTGTATAGGACCCGGAAGGGCATAGCCCCTTCCTCCCCGATAAGGATAATAATAATAAAATATGGTGCGGCCTGATTTACTGCACAAAACGGTGTTCGTGTCTTCTTTCAGGGTGGGGGACAACTGGCTAATTACAGTTGCCAACTGCTGGCTGGTATAAACCCAGATATGAACCACCGAGGGTGTGTGAAGGTAGCAGGTGCTGGACCACCTTCCAAAGTCACAATATCCCAAAAGAAAGAAATAGCAGGAGCAGCTTCTTGGTCCCATGGTTTGCCGCAGCTGAGAGTCATGTGGAGGGGGAGGGGGGAGCTGTTGGTGGGTAGAGCAGGACAGGGAAGAATGCCTGCCCATGTGCTAGGCTGGTCATGCTAAATCTGTAAGTGAGGGCTGCACGAACACACATGAAATCTGCGCAGGAGGCTGCCTGTTTATTAGGCTCTACTGGCTAATTTAGCATGCGAGTGGGGGCTGCACGGAACAATCCTGGACTAGTCTCATTTGTTAACACCCAGAGACAACAAGGAGGGGGAATTTTGAGGACGTGGGAAAGGGCTGCAGAGTGTGGAGTGCAGAAAGAAATGCAGATGGCTAGGAGATGCGGGGGAGGCACACAGACAGAATGCATGGGTGGTGGGTGCTTAAAGCAGGGGAAGAGAGGGAAGGATCTGGATTATGGAACTGGTCTGAAGATCTAGCTCCTACACTTGATCATGGACCCTCATCTTTTCTACCTTCCCTCGCAGCACGCTCCTTCAGCACTTGGCGTAGAGGCTGGAACTGGAAGCCAGATCCAGGAATTGTAAAGGGGCCAAACAAAAACCAGCCAGAGGTTATATTTGGCCTATAGGCCTGGGCTCCCTCACCCCTACTTTAACCAGTGTACTTATCATTATGTCTCCCTCATCCGGATACGTCTACAGTTCAAGTCAACCCATAATACAGCCCACATATCACCATGCTCCATGTACCACAATTTGCAAAGCACTGTGCTAGAGAAACAGAGAACTGGGGAAGAGAGGTTAGATTCTGCAGCAGCAGCAGCAGCTAATATGAGGACAATTTCTGAAAACTGAGAAGCCTCTGACTTGCTTCCTTTCAGGGCAGATTATGGCACAACTGGACTCTGTTCAATAGCAAGTTCCCAATTGTTCCAAGAACTCTGTAGCTCAGGGGGAAGAAAAAGAGGAAAAACCTGTTTCAGGAAGGACTGTTGTGTCATTGGAATGTGCCCTCGGGGACACCTGAGCTGGCGATACCTTTATTTGGTAAAAATAATTTCCATGGCATCACAGCAACAAACAGAACAGGTCACGAACTCTGGCATCTGAAGCAAATGTGTTTGACATCTGGGGTCCGGCAGCAGACGTTCCTCCTGTGGGACAGATTGTTTGTGCAGAGTTTTACTGAATAATAATAATATTAAGAATGCATTACAAAAATATTAGTGTAACCCAGTAAGAAACTCTTTTTGAAAAATAATTTTCACCAGACATAGAACTGATCTCGCAGAAGCACTTTGCCCTGACAGGCTTCCAAACTGGGCTAAGTTGCAATGGCTGTAAAATAAACCACCAGTAAGAACATCCATTTATGCTTTTAAGAGTTGTGGCTGGAACTGATGTGATAATAGAGGCCCCAATCAGCAAAACCTGTGCTCCAATGCCTTGCTGAATCAGGCCCAGGAACAGGAGTATTAACCTTGCTGGGAATGTAAATGCTGGGGTTTACTACTGAGGGTGAACATTAACAAGGCAAAGAATAGAGGCCTTTATCATGCAACAGGGACAGTACATGGGATCGATGAATTAACTTGAAATGACATGGGTGTAAGAAGCACTTGTGTGAAATAGGACCCTCAACCATGGGGAACTGTGGCTCATGGGGGCCCCATGGTGATTTGAGAAAAGCCCCTCAAACACATGGGGTCGGCTCATCAATAAACATTCTCGTACCTGGATGGGACCCAAACCACCATTTTACTCAACACTCCAACATGCCTGGGACTGGCCATGGGTGCAGCTCTGAGGATTTAATGTGGACTACCAAGGGTGCTGCTGGTACCTCACTAGCAACCAGTCCTGCATGCAGCATGCAGCCAGGCTCAGTCACACAACCCTAGTTTAGAGTGGGTAGTGAGCTGCTCCTGTACAAATTCACATTCTGAGCAGCGTGGGAGATCCTTACCTCTGCTGTGCTCCTTGGCGATCCCTTGTTCTCTGCCACCTGATGCTAGGGGTGGACCATTGAAATCAACAGCTGTGTGAACGCATTACTACTGCACAAGGCAAACACAGATTAAAGAACAAGTGGGAGGTTGCAAGGGGGAAAAGGTGTCATGCGAATGAGCCCTTCATCTCACTGCAGCCAGTCCATGCTGAGAGATGGGACAGATGGACAGCTAGAGCGAATGAGCAAGCTGGATCGTCAGCTATGCTGATTTATAGCTCCTGAGCATCTGGCCTCTGAACCCAGGGTCTTACAGACACAGAGATGTTTAATGTTTATCAAGCTGAATTCACAAATCCATACCCTGTAGGATGATAATACCTGAGTCTGTGCCTATCGCTTCAGCAGCAGGGCGTGCTCCATTCATAGTCTAACTTTATCTTGGAGCGTGGGTTACAGACCAGTTTTATCTTGTACATTAGCATGTGAGCATAAAGATAGAGAGAGAGCTGCAAATTTCATCTCTCTTGTTCTCAGAACTCCTTGATATGGGGCAGAATAACTTCAAACACCATGGAGCATCAGTACAATCTTTCTTTGTGCAATGTTTATTTAGAGCGCAGAGTTGTTACATTGAATATTTATTTACTGGTGCTCTAGTAGCCAGGAAACATTCTTATTTGCCATGAAGGCTGGCCCTTTAAAATGAGCAAACATGCAGCCACCTGAAGGTATCCTTCTATTTTCAGCTGTTACTGTTGTTTTAACTCATTCACCCCCATAAGGTTAATATATGCATATGGTGATGTGAAGTCAGGGCTGAGGGTGGAGTTAATCATTCACTGCTGCTTTGGGACTTGCGAGATGTGTGCATCCATTGACAATGCAACATAGCCGGTGGGCAGGAAAGGGACATTGGCTCAATTAGATGAGGATTACTTGAACGCCCCTTAAAGGCCTAAGTAAATCCAACTGCATATTTCTTATTCAATACACCCGTTCCTGCCCCAGTGCTCCCAGCTAACTACATAGTGATTGTGCAATCGCCATTGTTATCATAAGCAAAGATTGCTCACCTGTAATGATAGGGGCTTTTATTTTGGACTGGACTTCAGGAGTACAAGTTAGAGGAAATTTGTGATTAACCAACAGCAACAGAGAATCTAACAATACAATGATCCCTACTGAGGATGCACTTCCATTTCTATAGCATGTTACCTCAAACCTTTGGTACTATAGGTTCTATAGTAAGAGTCTTATCATGAAGCTGCAGTGTAAGTAAGGTAGAAGGGGGATGGTACGTGTGTGCAGTGTTCAGAAATTATTATTTATGCAGCACCAGCAATGTGCCTAGGACTTAACAGCTGTGATTACAGATAGGTTCCTGCCACCTGATGCTAGGGGTGGACCATTGAAATCAACAGCTGTGTGAATGCATTACTACTGCACAAGGCAAACACAGATTAAAGAACAAGTGGGAGGTTGCAAGGGGGAAAAGGTGTCATGCGAATGAGCCTTTCATCTCACTGCAGCCAGTCCATGCTGAGAGATGGGACAGATGGACAGCTAGAGCGAATGAGCACAGCTGGATCGTCAGCTATGCTGATTTATAGCTCCTGAGCATCTGGCCTCTGAACCCAGGGTCTTACAGACACAGAGATGTTTAATGCTTATCAAGCTGAATTCACAAATCCATACCCCGTAGGATGATAATACCTGAGTTACAATACCTGAGGGGGTTACAATCTAGTATGGAGACTGCAGACAATGGGGAAATTCCCTCCAAATCCAGATAACGCGGAGGGCTCATTAACACATTGTTCTCTGTGGAGGGCGAGCGCACTGCAAACCTCTCGCCTTGCAACCTGTTATGCAACAACCTCCAAAGGGGGGACTGGGGTGTTCCGTGCTCCCTGTCAGCTCCCCAGCATGGGTGTAGGGGAAGAATGCTGTCTGAATGAGTGCTAACACTTGTAAGTTTGTAACAATACTGATCAAACCAACTGAGGGGAGTAGAGCTGCAGGCCAAAGTCTGGTACCTAAAGTTAAGCCTCTGAAGCCATATATTAACAGCACCAGTGGTTCCCAATTTATTTTGCCCCACTCCCAAGTGAACTCTACCATTCACGCCCCCATTGCACTCTAATAGACCCTCTTACACAGCCCCTACTGTGCTCACCATCCAAAGACATGAACCACCCCACAGGAGCCAGCATCATTGTTCTACACCTATGCCACTCCCCAGAGTGGGGAAAATGCCTATCCTAGAACAGTGATCCCTGGAAGTTAGTAGAAGCAGCTGTTCTCACGTCTTCTTGCATACCTGTCCGTGTATCTTTTCTGTCCACCATCCTCACAGTTTCAGGAAACATTTGTAAGGCCCCAGCTGTGAACCTCTGGTCTTCAGGTAACTACCAATTGCTGGCACCACAATCCATGCCTGCCTTTTGGTCCAGTCACCCTTCTTATGTCTCTCCCCAGTCTATAGCCTGACCACACCCATCTCCTCTCTCTCACTCTTGTAGCCCTGCCTCCCAGCTTTCTGGTTGGCTACCAGTCAATATAAAGGCATGCTGATACCAACAAGAAGCTGAGTTGAATGACTCCTTCCTGTCTTGATGATCTGTCCCTGGCTCCTTGCTGTACTCTGCCTGTTTGTTCCTTTTGGTTCTTACTCCCCTCCCCTCCCCTCCCCTGTTCTCAGCTCTGCACCCTGCTGTAGTTTTCCCTTCCACATAACCTCAGTGATGACCCCTGTTCTTCCCTTGTGTCTGAAGCTCTGCTGAGAGGTTCTCCTTTTTCCTAACTCCTCCTGTCTGTCTCTAGGTCTGCCCTGTCTCCTTTGAATTTTGACCCATTCGGGTCCCCCTCCCCTTTCTACAATGTTGACCTAAGCAGAGGTGTCTTTGCTTATGCAGTAGGACTGAAATGGAGCAGCCCTTTTCAATTCACAGAAGATTATCTGTGGTTTCAGAATGGTGCATGGAGTTTGGATGCTGATTTTTAACCATGGTGGATCTTCATGCACTGTTCCATGGGCCATCTGGCTCCCAAATAGCAAGATGCCATTTTACTGCATGTATGTACAATACTCAAACTAATTTTTGTGGTAGGTACAAGTTGGCACTGTCCTGCTGTGCAGCAGCCAGAACAGTCAATCTGGATCTCTGATGAAACAGTGACCAGATTGCAATGGGTCCTCATTTTATTACACCCAAATAGGAACGGGCATATCTGCTGGAGATGGAATCTGCCCCAATTATCAATTTCAGCTCTACAAATATGCAGGCCCTGCGGGCTCATTCACACTCTCCTTTAGAGCATGCAGTGGCACAAACCCATATTCTGAGTGTTGTGTGAAACTCTTACTACTTCCTGTGCTGCTTGGTCTTTGCCACCTTGATGCAAAGAGTGAGTCACTGAAATGCGGGGGAATCCATGGCTGCATGAGGAGGCAAGGCAAACAGATCAGAGAGTCGGGGGGTGAGGGGGAGGAAGTGTAATGCAAAAATGCTGAAATAACTTCTCCTATTGAAGTGAATGTCACCCCAAGTGCTTGGGACCCGTGATCATCTGACCATTTCTAATCAGGTCCAAAATGTACCTTTTAAAGCCTATTTTTAGGCCTTTAGCTTTGACAATCCTCGCGGTGGTATCCAGAATTGTGGTGCTACTTAGTGTGGGAGCTTTTACTAGAACATCAGGTGCTGCTGAGTGTCTACACGGTGTTCTTGCTGTCTGTCTCACCTCCTTTGTGTGCCAACACCTGTGTTGCCCCTTATTTCAATAAAACCTTTATGGAGTACGTGATTCAGAGTTGATCTGTTTGCAGTGCAGTGAATGAGAGCATTGGGTGCTGGCAACTCTCAAAACAAGTAATAGGGACGTGCATTTGTATCTGAAACGGAAAGATCCTTATCAACAACCTGAATAGCTTGTAAATCTAACACATCCACTATGAATGTCAAGTGAGCAGAGTGTGGATTACTGCAGTCATGAAGAGCAGTTATTTGGTGAGAGGCAGGAAAACTGACAGGGTAATCTAGCTTCATGTAGTATGCAGGCAAAGGAAACAGGCTAAGGGCTCTGCTGTATTCATCATGCGGTGTTCTGCTACTACAGCTAAGGCTCCCCTCTCCTTCTGGGCTTCTCATAAGTTTCTTCTAAAATCTCCATATCTGGTCACCCTAATGAGAGCAGGAATGTGTAGACAGTGGCCCGGCAGGAGAGTGAAGGGCAAGGTCTGTCTGAGGGAAAGGGGAAGAGGAAAGGAGTCCAGGACTCACAATGGTAAACAGGTACAACTGAGAAGTACAAACTTAGACAGACATGACAAGATGAACTGCACAGAGACACAGGAATGAAAAGCAGTAAGGCAGTGAGAAAGTAACGGCCAAAAACAGAGCAAGGGCTGGCAAACATCTGAGCAGTCAGATAAACCAGCAAACACTGGGCATTTATGCTGCCATTATAAAGAGACAGCTTCCGACTCACAGTTGTGCTGAGTAGTCGCTTGGTTGCTATGGTGATGCTCGGCTTGACTTTCCTTAAAGGCACTGTACATTGTGGTGTTCAAGTGCTGCTTGGTTCAGGTGAGTCCATGCTATATCACTCTGCAAGCCAGCGGCCAGCTCTTCTTATGAGTGAGACCTGACAGAAGCTGGCCACTGCCTGGAAACCTCCTGGATGCCAGTGCAAGGCCTAGGTCCCAATAGTTAATTTGCAGCAGAACTTTTTTTTTTTTTTAAAGACTCCTTTTCTCATACTCAGAACTGTCACCACATCATTTCATTCACTTATAGTTTTATTAGAAATGTATTTTTTTTTTAATTTTATTTTTTTTAAAAGCTTGAAGTCCCAGATTGGCATATTCAATATAATTTTTTTCCACCATTTCCAAGATGATACAAGAATCAAAAATTCATTTTCAGATACAAACTAGTAAGGATCTGTGCAGACAAAAGTCAGAAACATGGAAACCCTCAACTTTAAATTACAGGGTCCCTTTTCTGTTGCAAACTAGGGTTACAAAATATAACATGTGCTTAACGGTCTCAGAAAGCTGCAAGTAAAGGATCCGGAAAATGACTGACTTAAGCTGACACAGAAGCATAATGGAACATCTCTTGTGCTGGCCAATGAATCTCTACTCCTGCAACTGGACTTTCTTATATAAGAAACCACTCAGAGGCAAGAAAGAGGCATGTAGCCAGAGACAGCACAGGCAACATAAGTGCTGTAGGGCCCTGCTGTCAAAGGGGCCCCATGGCTCCTCTTAAAGAGATACTTTAAAAAGAAACATCCCTGTGACTGGATGGTTGTGGGGGAGGGCTAACCCCTCCTTTGCAGAAACTAGGTGGAGTCCACAGACAATTCTTCCCTAAGAAGATTTGGTTGAAAAGCAGCAGAAATACTAAAACTAAGGTGGAGAAGATTGCTTAATAGCAACCTTTCTTAAATGGCTCTTAATTTTCTGCTTTAGTTACATCTATATTCCTAAATTGTAGATTGAGGTCTGAATTCTCTGCTGCTCTGTGATTCCCTGTTGCCTTGTGTAGGCATACTGCTGCAAAGAGAGTGGCCATAGCAGTATAGCGGGAGAAGAACAGCCATGGCCAATTCCATAGGTGATGAATTTGCCTCATTAGATTCCAGCCCAATGAGACAGATACAAACCACTATCCATTTCCTGCTTCATTTCTCTAAACGAATATCTGTTTTGGATATTTCAGTTTTGTTCTTTTGGTGTTCTGGTTACTTTGTTTCAGCACTATTAGCATGGTTGCTAACCAAACCAAATACCAAAATCACTGAACTGAAATCACCGAATAAGTGGATATGCAAACATCCATTTTAGTATGAATAATTATTAAGATATTTTGAGAGCTATCTGAAAATATAAATTATATTAATGAATACAGAAGCACCTATTGGTTTCAGCTCCGATTTACATTTACACCAGCTCTAAGGCAGCAGGGAGTTTGACCTTAGAGGTCTTGCCGCTGGTGATCTAGAGAGAGTTCTTGGACAACATGTGCCCTTCTCTTTGAAGCTGGCAATCCACTCCTCAGCATCCAAGTTCTCAAAGACGTATGGTGGCCAGCTGAATTAGAGCAAGGAAAATACCTGACTAGCTTTTCCTGGGAATATTTCCTCCCTCAACAAATGGCCTGTACTTATGCCCTTCTGGTGTGCATTCCCACCAACATACTATAGGATTAGCTTACTGGCTGAAATATATCATAGGAAGGAGTGCAAGTGAGAATGGGGCCTGAGCCCCCTATCCCAGTCATGCCCTCCAACCCCTGAGAATACAGATTTCCTTTTCTCTCTCTCTGCTCCCTCCAGACTCTGTTTGCTTCCTGGTGGGGGGGCTGTGCACCACAGAGGTAGAGGCAGGGAGTGTGAGACATAGGCTTTTGCCTCCCTGTCTCCTCACCCCAGCACACCACTCTCACCAGGAAGCAAGCAGAGCCTGGAGAAGGGATGGGGGATGTCTGCCAGGAAGCCCAGGGATGTGATCAAGAGAGCTGGAGAGGGGTGTATCCTCCCCTACTTGTACTCTCATCATAGAAGTAGCAAATCTTACACAAATAATAATATTAAACAGTTGAAACCTGTGAACTGAAATATACGACCACAGAACCTACATCAAGCTTGAGTTTTGCATAACCAGTCAGAGAAGACAAGGGGCATAGCTGGGTGCAGCAGGTGCACCATGGACCACGAGCCTGGTGGAGTGCATGGCTGATGCAGCGCCCCCTGCTGTAGGCGCTGATTACAGGGGGTTCTGGGGCTAGAGCCTCTCTGGGAAAGTCTAGGTTTGCAGGCGGCAGGACCTTCTTGAGTCAGGGACATGGGGGGCTGGGAAACAAGGGGACAAGGCCTGCTAGCCCCAAGGAACTCTAAGCTGGCAGCCAGCCTGCCCCTGCCCCCCAGCAGAACATGAGGACAAGCACGCTGGGCCCTGCCTCTCTGTCCCAGCCAGTATTCCTTGCCACCCAGCTCAGCTAAGCCCTGAGACCTGGCTTCCCATCCCACAGTGACCCCCACCTCCCCATCCCCACTGCCCCAGTGACCCCCACTCCTTTCTGCCCTGAGATAGTGGGGACAAGTGAGGAGGAGTATTCTATCTTCTGCTCCAAGGCCCATTCCAATATAAGGCTTTTTCACACAATACAGTCCCCACCCACTCACTATCCATGTTGCAGGGCTGCAGTGTTGCCCTATGGGTGCCCTGTAACATGTACAGGTGGAGTGTCTTGTCTGAAAAGGCCCATAGTTTCACCCCTGCTAATACATGATCTCTGAGTCCAGTCAGAAGTTACTAACCGAAGCAACTCTTTTAACACACATAACCATGAGCTGCTCCTAAGCAGTCTGCTCCCTTTGGGACAGCTCACTGAGTGCAAAAACAAGCACATGCTTTTGCCTCCATGAGAAAAATTCCCAAACTGAGCAAAATAGTTCAGATAAGATCTTTTATTGGAGCAACTTCTTTCATTTGCTCAGCCTATAGACTTTTTAGATGCCTGAGGAAGGGTTGTGTGGGGCCCCAAAACTTGCATGCTCTCATGCAACTGAAACTGATCCAATAAAAGATATAATTTGAACTGCTCTGTCTCCAAGGTTTACATTTGGAATCAACACGGCACTCACATTCTAGATTAGGAATGGGAAACCTTTACCCTTCAAGGGGCCACTTTGAAAATTCGTACAAGCTCAGAGGGCTACAGAGTAGTTGGGGATGCTTAACAGGTGCACTGCACTCAGGAAGAAGAGGACTCAGATCATGAATCTGTGCCCTCCCTTGTGTGCATGCTCTCGTCTTTCTGTGTTTGACGGTACGAATAAGATCCAGGAACTGGGAAAGAGCCATATAAAATCTATCCATGCACCACATTTGGACCCCAGGCCTGAGGTTCCCCATCCCTGCTCTAGACAATCTGAGCAAGATAAGATGAATGGCACTATGCTACAACTCCAGGTGAATCACTTTGGTCTGCTGTCAGTAGACTTTGGGACCGATTCTAAGCCCCATGCAGCATACGCGCAGGTCATGTGCTGCCCACACACACATGCAACCTGCATGTAACCCCGCTATGGGAACTGGGGCATGCATGCACGTGCATGCATGTAAACTAAGCATGGGGGGCTTTAGGACTGGCCTCTCTGTGTTTCCATACATTTTACACAGCTGACAAAGAATCAAATCTTAAAACTCGTTGGGCAAAATGTATATTTGTCATATAGCAGGTGGCATGTTTGTTGACTTGTACAGTTGCACTTTTATTACATTAGGTATGAATTGCACCAATTATTGCAGTCACACGTAGGATAATTTGGAAAGTGCCCAGGTACGTATGACACACACAAACAATCAGGTTTTCATCATGCTTCATGGAAAGCTCTGATGCTCCCAAATCAGCATGAGACATTCAGATAAAATTAGCTTTGTAGAACCCCAAAATAGGGGATAGCTTTAAAATCATTTTTTTTCTGTTTCCCTGAATTCATGTCCATGATGGGCTTCTGATGGATCAATTCCAAGCGTTTGCAAGTCTAATCCTGGAGAAGACTCCTTACAGGGGAAAGATTCCTTGGCATACAGACTGTGTATTGGGTTGGGGTAGGGGAATCGTAAGTGGATCCATCCATTGCTGTTCCCAAGTAAGATGGCAGGGCTGTGTTGGGATATTCCCCAAGTAGGAACATAGGAAAGAATGAATTTGAATTCCACTTCCTGCAGCTTGGCTGCTTATACACCTCATCTTTTTTCCTTTCAACCACATCCTGCTCTGCAAGGCAAGGAACCATGAGTTCCCATCTCATTTTGAACATAAGCTAACAGAGCAGATACAAGGCCACAACAAGGAATAGAGTGCAGCAAGGTAGACGCACAGTTTAGCTGTCCAGCCACAGTGCTAATGCTGCTGCAGTATCCCAACAAATAGCCATTAAAATTACAGGGCAAGAACAAAATGTTCACTATTAGTTGAATTTAAGAGAGACCAGCAGTTGTTCCTGTCGGATTCTAGTCTAAGCAGAAAGAAGGGCTACAAACAACTCTACCAGCTTAATTCAAGCTAGATCAGGTATCTGTACAAAGCAAGACGAGACTGTGTTTGTGTCAGGCTTGACAAGCACAAGTTATAGCGTATAACCCTACTTCAACTCAACTACTTTTTTTATTCAGTTCAAACCCAAAATGACAGAAAGAGAGGGCATGAGGCGAATGCAATTCAGGATGCTTCAGAGAACAAGATTGATGAGAGCTTCGCCAAAGCGACTAATGTCATAAGACAATACAATTGCTGGAAGTTGGTAAGTTTGGTGGCACAGTGCTGTAAAGGGGCTCTGTTAACATACTGCCCTGTGGGTAATTTCAGACATGACGGGTCCAGAGGTCTGCCATGCTGAACCACAGACTGGGATCCGTTTCAGATCCCGGTCAGGAATCATCAGGCCGGCTGGCCTTTAGACGTGCCGGTCTGATTCTGGAGGGAGATTGGGGAGGGGGTGGGGCTGCGCAACGTGCGGCCACACAGCCCTGCCCCCCCGTGCTCCCCGGCCGGCCACTCTCCAGGAGATGGGTGGGCACGTGCCCGATCCCGTTTCGCGGTCTGGACCACAATCCGGGATGGGCCAAAGTAACAGACGTTACTTTTGGCCCATCCCGGATCGTGGCCAATCTAACCACGGTTCTGGACCTCCGGCCAGCCAGAGGTCCAGAACCATGGTTAGCTTTGAACTCCACCAGGAATTCACCATGGTGAGCATCTGGCGGGGCTCAAACAGACGTTTGCGTGAGCACAGCCACCACAGGGAATCCATTGGGATTCACTATGGTTTACTGTGATCTCGTAACGTCTGAAATTACCCAGTTTAGAGACGCCTCAGTGGGAAAGAGAATCAGTCCCCAAGTAATTTAAAATACACTATCCACTAGTGACCTATCCCTCTGAACTCAGTTCCATAGAGAAACCCAAGCAAATACCATTGTTTAAAAGGAAGGGGGGGAGGGGTTGGAATTGGCAGTGATACTTCACTAAAAAAGTAAGATCAGGGAAGGAAAGATAAAACAAAGACAATTAAAGGACAACGGATTGACAATTCCTTCTACAAACAATTAAAAGGGTGGCTAATGCTTCTCCCTATTCCTCAGTTGAAGGTGGAGAGAGAGGGGGAGAGTCGAGGATGGGGTGCGACACGTTTGCCTTCCTTTTAAAGTGAAAAAAGCGAAATAGCAAAAGCCAGCTTTTCCCTCCATTTCTTTGGTGCCTTTGCTAAGCAGCATTGCAGTTACAGAGGAGGGTGCGGGGAGAAGTTTCACAGTCTTTGGAGAATGGCATCACACCTTAGGAAAGTTTTTAAAAAACAAACATATAATCATCACATACAGAAGCTATGTGGAGTCTGCTGAACATATGTGCGCGGATGTCTGCAACCCAGCTTGGACTAGGCTTAGGAGGCTCATCTCCTCAGAGTAGCATAGGCCATCATGGCTACTGGACACTGATTTGGTTTTGAGCTGCTCTGTGCACAGACTCCCGAGGAGAAGGTTCTGCAGAAAAAGGATAACGTCTCTTTGTTGTTGTGTTAATGTTTCAAAAAGAAGGAACTTGGGGCTTAAAACGCGTACTGCGATACGTATATCCTCAACCTGATGACAGAGCTTCCCCTGAAGTTGATGACAGTATTAACAGTGATCATTTCCAAGTCCAACTGAATTTCACGTGGCCCTTTCACGGGACGGGTCATCACTAGGGTGGCGCTGATAGGTCCTGTTTGCTGTATTGGAAACACAAAGAAAAGAGTGGGAGGTGTCAAATTCAATACATTTTCAGTTACACCACCTTAGATTTCTGAGTAAAATCCTGGATCCGCTAATATCAATGGCAAAACTCCCATTGTCTTCAGTAGAACCTTTTGCCTTGGAGTGGAGTCAGCGGAGTCCGAATTTCACTCTGTGACCTAAGGTTATAAAACCACATTTAATTTATTACCCTAAAACATACCACCTTGTCCTATAATCTTAAGAGATCATATGATAATGCTACTGTCTTTCAATATGGTAGTAACATAGTATTTGGGGCAGATTTTCAGAAGTTCCTAGTGCTGAAGGATTTCTGAGAAACTTGTTTTTATTTAGGTGCCTGAGCGAGAGCTGAGCTCTTTTGAAAATCTGGCCTCAACTGTGGCTTGTGTCTTCTCCCTCTTCACATCCAGCACAGGCTTCTTGTCTTCACCTTCAGGGCTCTTCATGACCCTGTTTCTCTCTTCCTCACCCATCTCCCACTAGGTTCCCACCCAAGAACTTCACTCTAACTCTGCCACCACTCTCATCCACCTCAGTTTCTCGGCGTTCTCGCTCCCTAAATGGTCTTTTGCTTGCCCCTTCTCCCATGTCGCCCCTACGCCTGGAATTTCCTTGTCAAACACACACACTCTGCTCCTTCTCTCCCAGCCATCACATCCATCCTAAAAAACCTCCCTCTTCCATCAGGCTTTCCTTAGTTCCCTCTCACACTCCTTCCCACCCCCACCCCAGGGCTGGTCACCAATGCTCCTTCTACTGCCCTTTTATTCAGGGTCTCCCTTCTCCCTTGCAACTAAGCTAAGCACAGGTGCCTGCGACTTTTCAACTGAATGTATCCTTATCTCTCCCCGTGTTCTCCTCCCTTTTGCCTCCCCTCTCTCGTCCATCCCAAACTGTAAGCCCCTTGGGGGCACGAACCTGTTTCTAATTAATGATTGTTCAGTGACAGGTACATTGCTGGTGCTGTATAAGTAATTAATGATTAATAATAAAAATTACCCTGCGCTCCTAAAATTCAGCAGAAATTTACCATTCAGTGGCCCATATAGAAAGCCTTAGAACCTGTTCAGCTGGGACATGCAGAGTTACAATTCTTGAGTTACATTCATCAGTGAGAACTATCCCAGAAATATCTATTTACACTGGAAGAGACCATTAGCGATGGGGTAACATGGGCTTAGGTTTAAGAAATGATATGACGGATGACATCTTAACAGTGCAGCAGTTTCCCTTCTAACATTCACAACTGCGCCTTTCCTTCTATTCTGTTTTTAAGACAATGAACAGACACTACCTGCTGGTTACAAGCCAAACTCGCTGGGACATTGGTACAAATATGAAAGGAAAAGCACTGTCTCTCCAATAAAATAAAGGCACTAAATAGTTTATGGCGGAAATTAAAGATGAGACATCCACAGCGACCCTTTCCCCTGGAGTCCAGACAAATGACTGCTCAGTCCAGGCATGCGAGAAGACATCTGCAGGATAAGTACAGCTTTGCAACAACAGCAAAGTACTGCCAACCAGTTGCAAGTAATTAGCT
Source organism: Sphenodon punctatus (assembly GCA_003113815.1). Lineage (NCBI taxonomy): Eukaryota > Metazoa > Chordata > Lepidosauria > Sphenodontia > Sphenodontidae > Sphenodon > Sphenodon punctatus. The sequence continues at coordinate 1,239,246 of QEPC01000571.1, forward strand.
CCTGAACCACTTTAGACTTGGAGACCAAACTGGTGGTCCTTTCAAAGCTGACAATCTGTTCAGAAAGAAGAATTTCAGGCACCGCAGCCAGAGCCTACACTAGTATGGTCAGGATTCTCATCCGTAGTGGGACTTGGAACCTCTGTGCCACAGATCCACACAGGCTACCCAGAGGAATTGTGACTCTCATTTTCTTGAAGACTACTACTGATTAGCTTTCCATGCCTGCACAGCCCCACCCCAATTGGCTACAGTCCTTATATTTCCCAGGTCAGCACCAGCTCTCTGGTCTGAGCAAGATGACAGCTAGTGCCTGTTGCCCTTGTCTCACCTCACCCCCTGATGGATCATGTAGGGATGTGTGAACGCAGTTCGGAAGTTCGGAGTTCGGACCGAACTCTAAAAGTTTGGTCGACCGAACTGAACTTTTGAACCAAACTCGAATTTGACCTAACTGTTTGGTCAAATCCAAACCAGTTCGGAAGGCCAAAAAACCCTGTTTTGAATGTATGAACTCGGTTCAGAAGTTCGGAATTCGACCTAACTTGAATAGTTCGACCGACCAAACCGAACTTTCAAACTGAACTCAATTTTCAAACCGAACCGAATTTCTGAACTCGGTTCTGTTCACACATCCCTAAGATCATGACCCCCCCTTGCTCTGGACTGACTTCTGGCCTTTGACCTTAGCATGTCTGTGGGCCATGACACTTTGGCTTCTCAGTTTTGATATTGTTCCTGGAGTGACCCCAAGTTGGATGGCCCTGGCATGCCTCTGGACCGCTGGTTTTCAACCTGAACTTCTTATTTTTAAAAGTAGCACATTTTAAAAGTGGGGGGGCTGGGGAGGGTCACACATACATGTCCCCTTATTTAAAATGGACTTGAAGCCTTGATCTGCCAGTTTTATTTTCTAGCATCTGATCTACAGAAGCAATGGCTGTTTCCCTCTTTTACATTTACTCACACAGCTCCATTCTTTGCTCTCTATTGCAGCCAACAACATGGTGTAATTTTTAGATCTGTTTTCGCAGCAAGTTTTTTATGCATGTGTATTCCATTCCATTCCATTCATTGTGTAAGTGTGAAATTTTAATGGTGGTTCTGCCCAGTGATGGCCTCACCAAAGTCCACCAGCTGCCACTGCTACATACTGCAATAAATGGAATCATGAGTGATTACCAAATCATGTTCTGCCCTGAAGTCACTAGTCAAGCTTCTGGGAGCCACAGAGTCTGTTCCCTATTCTAAAACTGTCACCTTAACCAGCAGTCATCCAATAAAACCTCTCCAGTTTTTGCCAGGGATGCAGTCACAGAGGTCACTGAATCTGCACTGCTATGAATGGAATGACATCAAGGAAACATGCTGAATTGGTTCAGCATGTTCTACCCTTAATACAGACTCTCCTTCCATGGGTAAGTCACCTTCCTGAAGTCAAAGCATCCACTGCTTTCCAGGGTTGGGCAGCCCACTGAAAAGTCTTCATCAGCACAACATACTGTGTAGCTGTCAAGCTATATCTGCCCATAATGAATGTCTTGCTCTGAAGTTTTAAATAACCTACATTAAAAAGAAAAGTCCAGATGCCTGAGGAGGCAGCAACATGCAGAACAACTGTGAGGTTCTACATGCAAGCTCCACACTCACCCGCATGTAGAATTCTCTGGCCTCATTCCCTGATTTGATCTGGAAGATGTAATAGGCCCCAGGATAGCGAGTTGTAGCTTGCATTTGGAATATGTCAGTAGGCACCGAGCGTCCCGACACAAGATCCATATCTCTGTACAGAATGGTGAATGGCTGGTCTCTGCAACCAGGGTTTTCAGTTGGACACATGCAGCGACTGATGGGACAGAAATCATCATCATCATCATCATCTAGCAAATTCTGAAAGGCCTAATTCTTTACATGCTATTGTAGCAGCAAAATATACCAGGGTTTCCATTTTTCTCATGGTTTAAAGAACCCATGCAACTTTTGCTTCCTCACATTCAGAGAACTCCCCAATACCATCCTACTCAGTTTGGGTTATAGAGTTGCAGGAGTTTCTCTATAGTTAAGGTGGTTGCATCGCTGCGTTAAAATCATAAACATCTATTCATCATAAAATCAAGATGACTTCTGCTATCACTGTAAGATTTGGTAGGAAGGATCACTTGGACAAGGGGCAAAAACTGTCCAAATTTCAGGTAAACTGAATGAAAAACAAGAAAGGTGCAGATGTTTGAATTCTGGAGGCAAAATGACTTCTCCCCTATGCAACTTTTTGCACTCATGGAGACGTAGGCCACTTTCAGACCTTCCCCCGGGTATATTCTGGCTGTGGGGGGAATGCGCAAGCCAGGATATGCGTGGGAATTGGCTGGTTTGAAAGCCCCCCTGCGCGACTTTGCTGGCAAACACCCGCAGGGATGCAGAGCTGGATTTCCTGCTCTGCATCCCTGTGAGTGTTTCCTGGAAAAGCCGCATGGAGAGGCTTTCAGACTGGCTGATCCATGTGCATATCCTGGCGTGGGCATTCCCCCCACAGCCAAAATATGCATTTGGGGCAGGGGGGTGGGGTAAGGTCTGAAAGTGGCCTACGTTCTGATAGCAGTATTAAAAAATCTAGCAGTGCTCAGAAATTCAAGTGTGGCCAGACTGGATTTCACATTTTTAGCTTTTGAAAATCTGTTGTATTGTTTTGAAGTTCTGATGTTTTGAAGTGCCCATTTTCACAAATGAATAGAGTGAGAAAAGTGACTTTGCTGTCTGTTTCACTAATGCTCTACTGAACATGAGGAGATACAAGCTTTCATGAGGGCTACTGTTGTATGGACCCAAGTGGCTTTTATTTCAAGCTATTGTATGGAGGAACACATGGGGAGTTTATTGCACTCTAATCTTGTATGGACACCAGGGGAGTTTATTACACACTATGGAAAAGACTGAGCTGGAGCTGAAAGGGAAACTCACTGGCTAGCTGCTCTGCTTGTCAAGCAAACTTTCCAGCAGGTGTACTGGCAAGGCACAAGGAATCCAGATTGAAAACAATAGAGACAACAGGAATACGCATTGGAAGTTATAGGGCTTTAGGAATGCCAGTAGCCCTTACTAGGCAGTAAATCAATACAATGGCAGGTGCTTAACTGAAACAAAGGGAATGGGGAAGGATCTGAAATGCCAAAGGGATGGAAGAGAGGGATTAAAAAAAGCCAGGAAAGAAAAAAAAAGTGAGGAAGCCAAGTAGAGGAAATGGAAAGCTAAGTAGGAGACCATGCAGAGCAACTGGAATTAGGGCGGAGGCTGGGTATGAATGATGGATGTAAGACCACCAAGAGCAGCTGGAATGACACAGGGCTGAGTGGAATGATAGGAAGGAGGACACCTAGAGCAGCTGGAGTGATGAGCAGCTGGAGTGATGAGGGTCTCGGTGGAATAATCGGTAGGAGGCCATTGCAATTAACTGGAATTGGGGGAATGGGAAGCATGGAATAATAGGTTGGAGGTTTCAAGGAGTGGTTGAAATGACAGGGAACTGGGTGGAATGACAGGTACAAGGACATCATTGTAACAGGAATGATGGGAGGCTGGGTTGAATGACACATAAGAGGCAACTCAAGCGGCTGGAAGAGACCTCGGAGGTCATCTAGTCCAACTCCCTGCTCAGTGCAGGAAATCTGCAGCTACAGCATCCTTGACAGATGATGGTCCAGCCTCTGTTTGAAAACCTCCACTGAAGGAGAGCCCACCACCTCCAAAGGCAATTTGTTCCATTGTTGAACAGCTCTTACCGTTAGGAAGTTCCTTCTAATGTTTAACCGAAATCTGCTTTCTTGTAATTTGAGCTTATTATTTATAGTCTTGTGTTCAGGGGCAACAAACAAAAAGTCTTTGCCATATTCTGTGTGACAGCCCTTCAGGTATTTGAATCAGTGGCCACAGCACCAATCAAATCAAAATCTGCGTTACTGAAATGAGCAAGGCGCAAATGGCTGAATTTGTAAAAGCCTTAACTCCGCTCTTAAACTAAAGGATTTTTGATCTAGTATTTTCTCTTGTTGTCTTCTTTAATACTTTCACTCTGGTAGGGTGGGTCCTCAAACTACTGCTACTACTGATCATTTCTGTAGCGCTACTAGGCGTGCCCAGCGCTTTACAGTCACATATTTTGGAGACAGGTCCCTGCCCAGTGGGCTTACAATCTAAGATGGACAAGGCTGGGCATCTCCCCCTCAAGCCAGATTGTGGCTTGAATGCGAACGCCAGAACCAAGGAGCAGTGGAGGAAACAAACTGGGAGGCTGCCCAGTGCCACACCAGGCAGGGTGTGGAATGCAACTTGGGAAGTGCACGAGAAGGCGTACAGCTGCCAAACCCTTTCTTCTGTTCTGGGAGAGCTACGGGGATTTCCAAAATGGTGCTAGGCCTCATTCATTTCAGTAACAATGGGTGATTTCAGACGAGACGGGAAGGCATTCGCCCCGTCCCGGAATCACCCAGATGATTCCCCACCGGGATCACTCAGGCACGTCCAACAGACGTGCCGGCTGATCCTGACAGAGAATCAGGGTGGGGTAGGGATCACGCAGTGCAATGTGCGGCCACTCGCCCCCCCACGCTCCCTCGCCACCCGCCTTCTGGGGAGACAGGCGTGTGCTGCGTCCAATGCGGCCGCAGCGCTCGCCCGAATTGACCACGGCCCAGAATCCTGCCGGGGATTCCGGGCCGTGGTTACCGTCCAGACGAGACGGGCCCCTTCATCGCGGCGGGGAATCGCATTCACCACGTGACCGGTGCCGGCCCCGCCAATCGCGTGGTGAATGTGATTCCCCACCATGATTGACCGTTGCAAACATCTGGGGGGGAACTTCCGGTTCCCCAACAGACGTTACGGGACCATTCTCCACCACAGGGTATTGACTGTGGTTGAGTGTGATCTCGTAATGTCTGAAAATACCCAGAGATTTTGATTGGTGCTGCAGCCACTGATTAAAATTCATACTCCAGTATGTGGGCAAGCTGCTGACTTTTGAGGAAATCTCCTCAACTGAGGTGCTCTGAGCAAGAGGTGCTATGCAGCAGAACAACAGAAATTCAGGAGGTGGCAAAGGGGGAAGTGCAGGGTGGCAAAGGAGAGCGGGATCAAGGTACCTGTCCGAATGTGTATGGTCTAAATAGCTGGCAAACTGCTGCTCTGGTAACAGTTTCCCCAACCTAGCTTTCCATACAATCAAAGTCTCATGCCACCTGGTGACCTGGCAAGGAATTGTAATTTAACATTTCTACAAAACTGGCTAATATTAAAGGCAGCAAGAGCCACTAAACTGCATTTTGAGAGAGTGGAATTTATTTGATTACACAGAGCTATAGGCCTCCTACGGATTTAATGCATTCTCTGCTTGGCAGACTTGCCACTTACTTATCATTGATCTGGAGATATGGATCCTCACACCTCAATGGGTCTAGACATTTGAATCCGCCTTGGAGATTGAAACAAGTTTGCTGCAAAGTACACGTGTGATTTCCAGCTTCACATTCACTGATATCTGTAACCCAAAAGGGATAATAAATACGGGGAAAACTATGAGAGGTGTTCGTACAAAGAAGCTTTTCCAGACACACTTTGCTGCAATCCACAAATCACTTACTCCAGGGATGCTCCATTGAAGCCCACAGGGAACTCAGGAGTAAGTGGTTTGTGGATTGCAGGCACTGACTACATTTCTGCTTCACTTATAGGCCGTTTTTACACAGACACCCCGCACCCCCCGCGGGTGTGTGGCGGGGGGGCAGTTCGTGTATACAGCCACTGGTGGGTGGGGGGATGGGTGTGCGGCGGGTGTGCACCCGTGTAAACACCATGAGTGGCAGGTGTTTGTGCATGCGCGCTCCTGCTGCACACCCGCCGCCACCCACCTCCACCCCCGGAGCTCTCCGACAGAACAGACAATACTCCATGGGTGGAGGTGGATGGAGATGGGTGGAGGTGGGTGTGTGTCCGTGTAAACACCATGGGTGGCAGGTGTTTGTGCATGCGCGCTCCTGCTGCACACCCGCCGCCACCCACCTCCACCCCCGGAGCCCTCCGACAGAACAGACAATACTCCATGGGTGGAGGTGGATGGAGATGGGTGGAGGTGGGTGTGTGTCCGTGTAAACGGGCACACATCCACCTACACCCGCTGCGCCAAAACACCCCCGTCCATGTAAAAACAGCCATACACACAGACAACCTCTGTTAAGCAACCAGTCCGGGTCTGTTTTTTTAGGATGGTTAGCATGGTTTTCATTGCATTCATTTATTATGCTTTCAGCTCATTCACATTTAACTCCACCAGCGAGGTTTGGCTTTGGGCTGATTCACACAGCAAAAAAGACCCCAAATTAGATCCAAAGCAAACAAAAAAAACCACAACAGAATGATCTATCAGAATGAATAACATTTGCAAAGTGTATAAACCATATATTTGAAAGCCTTTGATCAATATAAAAACACAGACAGTGTCAGATGGAACTGTTTCTTGGATTTGTAATTGATGAACTTAAAAATAAAAAGCTAACACGTTTGCTAACACGTTTCAGCGTAAGTTGTCTTCTTCAAGGATTGTTTTTTCAATATCCATGAACCATGGGTTTTATCATTACTACAAATAAATAAAGGGGAATTTTGAAAAATATGTTATGCTGAGAAACCTGGTTGATAATATTCAAAAAATATTCAGTCACTACTTAAATGGTCTCCAACTGTTTTTATAAGTAGAACAATTCAATTTTCTACTCTCATGATACCCCTAAAAATATATGTACATATAATTACATAATGCCTCTCAGAGGAATTTGAAACAAATGTTATAAATGAAGAAAAACATTACTTATAGTAAAAAAAAAAGAAGACACAAATAGGGTCAAAAGAGACCTTTTAAAAAATCCA
>QEPC01000571.1:1247668-1258057 GCA_003113815.1 Sphenodon punctatus
CTCCATGGGTGGAGGTGGATGGAGATGGGTGGAGGTGGGTGTGTGTCCGTGTAAACGGGCACACATCCACCTACACCCGCCGCACCAAAACACCCCCGTCCATGTAAAAACAGCCATACACACAGACAACCTCTGCTAAGCAACCAGTCCGGGTCTGTTTTTTTAGGATGGTTAGCATGGTTTTCATTGCATTCATTTATTATGCTTTCAGCTCATTCACATTTAACTCCACCAGCGAGGTTTGGCTTTGGGCTGATTCACACAGCAAAAAAGACCCCAAATTAGATCCAAAGCAAACAAAAAAAACCACAACAGAATGATCTATCAGAATGAATAACATTTGCAAAGTGTATAAACCATATATTTGAAAGCCTTTGATCAATATAAAAACACAGACCGTGTCAGATGGAACTGTTTCTTGGATTTGTAATTGATGAACTTAAAAATAAAAAGCTAACACGTTTGCTAACAAGTTTCAGCGTAAGTTGTCTTCTTCAAGGATTGTTTTTTCAATATCCATGAACCATGGGTTTTATCATTACTACAAATAAATAAAGGGGAATTTTGAAAAATATGTTATGCTGAGAAACCTGGTTGATAATATTCAAAAAATATTCAGTCACTACTTAAATGGTCTCCAACTGTTTTTATAAGTAGAACAATTCAATTTTCTACTCTCATGATACCCCTAAAAATATATGTACATATAATTACATAATGCCTCTCAGAGGAATTTAAAACAAATGTTATAAATGAAGAAAAACATTACTTATAGTAAAAAAAAAAGAAGACACAAATAGGGTCAAAAGAGACCTTTTAAAAAATCCAATAAGGTCATATGTACAGAATATATATATATCTATACTGTTATATTACAGAGTACTTCTCAAAAGGGAAGTACATGGGTATTGAAAAAACAATCCTTGAAGATGACAACTTATGCTGAAACACCTTGGCTTTTTTTTTTTTGAAGTTCATCAATTACAAATCCAAGAAACTGTTCCATCTGACACAGTCTGTATTTCTATATTGATCAAAGCACGTTCAAATATATGGTTTATACACTTTGCAAACTTTATTCATTCTAATAAATCCTTCTGTTGTTGTTTTGTTTGGGCTCATTCACACCAAACTCCACCAGCTAGTAGAGGGCTGTAGAGCAGGCACCCTGGGTTTTTCATTATTGTTTTCATTTTCATTTACAAAACCCCCTTGTTGGGGCAGGGGTTCATAAAGGAAAACACTAATTTTCATTGTTTATTTTAATTAAAAGTTTAAAAAATTTTTTTTTTTTAAAGAAATCACTGCGCTTGCGCAAAATGGCTACCAAACCATTCTGTGGATGCACAGCCCTTTCCCCCAATGGCACCAGCAGCGTTGGTAAACCCTCTACCTGTAGGATTTCTTCTGAGTCAGTGTATTCTAATAGAGCATAAATACAGCAAAATAGCATATATTCTAATAGAGCAGTGAAGTTCAAATTCTTGGCAACCTAATCAAGTTATTATTGTTATTAAGTATTTATACTAAAGTTTCAAAGTTTCAGGTGCATGTGCTTAGCTTCATTACAGTTGCAGGGGGGAAAAAGATCCTAAGAAAATCAGGGAAGAGACAAAGGGGTTCTGTCCTGTGGGCCACCTGTCAGTTGGACAGCTCTGCACTAGATCATAGACCTTTAAGGAGGAGTCGACTGCTCTTATGGCGATATCCAGTCTGATCTCTGCTCTAGAGGCAGAAGACAGCAATTGTATTTAGAAGCAGCAGTAAGTACAACAGGTCTAATACTATGTAACCCAAAAGTGGTTTATGCAAATCCAAAAATGACACAGGAGCAAGTCAAAGGCTCTTTCTGATCCTATAGCTCAGCCCATGCACACAGATGCAGGGGGCAGTGCTCTAGGCCAGGAGTTTGCTCTATTCTATATTGCATGTTAAAGATTTTACTGTTTGCAGCAACAGCTGTGTAGTAAACAAGACACTGTTGCTGCTGGGCTGGAGCCCGCTCCTCTTGTTAAGACCAATGGAAGTTTGGCCACTGTCTTCAGTGAAAACAGAACTGGCCCAAATAAGGGGCCTATTACACAACCCTTAACCACACTGGCCACCACTTACATATGTCAATAATAATCCCATTGACTTTAATGACACTGGTTGCATGATTATGTGCTCACTAGGATTGCACAATAGGGCCCTGAGAGCATTTCCTACATTTTATGAGCCTAAGATCGAGCTTCTCAAGTTTTGAGACTCAGCTTTTCTTTCCAGAAAATCAGCCTGTTTATTCCCTGCTTGGGTTCTTTATTCACAGCTGGAGTGTTCTTACCTTGGCAGCTTCTACTATCATCGAGCAGAACATAGCCAGGTGGGCAGGAGCAGTAGTAGGCACCAGGCTGGTTCACACACTCATGCTGGCAAAGAAATTCTGAGAAGCTGCACTCATCCATGTCTGCAGGGGGAGAAGGAAGTTTAGAGCTTAACAGATTAGGCAAATGAATGGAGGGCAAGACCAGGAATGATCACTAGCTAAAATGGTCAGAGGTTGCAACTGCAACCATATGCTCAGACAGTTTCTACAGCCTTGACTGTAGAATCTGAGCATGAACAACATGGGGTGGATCTCTCCTTAACTGCCTTGTGCCTACCTCTGAAGCAGGGTTGAAAAAGCTTTTCTCTCCCATGGGCCACTTTGAAAATTAGTGCAAGCTCTATGGGCTGCATAGGAGCGGGTGGGGGGAGTGTGTTTGAGGGGAGTGCTGCCTCCAGATGGAGAAGGAATGAGAGGGTCCAGATCATGAATCTATGTCATGGATCCATCCCATATCCTTAAATGTATGCCCTCATTTCTGCTCTCTTCCTCTGTAGACTCTTGCCTCAGTTTCCTCCAAAAGGGTATCATGTTAAGTAGACTTCATAAGTGAAAGCTTCGTGGTAGAGCTAACTAGGGAAAAGGTCAGTTGAAGCTTCTTGAAATGGTTAATGTTAACGAGAGTCAATAAAAAGGCTTCAGCATCAAAAAGTCTATGAATACAAAACATCTCTCTCTTTTTGGATTTAATGAGATTCAAGCAGGTTGTTTTGACCCAGTTGAGTTTAGCCAATCAAATATGTATTTTGTGATGTATCTGAGGATGTTTTTAAACAAGAGTGGGGGGTTCATGGCCACTGCATGGGATGTGTGTGGGGTATTCACACACAGAAAGTGCATGGGGAGCACTTCACATGGGCGGCTCCCCACATGACTGTCCTGTCCATGGAGGCAGCCACCTTGGCCTGCATGGGACACTGCGGATGTGCTCTGTGCGTGGCCATGGGTGGCCGGTGTGTGGATCATGGGAACACGCCTCCCCATGCACTATTTCAAACGAGGAATTTGTCACATGGACGATGGGAGCTACGCGTGGAAGTGCCTTTTTAAAAAACACCCAGAAATGAGAGACCAATCAGTGCCTGATCCTAATTGATCAACGTGGGCCTTAGTGTATAAAACACAGGCATATGGAGGAGACATTCTTTGCAAAGACTTCTACATGTGTATATTACTGTCCAGTGCTTTGCTCATATTTATTTCACTATAATTTTATTTTCTCTCTCTCTTTGTGAAGAAAGAAATCTGTATTCATTCATTCTTTATATTCAAATTGTTGTACTTGACTTTACATTCTATATTTTAAGTAAAGGCTTATATAAGTCACAAGCTTTTTGAAGTGTTTCTTCTTTTGAGAAAGGGAATTGCTGCTTTTTATTATCTGATCCAAGCAGAACTTCAGGGCTACACAAGCTTACTCCATCGGGCATTTATTTCCCTGCCTAAGTTTACACCTCCAAGCTCACTCTTTCAGTGCTTGAGGTGAGGAACTAGATCTCCAATCCCTGGAAGAAGGGCTAAATAAAAAACAGACATGGGCTGGATCTGGCCCTTGGACTAGAGATTCCTCACCCTTGCTCTAAGGCTTCTGGTGCTGGTCTACATGAGAGGCAGGTGGTCCAATCCATCTCCCATTCAAGTCAGTGAGAAAACTTCCTTTAGTTTCAGTGGGAGTTGGATTGGGCCCCAAGATTTGAGCCATTGGACTGACCCAGTAGAGCAGTTCTTTTCTCCTTAGTCTATACATTAATGTTTAACAAGTTTATTCCTTTAGAGGAGTCTATTTTCTAACTGCAGTGCCACTCTGAGTGGACCAATAGCAAACTGGTGCTTGCTCTCTAGATAATTTTAATGGTCATATCCAGCTCTGTGGTGAACCTCCATGGACTTTGATGAAACTACAGCACAGTGAATAGGACTCATTGCACATAGGAACAAATGTCAAGTTAGAATTGTACTTGAAGAAAATAATCTAGTTAATAGTTATAATCTTTAATAAATAAGAACAGTAGTAGTAGTAGATAAATAGGAAATAGTAATAGCTTCTTAAAATGCAAGCAAGCCTGTCTAATTGTAAAGCTCTCCCTAGAAAAGTGGCTGTCGAATTGGTACAGATCTGTTCCCTGTGTGGCAAGTCGGATTTAATGACATTTTCTTCACTGACTCATTTTCCTCACCTTGTAGCGATGGAGAGATAATGATAGCTGGATTCTGATCCTCCTTATACACCACCACAACAATGCGTTCTGATCGGATACTCATGTGCACGGTTGCCACACAAGGCATCATTTGGCCTGCAACTTTTTTATGGCTTGTGAGGATACAGTGGATGAAAGTAACTTGATTCTAAGGACCTGTTTGAAGGTTTTCAGGGTGGGCAGTTAGGAGAAAACACTCATTTTTCACTTTCTTTGAAATCTGACTGCATTTGATTGGGAGTCTGCTGGATGAGCTACTTTATAGAACTTTATAGAACAGAGGGGTGTAGCTATGATAGGTGTAGTGGGCAGAATGTCGAATGCATATGCAGACTGGAGTGGACTGCCTTAGCAGGGGGGCCCGTTTCATCTTCTGCACCGGGGCCCGTTCCCACTTAGCTATGGCCCTGGTAAAACAAAGCCACAAGGATGAAACAGTAAGTCAAAAAACCCCATTGCTAGTTCAATATCCACTCCACTACACAACTGAATTTTGTGGGTCTGGAGGATGAGTTAAGGTGTCACTTCAAAATACAGGACGTGCAAATCAGTTCTACTGAGGCTTTGTCCTGGTCCAACAGAAGACAAAACTGTCCATTCACTTCAGTGGGCCTTTGACCAGGGCAGTTTTCTGAAGCTCTCTATAGTAAGCACTGCAGAGTCAGTTTTGCTTAAGTCGACTATGCAACTGGTGTTGATACTATCTTGGGGCCTTATCCTGCATACTCTGTGCTGACCTCTGCGAGGGTTTCTTGTATCTGACAAGTACAGCAGGACTGCCCAATTTTGGCCAGATTGCCTCATAGCAATTTGCTGACAGGCCAGATTGCACACAAAAAATCTCTCATTGTACAGCCAGTGTACATATTTCTATGGTGCTGGGAAGAGTCAAATCCTGTTCAAACTTATCAATACAAACTGTGTGAGTTAAATTTGCAAAGTTTGCAGCAGTTATTGCATGATGTCATAATGGAAATTTATATTTTATTTAGAGTACTGATATTTAGTCAGATTAGATTTTATTAAGGTTTTATAAAATAGGACCTTATAGGGTTTTGGGTTGTATGGAATCCTACTGTTATCCCATTGGCTGACAGCTGGACAGCCCTGAAGTACAGGATTGGGCCCCTAGGGACTTGCTGGCTATTTTCTGTTCAGCAACATAGCGATCTTTCTATGCAAAGAGTTGATTACTCCACCTCCCACTATTTATTATTATTATTAATTATTATTATTATTATTATTATAAGAATTTTATAGCGCCGGCGATGTACCTGGCGCTTTACAAAAAATAAGATAGACATGGCCCCTGCCCAAGAGCTTACAATCTAAAGACAGGGGGAGGGAAGACACAGAAGGGGAAACAGAGGGAGAGGCAAGGGATATGACATTCATGAGGATGCGAGAACTCAGGTACACTTTCTTGACTTGGTTACAGTACAATGGGAGTTTGCAGATAACAGGTGGGGGATAATGCTGGGTGGGGATGATTAGCAGGAGTTAGGAAGGGCAAAGCGGAAGAGGTGGGTTTTGAGGAGGGACTTGAAGGTGTGGAGGGTGGGGGGGAGACGAGGACAGGGAGGGAGTTCCAGGCGTGCAGGGCAGCAAGAGAGAAGGCATGAAGGCGGTTGCGGGAGGCGTGGGAGGGTGAGGGAGGGGATGGAGGAGGAGCAGAGAGCTCGAACAGGGGTTTGGAGGGAGATCAGGGCAGAGATGTAGGGGGGAGTGAGGTTGTGAAGGGCTTTGTAAGTGAGGACAAGGCTATTGTGCATATTTCTCAATAGGCGTGGGGAGAATGAATATGAGTGTAGAATAGAGAATTCTATGCCATCTCTTCCAGTACCTGCTTCTACATAGCCTGTTCAAATGTTAAAAATGGGCTAACTGCTGTTATTTAATCCTGTTTTTAATTTTTCATGTGATTGGTCATCTGATTATGGGCTCACTTTGCAGGTAATATGTAGGTAGAGTTACCCAAGAAACACAACTATTTTTCCATTATCCAGATGTTATGGACCTGCCATACCCCTAACCTAAGGCACAGGAGGATGTAGAAATGGCCATGAAATGGCTAGAGTGTGCTTCTCCCTACTCCCACGTAGTGAGATGTGAATTTGATTCTCATTTATAAATATTTTCTGGAAAGGAAATCATGTTTCGCCTTCTCTCCTCCCAAGTCCCAGCAGAAATCCTGCATCCAATTCCTGCAGCAGCCAGAGCTTGTTTTTCTAAAGGCTTTATCCAGAGGCAGCCCCAAAAGGTTTAAATAAGCTCATCCTAGCTCAGTGCAGGCCTATTGGAATGCCCAGAGAGCTCCACAAGGCTGCAGGAGGCTGAGCAGCCTTGCAAATGTTTGATTAGAAACAGAAAGGCTGTTTTCATTAGTCTGACTCTTGATTTGCGTAAGAAAATCAAGTCATTGTAAATTAGCCAGAAAACAAAGAGGAGTTGTAATCTGCAGAGTATGCTTTTCCTGTAATAAAACAGAGAGCTGTGTGGGGCATATGGGATTGTGTCTGTCTGGGAGGAAAGTGGATGCAAAGGTGTTCGATCCAGCAAGGTCACTGTAATAGCTTCTTTATTCCCTTATTCAGTTAAAGGAGGATATGGCTTAGAAAGTGAGCACAGGACTGGGTGCCAGTAATTCAGTTCTAGTCCCAGCTCTGACAAATACATTTGTCTACTGACCTGCATGTCTACTGCACACCCCTACTGTGAACACTCACTGCGGGCAGAATTTGGGCAAATGAACATGCTTGAAAATAACAGGAATTTAGTGCCAAGAAAGAACCTAGTTGTGTTCCCATAAAAGACAGGCTTTCACAGAAGAGCATCCTGGGCGGTGTTAAAACACAACCTATGCCTCCCCCTGTAGTCTTGTGAATAAGGTGTTTGACTTTAACCTGGGAGACCAGGGTTCAAATCCCCTCTTAGCCATTAACTCACTGGGTGCTCTTGGGCAAATCACCATTTCACAGCCTTAGTTCCCAAACTGTAAAATGGGAATAATAATTACCTTCATTACAGGATTGTTGTAAGGGCAAACTAGATAAGGATTGAAAAGTGCTTTGAGCCCCAAAGGCTCTATAGAAATAATAATAATATGACAAACAGGGCTCTTTGCAGTTTGCTATTAACAAAAAGAAAACTAATTATAGCTCCAGAGAATTATTATCTCCCAGCATATTGACTGGATTCTCTCTTTTAATGATGCTGAGAGGACAGCCAGCACAGAAGTAAGCTTCATCTTCTTCAGTTAGATTAAAAAAAAACTTAAAGCAGTAAGGTCAAAAATGAACATATGAGAGAGAGGGAAAGCAAAATAGTCCAATATCTATTCACTTAAAGACCTGGTGTGGATGCATGTACTGTTTCTTTAAATCTGCATTATGTGGATGCTAGGGTGTGCCCAGTCAGAAGGAGTTCTGCCACAAAGCAAGAAGGGTGGGCAGTGGTAATTCAGCAATGTACTTAAGTTTGTTCTTAACTTTAAGCACCTCCTTAAAAATGCTTTGCTGGACCAGCACCAGACAAAGTGCTTTTAGGAATAATGCTACATTCCTTCTTCAAACACAGTTGGCTATTCAACATAAGAAGAAATCAATGTTTGTTCCAATTCATTACCATTGTCACAGGACAATTGTTGGCAAATGTCATGAATCTTGTACTATTTGGTACTCCCTAATGCTCCAACTCTTCAAGCCATACATCTCTATGTGGATTTAATACAAATGTACGTTAGTCATGGTTTCAGAGAAAAGTCTTAGTCATGTTTTTTTTTGTTGCAGTTGTGAAGAAAAGATGCCCTGCAAAGACTTGAGTAAATGAGTATAACCACAGTTTTTAAAATCTTATTGCATTTTAACCCCATCTGTAGGGTCTGATGGATGATGTTTGAACACTGGGGGATGACAATGTTGCAAAACCGTTCTAATACTAAGGGCATTTTTAGACGAGCGGGGGAATCTAGCGGATTGATAAATCTGCTCTTTAAAAAGTCACGCAGGGCACGTTTACACGCACCAGAAGTTGCTGGCTGCCATTGAAAACAGCAGCGCCTGGCAGCTAGCGCATTATTATTATTTTATTTTATTTTATTTTTATTTTTTTTATTTATTTATTTTTGTATATTTTTTTTTGAAACTGACATTGCAAAACCTCCATTTTAAAAATAAAAACCTCGGTTTTACAAATCCAATTTTTAAAATAATGTATGAGCCGCTGGGAACCGCTGTTTTCAATGGTGGTTGGTGACTTCCGGTTTTACAAATCTGGTTTTAAAATAATGCACAAGCCGCAGGGCGCCGCCATTTTCAATGGCAGCCGGCGACTTCCGGTACATGTAAATGCTCTCTGCATGACTTTTTAAGAGCAGATTTGTCAATCTCGTGGATTGCATACGTTTACTGTGAACAAAAAGAAAACTAAATATAGTTCCAGAGAATTATCATCTCACAGCATACTGACTGGATTCTCTCTTTTAATGAGGCTGAGAGGACAGCCAGCACAGAGGTTTTACAAACCTGGTTTTAAGAATAATGCGTGAGTTGCCGGACTCCGCTGTTTTCAATAGTGGCCAGCGACTTCCACGACTTTTTAAAGAGCGGATTTTTCAGTTTGCTAGATTCCCCCACTCGTCTAAAAACGCCCTAAGTCTATTTCTTTAAACCAGAATTTTTTGCTTCATTCTTTTATTTAGCTGAAAATGGAAGAACAGATGTACTCTACCAGACTGGTTATTTATACGTATCCATGTCCAAGGGTGGACCATACTTGACACTTCCAGCAAAGACACTTACCAAAAAAATCCACTAAAAATAATCTAAACATAATTATAAAGTCTACAAACATTGGGGATACTTACCACTGCAGCTAATACCATCTGTTTCCAGCTCATAGCCAGGGTCACAGCGACAGAGGAAAGAGCCATAGGTGTTGACACAATTTTGCACACAAGGGTTGTCGGATGCACATTCGTTCACATCTACAAGAAACCAATGCATCATGCATCAATAACTTTTTCCAAGGCAATTTACTCACACACAACTGATGAAGATTCAAAGTAGTAGGGTATAGCAGAACAGAGGCTAAATGGGACATTGGCCCTTTAAGGAGTCAAGTATGGGACCTCAGGAGCACACCCAGTGGGTGTGGCTTAGCCAGCCAGGGGGGATAAAAAGCATCTGTGCAGCTCAGAAGAGGACTGCAGAAAAGAAAGGGAGTTGGTCTGTAAGCCAGGGAGAGACCAAGAGAAGTGCTTGTTTGAGAGCCAGTCTGGCCTGTCTGACAGACTGGAGACAGAGAGCCTGGAAGGACTGGGAAGAGCAGGGGCTCTGTACAAGTGTGGTGAGACCAAGAACTGTACTGGTTGGATATATGTTTGGTGAAGGGGACACTGTAAATAAACAAACACTGAGAAGTGAATACTTAGGCCCTTTTCACACAGATACTCTTAACACTGATAAAATGGGTGTTACATTTTATTATACATGTTGCAGGGCACCCATAGAGCACACCTGTAGTCCTGCAACATGTATAATAAAATGTAACACCGATTTTATCAATGTTAGAGTGTCTGTGTGAAAAGGGCCATAAAGTGTGGACTGGTGATCTGGAGGCTGGAGTAGTAGCAGCAGCTCCGCTAATTCCCTACAGAAGGCGCTCTCACAATGACTGCACCAGGATGGCTGCTACAGAGGGCACAATCTTTTTTTAACCCTCGTGCCAGAATTTTGCAAGTTGGGTACTTCTCTGAAACGACTGAGTAGCCAGTGCCACTGTCAGAAGCAGGATGCTGGGCTTGATGGATCATTGGTCTTACCCAGT
>QEPC01000571.1:1275116-1287862 GCA_003113815.1 Sphenodon punctatus
CACCCCCAAGGCTGTTTCCCACCCCACCCCACACCCCAAGGCTGTTTCCCACCCCTTCACAATGCTGGAAATGTTGTGCTTTTGAGTTTATACTTTATTTATTTTAAGTTTGTGTGCATGTAGACTGTGTTTTCCGATGTTAATCCTGGGAACTCCTTGCTGCTGTGTTTTCCCAGTGTTTTCTGTGTTTCCCTGTGTTTTGGGTTTATACATTATTTGTTTTAAGCTTGATGTGCATATAGACTGTGTTTTCTTCCATCTGATGTTAACCATGGGAACTCCTTGCTGCTGCATTATGCCATGCCACTGGCCTACCGTCTCCCTGGCTCTGCCTACTGTCCCCCTTGCACCACTCGCTGGCCTTACTGCCCCTCCAAACTGAAAACCCACCAGCCGCCCCTGCTGAGTGTGGAGTGCTTGTGAACATTCTATGTGTAATGCAGAGACTATTTGCTTTTAAACAGTCTTGAATACTGGGGACTACAACTCCCAGCAGGCACCGCTTGCCAGAGCCTATCAGTGCTGGGGAAAGAGAGGGAACTGCACATCCCAGGGGGCAGTGTGAGTGATTGGTCAGGCATGTTTAGGACTGATCTGGTGGGGAGATGAGAAGAGCAAGGGAGAGAGCTGAAGGTCATTCTGATCTGATCCCACACAGCAGGTGCCTGAGCTTGGGGGGTCAGAGACACTGAGATGGCTAAACAACAGAGCTAGCTAATCCTGAAGTGATGTTTGGGGTGGCTGATCTTGCCCCCTAAACCCATCCAGAACCACAGAGTGCATGGATTTCAGTCAGGGGCAGATTGGCCATTGAGCCCACCGGGAGGATTCCTGGTGGGCCGGGCCGGCTGGAGGACCGGTCCTGCTGTCTTTTAAAAATTATTTATTTATTTTTTTAAAAAATTGTTGATCCCGACCCCTTTTGGGTTGGGTTGGGTCGGGAAGGGGGGGAGGCTTCCCCCTCCACCTCCTAGGAGTACTGCTGCAGCAGCAGCGGGGACTTGATCGGACTGGGAGATAAGGCTGTTTGTTTACAAACACAGCTCCTCCCACATGCTGATCAAAAGGTTGCTACCTTGTAAAGAAGGTTCTTCGAGATGGCTCCAGCCTCTGGAGAGCACAGCGGAGCAGCAGAGCACATGGAGGAGGCAAAGTGAGCCAGCAGGTGGGGCCTGCCGGGGGAGGACCGGGGGGCTGGGGCCTTATGGTGGGGGGGTCAGTTTGGGTCTCTTTTGGGCTTGTGGGGCCTGGGGCCTGGCTTGTGGGGCCTGGGGGGGCATGGCTTGTGGGGCCTGGGGGGGCATGGCTTGTGGGGCCTGGGCTTGTGGAGCCTGGGGGGTCTTGTGGAGCCTGGCAGGGACAGGAGGCTACAGGCGGGATGGAATCGATCTTCTTTCAGCGCTTCTCCCTCCGACTTTCCCAACCTCATTAAGGAATGAGGGGTAAACAGGTGCTCTGGGGTGATATAGTGGGTTTTCTGCAGGAAGGAAACAGGGAGATGGTGGGGTCCTGTGCAGAGCAGAACTGTAGGGCAGAGTGACAAGTGTAGTCCTCTTGGGCGAGCCTCAACCCAGGGAGGGAAATCCTCTGGGGGAGCAGGGAGAGAGCATACACAAAGGGAGGGGGACATTAAGGGGAGAGAGTAGGGGCAGAGCCTCTGTAAATTGCTTCCAGAGTGGAAGCCATGCACGGGGAGCACTTCACAGGGAACAGCTTTATTGGGGATACAGAATATGGAACCCAGTACAGGGGGAGGTCTTCAGAGTGGGCAGCGTTGTGCAAGAAAGGAAGCCCTGTCCAAGGGGGAGTAAAGTGGGGGAGTCTTGTAGAGATAGAGAGCAGCAGAATAATGGCAATAATTGTGCCGGGGGAGAGCCCTGGACAGAGCAGAGCTGAGTGAGGGAGCTTTGTACAGGAGGAGAGCTGCAGGATGGGCAGCATTATGCCAGATGGAGAGTCGCGTACATGGGCACAGCAGAGTCAGGGAGCCCTGTACAAGGAGTGAAGTGGCCAGGGGGCTTCTGTACAGGGGGAGGTCCTAGAAAGCAGAATGGCCAGTGTTGCACAAGGAAAAGAGCTCTGACAGCAGGGCATAGAGTGGAAGACTCCTGTACAAGCCATGAGATAGAGAGATCATAGAGAGCAGTTTTTGGAAGTTTGCAATGCTTAAACCAAACCAAAGATGTTCTATTCTTAGTAACGCAGGGAGCTACCAGTAAAAATCCAGTTTTGCCTTGCTTGCTATTTGAAGGAAGTAACAACCTTCTATACTGAAGGGAGCAGCTCCTCCCCTAAGCCCTACTCCCATAGTGGTTATGTTGCTTAGCATTCTACTGTGCCAGCAGGACAAATTTTCTCCATTGCATTGTATTTAACAAAAAACTTGGATATTCCATAATAAAAAAAATCTCTGGTTTACAAGAAGAGTTAAGGTTCTTGCAAATTCAATCATACACTAAAAAGCATGGAAATTGCAAATCAAGGCTCCTGCCTTAACTTCCATGCCATGTTAGCAGTAAAGACATTGTACAGTCTCCCATATTGTGCTCACTTACAACTCAGGCTCCATGCACTGACATTTTGTCTTCGTCTTTCAGCCCCAATCCTCTTCCCCTTTGCAGGTTGAGAGCAACACTGAAGCTGGGGACAGGAGTGAGTGAGCTGGCCCCTCACTCCTCCTTTCCCTCTATCCTTTCATTTCAGTTGTGGAGAATGGGACAGCTGACCAATGGCTCTCATCCGTCCCTCTTACTCACTAGTCTCCACTGCCCTCCCAGAGCACAGTGAAGCTGGGTAGAATCATATACAAATGTTTAATTAAAACTAAGTTGGGTATGCATTGAAATTAATTAAATGGAATGGCCATTGGAAGGAATGGAGGCAACAGCAGTGTCAATTTCTAAATAAATAAATTACTTTTTTCATTCCAATATCCAATTAAGTGATTGTGAAATTATACCATACAGTTGCATCTTTGGGAGTACATAGAGAAGGCAAGAGGGTGTGAAATGAGGCAGAAGGCACCAGATGCAGTAAGTGGAATGGTTGGAATGACAGGGACAAATACAGAGTGTGCAGGATTAAGTAAGTGGGTGGAATGACAGAAGGAATTAAAAATAGTTACAATAATAAGGTTCTGAGTGAAATAACTGATTCAGAAGACTGATGGAATATCTGAGGAAACAGTCCTATCATTTTACCCACTTACCATAGCTGACTCCCTATCCTTTTGACTCTCAATAGCCTGCCTCCCTCCCTGTTATTCCATTTTCTCTCCTGTGGTGGTGGTGGTGGTTGTTTTTTGTCATTCCACTCACACACTTCTGTTCCATATGACACATACAAACATTGTATTTCCCAGGACTTTTGAGTTCTCTGTGAGGGGAGTGGGGGCTACAGGGTAAGAGAACTTGGACCCAGGACTCCTAGGTTTTCTGTTACAAGGTTGAGAGCAGGGGAGAGAACAGGCTCGGTATGAGGACCATTGAGTTGCCTGTGAGGGGAGTGCAGCCTACTGGATTAGAGTGGGGTGGAGAGGCTGGAAGCCAGGAGTCCTGAGTTCTCGGTTACAGGGCTGGGACCAAGTAGATTAGAGGGGGAGAAGGAGTGGGAGTCAGAACTCCTAAGTTCTCTCTTTCTTAAAGAGGAAATGGAGGGGGTGGGGGGAAGTGGAAGGGGAACATTTTGGGGGGGAAGATGAGGAGTGAAGTCTTGGCCGTATTAAGCTTGAATTGGTGGTGAGACATCCAAGCAGAGATGTCAGAGAGACATTCAGCGATATGAGACTGGATGGAGGAGGAGAGCATAGCAGTAGAGAGATAGAGTTGCATGTCATCAGCATACAGGTGATACTGGAAGCCTTGATATTCAATGAGTTTACCAAGAGCAAGAGTATAGAGGGAGAAGAGAAGAGGGTCCAGGACAGAGCCGTGGGGAACTCCCACAGAGAGGGGGAGCGATGTAGAGGAGGTACCAGCAAGAGAAATGTTAAAGGAGCAATTCAAGAGTTACAAAGAGAACCCAGTCTAGAACAAAACCCCGGAAGCCAAGGGAGCCCAGCTAGCCCAGGAGGAAGCCATGGTTAACAGCGTCAAAGGCAGCAGAGAGATCAAGAAGGACAAGAACGGAACAGAGGCCCTTAAATTTAGCCAAGAGACGGTCATCAGTGATTTTGGCGAGGGCGGTCTCAGTCAAGCAGAGAGGGTGGAAGCCCAATTGAAGGGGGTTAAGGGAGAAATCTGAAGAGACGAAATCCAGACAGCGCATGCTTCCAGGAGCTTGGAAGCAAAGGGTAGGAGCAAAATAGGGTGACAGCTGGAAGGGTCGGGGGGTCAAGAGTGGCCTTCTTAAGGACAGGAGACAGTGGGTGTTTTTACACAAACATTTCTCCTGCAGGTTTGCTGTTACATCCTGAACTTCCTGTGTGTCTAAATCACTCACCCAGATCTTAAACATCTGGCTCTTCAAACTTCTGCTTAGAACTTCTCCCAGAACCTTTGTGTGTAAAAGGTTCTCCTGGTAAATTGCTTTGCTCCAGGCAACTATGGTCACTTGGTTTCCATGGCAGCCCCTCACATCTGCAGCTGCGGCTACTTTAGGCTGTCTCAGGGCAGTGTTTGTGTGAAAAATGCATCCGAAACTTACTTGTGGACTTGTAAACCCAGAAGATTGAAAAATCCAGAACTTTAAGGTGTGTGTAAAAATGCCCAATGGCATGTTTGAAAGCCAGTGGAAATGACCCAATAGAGAGGGAGAGACTGATAATGTATAGCAGAGAAGACGCAGTGGTGGGGGCAATTGTCATTAGGAGGTGAGAGGGGATGGGATCAAGGGGGCAGATGGAGGGATTGGATGAAGATAGGAGGGAGGTGACCACATCAATGGATGCTGCAGAGAAGGAGAAAAGAAGCAGGAGGGGGAGTAGCAGGGCAGGAAATGGGGGAAGGAGAGGGTTGGGAAGTAATAGATAGGCGGAGTTTATCAATCTTGGGAGTCAACAGGGCTCAAGGTTAGAGGTCAAGCAGTTAAATCCAGGAAATCAATCTGAAAGGGCCAGAGCGATGATCAGACAGAGACGGAAGACAAAGGCTGGTGGATAGACAGGCCAGGAGCAGGCTGAAGGACAAGCTGGGAAGGCAGGTGAAGCTGGAAAGGCTGGAATGTTACTTACCTGAAGGGGTCTGGCTGCAACAGGTCACCACATAAGCTGCTCAGAGAAGGTAATGGGGCAGGAAGAGAAAAGATATCCTAGAAGAGGTCCAATGAGCAGTGGCCATTGTGCTTTGTCCTGAAAGATCTCAGCTTGCTATGGTCTATTAGAGGTATTTTCCTGGTCTTGCAATGGGTTTTGGTGGCACGCAAGGTACGGCATCTGCTCAGCTTCCCTGGGGACTTGGATTCTAGACACTTGGAACCTGACAACCTAAAATAGAGTCTCTGGACTAAGCTGAGTTTTCAAACATTCTTTAGTATAAAACAGCAATTGTAGTCAACTAATAGGGCTGATTTTTGACCCCTAACATAATGGAGACAATTCAACCTATGTTTCCATTTGAAATCAATCAGGGCTATCTCCCAAGCTTTTTATGCCCTAGGGAAACTGACTAATGTCTATACCTACTAGATCACAAACACCCCCACAAATCATTCACTGCCCCTTTTTGTTTTATTGATACTGGAGTGGGTTATCTGGGAAACTGGCCTTAAGTGCAGGAGGTAGTTAGGCACCGTATGGGCCAGCAACATCATAGGCCATTGAAAGTCTCAGTGGAATAAAATAAATACCATTTGGCAAGCAAATGGTATTTCAATGCAAATATATAGCATAGTTCAAACAGAATAAGTAATGCTCATGTCTGCCAGCATGTATTTATATTACCTCAGGCCATCAAATGATGGATGGCAGTTGCACCCTGGGAAAAATATCTGTTTAGGAATTTGGTAATTTTCCCTGTGCCATTAAAAGGGGGCAAGAAGGGGAAATTAGGAGGTGCAGAGGGATTGAACCTTCCCCCAGTGTCCCGTTTGCACCACATTACAGACAGTGAGAACCCACATCACCACACTGGTGCAGCTGAGAGAGACAAAATAAAACATTTAAGAGGGAAAGAGCAAACACTGCAATTCCTTCCAACTAGGGCAAGAACTAGCCATAAAACATTATAAACTCTCGTCAGGTTCCCTATACTGGAGAGATTGGTCTTAAATGCTAGCAGGAAAAATCCTTGCAAGCACTCCAAGGACATTCTTTGGCATCCATTGTCTTAGTGGAAATTTACAAGTCAAAGCAAACCAACCGTAGGGCATTCTGTGGAAATCACCTTCCCCTTTTCAGGTTCCAAAGAATGTTATTTCTCGCCCATGCTAAATACGGGGATAAAGTGCTGGGTTTGTGCCCGTCAATTATCTTGCCAGGGCTCACTCCTACCATCTGTGTGCATCGGAATGTATCTAATAAAAATAATACTTAACACCTCTTTAGTGCTTTTCATCTTCAATATACTTTACAAACAGTGCCTAATGGATGAGGGGCAGGCTGGTTTTGTGCTTAGGGCACTGAAATAGAGAGATTTGTGGTCATGTCCTGGATCCAGTGCGTGCTCCTTGCCTGTGGAGTAGCAACAGTCCAAAACGAGGGGAGACAGCTCCTCCCCATTTATCCCCCAAACTCCACCCAGTGGCCCCTCCAAAATGAGAATGGCTACACCATCTAGCTTCTGGGAAATCCAAATCAGATACTAGTGCTGTTAATATGAAGCTGGTGGGTGGGAGAGTTGTGTAATTTCAGCTACCTGTGACCCCTGACTGCCACAGAGGTCAGAGGGGACTGAAATTAAAGATAATAATAATAATAATAATAATATAATATTTATTTGCAGGCGCTGGCTTCCGCCATGGCCATAAATACAATTCCATAATAAAACAATACAAAAACAAAAATTTCAATAGAATAATTATCAGTCAAATAATTGTCCAAAAGCCGTATCTACATTCACTAAAGAGAGAACCCTTAGTTAAATACCAACATACATATTCCTCTAATCCCTATGAATAAACAATATTAATATTTAGCAATCTTGAGAGGTTCAAACTTCAGTAATACACACAGATGGAAGGTATCACAAAATGGAAGCAAAACACACAACATTTCCATGGTAGGGTTCTACCCCTCCATATATTAGACTTGCTTATTGTCAGAGATAGATTTTACAATGTGTCTTTGCTTAACAATCAAATGCAAATATGTTGCAGATATTTCCAAAGCTCAGGGGGCTGATTGTGCCAAGATAAATCTTAATTTACTTCCAGAATCCCAGTATCTTCTGTACCCTAATAGTTTGTTAATCCAACTCCTCCTTATCTCTTCTACGTACAGACAATTCAATACAATATGACATATATCATCTACCTGCCCTAACCTACAAGGGCATAAGTGCAGCACCCAAGGTATTGCCAAAAATCACCCCTCAATTACTTTGGAAGGAATAACTTGAAGGTGGCAAAGAGTATATGCCTTCCTTAACTTCAAGCTCTGGAGTAAAAGCAAGAATGGCGCTCTCCCCCAAACAGATTTAATTGAAGAGTATAAAGGAGCCACCTTCGTTGAACCAACAGTGGCCATATCCATTTGCTTTGCTATATCCAGAAGCCATTGCATCACTATAGCCTTAGTCCTGTTCTGCGGTGTCTGAAGAAAGACTAAGCTACCGTACCCCAGTCGGGTTAAAAGTAGGGATGGGCGAACGCGGTTCGGTAGTTCGGTGTTCAGCCCGAACTCGGCCTGTTCGGACAAACGAACACGAACACGAACGCACCGAACGGACCGAACACCGAACACCGAACACCGAAATGGCGAACACACCGAACCGAACCGAACACCGAACTACGAAATGGCCGAACACACCGAACGGAACCGAACACCGAACTACGAAATGGCCGAACAGTTCGTTCAATTCGAATCGCGTTCGGTTGTGTTCGGGTGGCTAAAACATGGTCTTCTGTCAGGTCACTGGAAGGCCAAATGTAGCAGGGAGGGGGAAGTCATTTGACTCAGCTAGGAGCAGACTTCCAGGCACCAGGGGTGGAGGGTGGAGAGTGGCTTGGAGTAGCAGCCAGCCTGATGAATCACCATCTCTTTTCGCCTCAGACCACTGGCTTGGCAGTCTATGATTGGCCACGGGCTAGGCTGCACGGAGCCAATGGGGCTGATTTGAGGCGGGCGCAGCAAGAAACAAAACTGTCTGCCTCCCCCCTTCCCAATACCTTCTGAGCTAGTCACTGTTCCTGAGCAGCAGGCGTTTCAGAAGGCTCCCTCACCCAGCATTTTCCAGCTCCCCAATCCATTGCCATCCTCCTCCTATTTCACCCATCCAACCCATCTACCCCCATATTCTCATTTATTTACATTAGCTTTGATAGATTTAGTTGTTATTTTTTGTTTTTATCCCTCCCTGTGTTCAATCTTCAATCTTCCTCCTTCCCTCCCCCCTCCATTGAATATTCCCTCCCCATTCCCTTCCCCTGTTTTTTTGATTCATTAGAGTAGTAGTATAATATTAATTTATAGATTGATTTAGGTTTCATTTCAGTTTTGTACCCCTCCTTGTCTTGTTTGTGATTGCCCCCCAACCCCCATCCCATATATTCATAGGTAGATAGATAGGATTAGGTCGATACATTTTTGTTTGAGTAGTTTAGTTTAAGGTTTACAGATAGAGTTTACTGTTTTCTGTGATTCAGCTTTAGGGTTTGTTGGAGTTATTCATAGCATTTAGAATACATTTATTAGTTAGGTAGTTAGTTAGTTATTAGTGTAGATATAGAGATATAAATATTTGATAAAAAAATTCAATAAATTTTTTTTAAAAAATTATATATTAAAAAACATTGTTTTTTTCGGGCCGAACGGCCGAACGCGAACGCGCGAACCACCCGAACACCGAACGACCGAACACGAACGCACAACCCGATGGCGAACGAACCGAACGGCCGAACACGAACGTACGACCTGCCCGAACAACCGAACACGAACGGCCGACACACGAACGGCCGAACCGAACGGGTGAACACGAACGCGAGGTACGACCGAACGACCGAACACGAACACACGAACCGAACGCGGCCGAACCGAACGGCCGAACGCGAACGCACGAACCGATCGCGGCCGAACCGAACGGCCGAACACGAACCGCGATCTGTTCGCCCATGCCTAGTTAAAAGTATACGTAGGGATTCAAACCAGGGGAATCTAGATTCACTCATGGATGCTTCCTTCCAACAGAGCCTGGACAAAGTGTCCACCCTCTGCTCTAAAAGTCTAAGCCAGTAGCACAACAGGTTTTGCAACGCCCTTGTTTGTACTGAGACTAATCCTACTTCAGCCCTGAGTACAGCTATTTGGGAATATTTTGGCACCCCCAAAATAGTACGAAGGATCTTGTTTTGGAATCCCTCCAGTCTACCATCCACATATCCGCCCCATATTTCTGCCCCATAAATAGCTTGCGGGATCAATTTCTGCTCAAGTAGCATAAATTGTTGGCCCCCTGCCTTTCTCCAAAATTTCAAAACACCCTGGGATGAATGAGCCAATTTCAAATTTACTACCTAAAAATGGTGGCTCCAAACTCCTGAGGCCGCAAAAGTAATGCCTAAACAACAGTAAGATTGTACCTGTTCCAACACAGCACTACCTAATTTCCAGTCACCATAATAAGGTTTAGGGGCAAAGATCATAACCTTAGTTTTATTGCAATTAATAGATAGATCATTGTTCTTATAATATATTGCCAAGGCTTCAAGCTTCCGTCTAAGGACAACATGAGAAGTAGCTATTAATATCATATCAGCGTACAACATGATGTTAATCTTCCTGGCTGCTGTATATGCCGGATGGAATTCATCCCTATCCATGATGTCCACAATATCATTGATGTAAAAATTAAATAGTGCAGGCGCCAGTACACATCCCTGCTTGACGCCATTGGAAGTAGGAATTGGCTCTGACAGATTGCCTTTACTCGAGAGCCTTACCATGATATAATCTTTAGCAACCCCAAATCGATGTTCTTTTCCCTAAGCTTATCCCAGAGCAGGCTCCTATTAATAGAATCAAAGGCCTACTTCAGATCAACGAATGCCACGTAAAGATTCATTTTTTTGATCCGCAAGTACTTGTCAACCAAATGTGTAAGCGTGAAACAATGATCTATTCTTGAGCAACCCTTCCTAAAACTGGCTTGTTCAGATCTAATAATTTCTCTCTCTTCTATCCACTGATCAAATTTCGCATTAAGAGTTTTGGCATATAGTTTAGCCGGCAAATTAAGTAAACTGATGGGGCGATAGTTTGAAGGAGACTTCCTGTCCCCCTTTTTATAGATGGGGACAATCACATTAGTATTCCATCCACAGGGGATAGTACCAAGGATGTTAATAAAGTTAAAGAGTTTCCATAGAATTGGTGCCCACCACTCCTTAAATTCCTTTAACAGTTCACCAATTACCCCATCCTCACCAGGTGCCTTTCCAATAGGGAGATATTGAATCATTTCATTCACTTTGCTAATTGAAATATCTTCCCACAGAGTGCCAATATTTCCTCCTCCTTAGATGATCTTTTGGAATTATTAAAAGCATTATAAAGCCCATTAAAACAGGCATGCCATGCAAGAGCCGATATATCTGGATCCCTGGAAAAATTCCCGTTTTCTAATCCTGTATTTATCAATCCCCAGAATCTCTTAGCATCTTTATTTTGCACTGCTGCCTGAAGACAGTGCCATTGGGAATTCTGATATACCACCTTTTTCCTTTTAATCAATTCCCTATATCTCTGTTTTTTATTCAAAAACTCCTTCAATAACTCCTTTGAGGAGTGGAATCTTATCTGATACGCTGCAACATGAAGCAAAGTTTTACTTACTCTACATTCCTTATCGAACCAGGTAAAATGTCCTATCGTCTTGGGCAATCGACTTAATTGGTTAATCAAGAGCTCACTCCTGATTTGTCCAACTAAAGTTGCATAAGTCCCCAGAATATCCCCTTGTATTAAATCATCGTTAAGCAAATTCTAGGGATAGGCAAACACATCGCGGTTTGGGTTTGGCCGTTTGGTTCAGTTCGCCAGTTCAGTTCGGTCGTTCGGGCTGATCACCGTGTTTGGGTTCAGTCGTTCGGTTCGGCCTCCGCGTTTGGGTTTGGCCGTTCAGTTTTGGCTGAAACCACATGGTTGCGTGATCACGTGATCGGGTCAGAAGCTGGAAACAGGAAGTTCGAATGCGTGCGACCTAGTGTGTGTGTGTGTGTGTTTGGGTTGGCTGGTGTGTGTTTGATGGTTGGCTGGTTGGGTGCTTGCTTGTGACTGTGTGGTGGGTGTGTTTTTGAAAGAAAAAAAAATGGAGAGGGAGATTATTAAAAAAAGAGGCTGGCACCAAAGAAGGTGGTGGAGGAGGAAGAGCATGCCACCGGTGCTGGACCATCAGGGGTGGTGCTGGAGGTCACCCGCTCGGGCTCATCAGCTTCTGCTGCTGCTGCTGCAAGGTTTGTAAAGTTTATTTGTTTATTGTTCTATAGAACAATATAGTAGGTTGCAGCCTTGCAGAAAAGGTTCCTCAAGCTGGCTCCGCACATTAACAACTCTCAGGATCTGAAACTATATTTTTCTATAGAACACTATCCTTTAGAGCAAACTCACTGGCATGCAGGTGGGTAGGGTGGTGGTGGGCACTGGCAGTCAGGCACAAACAGTGGGCATCAGCGGGTGACTGTTGGCAGTGGATGTCTGCCACAGAGAGAGACAGGGTGTGTGTGGGGGGCTCTTCCAGAAGTCAGGCACGAGCCAAAGGAAGCACCCACCCAAACATGTGCCAGACTGCCAGCCATCCCTACCAAGGGTCCCCTGGAAGAGCAGCATTTCTTTGCACGTGCTGTGCCAGCAGCCAAGCTCTACTATTAGTCCAAAAAAGGGGAGGATTTGCAAGTGCCAGTGCCAGCATCCCTCCTCCTAGCAGGGGTCTCTCTCCCTCCGGCACCCACCCTCCCTACCCACGAGTGCCCCCTACAAGGGCAGGGCTTGCACGTGTCAGCCAGGGACCCCAAGGAGGGAGAACTAGAGGCATCATCATAAATGCATGATATTTTGTGTTCTGCTTTCAGAGAGGGTGCTGATGAAGGTGGTCCTGCCACTTCTGCCCGGACCAGGGCCAGAAGTTGGCAGAGGTTGGAGCTGGTGGTGAGAGACACCGCAAGTCCAGAGGTGGAGGTGGAGGAGGTTGGCTCCTCGGCACCAGAGGAGCCAGAGCAGGGTGCCACTGCTGCTCCCAGGTTTGTAAAGTTTATTTTTGTTTATTGTTTCCTAGAACTTTGAGGACAAGAAGAATACTATCCTTTAGAGCGAGCACACTGGCATGCGGGTGGGTGGGTGGGGTGGTGGTGGGCACTGGCAGTCAGGCACAAACAGTGGGCATCAGCGGGTGACTGTTGGCAGTGGATGTCTGCCACAGAGAGAGACAGGGTGTGTGTGGGGGGCTCTTCCAGAAGTCAGGCACGAGCCAAAGGAAGCACCCACCCAAACATGTGCCAGACTGCCAGCCATCCCTACCAAGGGTCCCCTGGAAGAGCAGCATTTCTTTGCACGTGCTGTGCCAGCAGCCAAGCTCTACTATTAGTCCAAAAAAGGGGAGGATTTGCAAGTGCCAGTGCCAGCATCCCTCCTCCTAGCAGGGGTCTCTCTCCCTCCGGCA
>QEPC01000571.1:1290394-1300671 GCA_003113815.1 Sphenodon punctatus
GAAAAGGGATGGTGATTGG
Source organism: Sphenodon punctatus (assembly GCA_003113815.1). Taxonomy (NCBI): domain Eukaryota; kingdom Metazoa; phylum Chordata; class Lepidosauria; order Sphenodontia; family Sphenodontidae; genus Sphenodon; species Sphenodon punctatus. Next base: position 1,290,414 of record QEPC01000571.1, read on the forward strand.
GCAGGCTGGCTGCTACTCCAAGCCTCTCCACCCCTGGTGCCTGGAAGTCTGCTCCTCAGCTGACTCCCCCTCCCTGTCACGTTTTGCCTTCCAGTGACACGTTTTTGCCACCCGAACTCACCCGAATGTGATCCGAACTGACCGAACTGTTCGGTCATTTCGACATTCGGAATTGAGTTTGGTTCAGTCAGTTCGTGTTCGGATTCAGGCCGAACTCCGAACTTCCGAACCACGTTCGCCCATCCCTAGCAAATTCTCACTTTCTTGTACGAACTCTTCTGAATAGAGGAGTTCTCTACTTCTATCCAGAAGATCTGGTCCCCATCATTGGATCTTATTGCCAACGGCTACCAGAGGGCCAATCGTCACGTTGGACTCCTGTCACAATTGCAGTGGCTCATTCACCTCATACCTAGCTCGTATAGACTGATGGTCACTAGTACCATACTCCATTACCTATTATATCTTCCCACAGTGCTATATGGCACACATATATAATCTATTGTGCTGGCCCCTGATTTGGAGAAATAGGTATACGATAATCCTTCCAAATTACCCGTCATACCATTTATTATTCTCCAGTTAATCCTGAACAAAGATTTTAGGAATTGTATTCCAGGTGCATTCAGTACCTTATCCCTAGAGACTCTTGTGGGAATAAAAAATTCATCCTTCTGATATATTCCTAATAACTGGGCCCGTATATTGTCATCACCACCTGTTCTAGCGTTCATATCACCAAGCAGAACAAAACTTGCTTGGGGTAACTATTTTCCAAAGATGATATATATTCCTCCAGCATCTGCCATAATCTGTTCCTATCTTCTATTTTATGAGCAGGGGATACATTCAGGTTCAAAATTATACTAGACCACTGCAGTTCTTCCACCTTCACCACCAGTAGATCCTCTCTCAGCTCCAGAGCTAGATTGACCAGAATTGCAAGACCCCCCGATGGTCTACCCTTCCCCCCCCCCTTTTTTTTTTTAGCTGGTAATGACCACATCTTAAACCCGGAGAATAACAAATCACTGCATACTAGATGCCAAGTCTCTTGTATGCCAAGGATCCCAATATCAGAAAGAGTTCCCCATTCATTAGACAGAGCAATTCCTCCACCCTGCAATATTCCAGGACACTATAAACAAACCATCCATCCCCTTTATCTGGTGTCTGTCACCTGTTAGTCAAGCTACCTCGTGGTTGGGATCATATACCACACCATTACCCTCAACACTTCTCAATATCTCAAAAGCAGTGTCCTCCTGAACCCCCGGAGTGTCCCCCTTTCCCCCCATTCTTCTCTTGCACCCTCTTGCCAAGGGTGCCTCTACAACGGAGCTCTCACTGATTTCCTCCAGTGCCCATGAGCTAGTCATCTTACCCTGATATTTCATCTGATGGTCTGTTCCTTCCTGGAACTGCCCCTGATGTCCTTTGGACAGCTGAAACTCCACCCACTCCCCCTTCCAATGAGACCCACTTGTATTTGTAAAATTTGTTGGCAGAGTCTATCCTGATCTAATGCAGGGAGGTTATCACACTGTGACTGCCACCTACCTAGTTCTTCATGTGAGAGCGACTCTACTAAGCATATATCTAATCATGCTTCTTGAGTAATGCTACTTAGCTGTGACCCCCCGCCTCGGTAGCTGTTCCCCTTCTATACTCAATGACTGCCATGGAATGTCTCACTTCATTTGAGTTAGAGACAGCAGGGCAGGGTTCAAGAGTTCCTTCACACACTATAACATTGTGGCTCCCTCTACTAATACAACCTATATTAGCAGCCCTCTCCCTGTCCTGACTTCGCGTACCCTGGGAATTGCCAAGGGGAGAAAGTTCTTGACAGCTCGCTTTGCACTCTGCTTCCCTTATAATTTCACAGTTCTTACTACCTCCACCCTCCCCAACTTCCCCTTGATTACAGTACATTCCCTCGTTATCTACCTTCCTGATATCTCCCCCAGTCTCCTTTTCCTTAACAGGATTCTCGCCTGCTAACAATATCAAATGATGCTGCAGGTTAGCCATTCTTCCCAATATTACATTCTGACTCTCTAATGGAAGGTGCTTATAGGCCTCCACTACTAATTGCTCTTCTGAGAAGAAAGGATTACTTTGATCACCGCTATCAACCCATTGTAACTCCATATACTCTTCTTCCCTCACATGAGGGTTATCTCGCATATCCTCCTACCCTTGGGATGCTATGTTTTCCTCACCTCCATTTTCCATTCTAGATGCATACTGATCTTTATATAAAGTTGTAGCCTTTCTCTCAGCCTTTTTATGTCCCTTACGGTCCCCAGTGTCCCCTAGCTGGGTCCCCTCCGATTGCACTTTATAAGATCTAGCCACATAAATAGCCCTTGATGCCAACTTCTCCCCCTTACTCCAAATTGCTTCCACCATTTTGGAGGAGTCAAAATATACTCTTATCCCATACCATTGTTGGGATGCATATAGATGATCTACCCTCCGGATATTTCTGCGTGTGATTGGCAAATGAGTCAGCACCCTAAGATGCTCAGTTATTGTCCTCTGGGTGTGCCAAAGGGGAATATTTCCCAAAGGGAGGGGCCGAATATTCAGAACCATTGCCCACATACATATTCCTTATTATTAGAACTAAATACATTTGTTCCATATTTAGAAATCGTCTGTCTCCCTCCATCTCCTTCTCCCCCTGCCTTCGTTTGGCTCCCTTTGACTTTATCTCCATTATTTTCCATATTACTCCCAGCTGCTGAGATCAGTTTATAATTGACCTCCAAAGCATTCAGTTTTACAAATAGATCTCTAAATGCCTTCGTAGTTTCAGACATATGGTCCATTATTAATGCTACCAGACCCTTCCCCTTCGCTGCATCGTTCCAAAACGAGGGCCCTCCTGTAATCTTGCTGCGGTCCTCCGAGGTTTGTACCCCTTCTGTATTATAGAGCACCCCTCTTTTGCGTTTCCCATTCCCAATCAGGGATGGGAAATCTACTTCTTCTAAATGTGCCAATGGCTCATATCTATTATTAATTGGCACATTGTAGTCGTTCAAACTCCCTAAAGAGGGGGTTGCTTCAAAATAGCTATTAATACGCCTGCTTTTAACCGGGGGGAGGGGGGTGTAATGGATTTCTGCCCATCAATTGGTCTAAGTTTAGGTGCCATCTATATTATAACTATGCAAATAAAACTATAACCATCTCATGTACCAAGGGCAAAATACTCCAGTCAGCCAGCGTCCACCCCCTAGTCTTAGGGGCAGACTAATAGTTCCACACTATCCACAAAAGGGATATGCAAAACAGCCCTCAATACAACAAATCCCTGAACGTATACACGCCTAGTAGGGGTAATGCAAGTCTAACAAAAAGACACCCTCAAGCTCTTTTAATGTAATACGATCACTTAACCATAAAACATATAATATTGCCCAAATCTAAATAGGAAGCAAATTCAAAAACTGGAGCGGCAAAACATACTAATTCCAATTGCAGAGAGCAAGTATTCCGGCCTCACCCGGCCAGTGCCTAAGGCCATGCCCACAAGGGCGCGCCCTTGCACGTGCAGCCCTTAGGCGTGATGCCCACAGGTGCGCACCTACGCCCTCTGGGACTTTAAAACCTGGAGGCAGAAATGACGTATAGGGGGGGATCCCCTTAGAAATCACTCCAGCTGTCTGTCGCCTGGGTCTTATTGCCCCCTTGCCTGGAGCCAATATCAGTCCCAAGCCCCTCTCTCTGACCCTTGCCATCTCCCGCAGTCTGAAAGAGAAAAGTCTGCAAGCAGTGATATGCGCCAGGTCCCGCCGCACGTATCTGCTTTCCCACTCTCTACCAGGCTGCTTCTCCTGAAATTAAAGAGGGGATTACTCTTTGTACCCCAAACTTGGGAGGTACTGGTCCCCTCCAAGTTCGGAGTTCGGCCTGAATCCGAACACGAACTGACTGAACCAAACTCAATTCCGAATGTCGAAATGACCGAACAGTTCGGTCAGTTCGGATCGCATTCGGGTGAGTTCGGGTGGCAAAAACGTGTCACTGGAAGGCAAAACGTGACAGGGAGGGGGAGTCAGCTGAGGAGCAGACTTCCAGGCACCAGGGGTGGAGAGGCTTTGAGTAGCAGCCTGCCCAATCATGCTCTTTGTGTAACCTTTTTCAGCCAGCTACTTTATTCCTCTATGCCTCATTTCCGCTCCACCTCTTCCACTCTGCCCTCCCCAACTCCTCGCTCCCCTCACCTAACTCCTGCTGATACCCTCCATCCAGTATAATCCGTTGCCTAAGGTCTGTGTACTCATATCCTCACCACATGGATCAACCAACCATCATTCTCGACGTAACCAAGCCAAGCGCGTACACCTGGGACCTCACATCCTCATGAATGTTACACTCCTTGTGTGTCCCTCTGTTCCCCTTCCCTCGTCTCCCCCACCACCACCACCCCTGTCTCTCAGATTGTAAGCCCTAGGGCAGGGACCGTATCTATTCAATTACGTGTCAGATGTTTGCTAATAATCATAATAATAATTTCCCCATTGGTAAAATATAGATAATGACACTTCCTTTGTCTGCCACTTTTAGTTAGATTGTAAAGCATCAGACCAGAGACTCTCTCAATATGTATGCACAGCACCTAGCACAATGGGAGCTTGGTGTGATAGTCTATTATGAATAATAATTCATACAATGTCCAGGTGACGTAGGAGAGCACTATTTATCCCCATTTTACTGGCAGGAAAAAATGAGACCAAGAACCTCAGTGATCACAAGACACAAATGGAATATGGACTCTAATTCCTGGCTCTCTAGACTTTGTACAGCCAATTGGATCTCTCTCTCTCAGGCTGCGGCAGCTGATTTCATGGAATATGTTATTTGGAAATGCATGCAATGTGTCAGAATGCAGAATTTAAACATAAATAAGGATCCACAACTCCTAAAAGAATCTAAAACCACTAGAAGGGTTAAGACTCTGCCCGCTCAAGCAGAGGTGTAGCTAGTTTGAAATGGCCCCTGCCCCACCCCCATCCCAGCAGCAGGGAACATGAGATCCAGAGATTCGTGGGCCCAGGTGCACCACCGGTCCTTATTATAACTACGCCCTTGTAGTATTATTAATTATTATTATCATCAAGCATTTATATAGTGCCAGCAATGTACCTGGCACTTTACAAAGTAATGGAACAGACACAGTCCCTTCCCTAGGGCTTACAATCTCAGAGACGGGGGGGGGGGGAGATGAAGGAAGGGGAACAGAGGAAGACACAAGGGGTGTAACATTCATGAAATGCGAGGTCCCAGATACACGCGCTTGGCTTGGTTACATCGAGACTGCTGCCTGGTTTCCCTGGCACACACGGTCAGGTAGCCGCACAGTATTCACACCATTATATTTTCGGTTTAATTTTAATGTTATATTTCCCATTTCATTTTCTATCCTCTTCTCAATCATTCCCAACATTCTGTTGCCTTTTTGACTATGGCCATGCACTGAGCTTTTTTTTTTTCACTGGACTGTCCAGAATGACACTTTCCTGATCTTGAACCTAACAATGTGCCTTTAAGTATCAATGGGAGCAGATATATTAATTATTAATTATTATTATTATCAATCATCATCATCATCAAACTTTTATATAGTGCAAGCAATGTATCTGGTGCTTTACAAAATAATTGGACAGACAGGTCCCTGCCCTAGGGCTTACAATCTGAAAGAGGGGTGAGGGGGAGATGAAGGAAGGGGAACAGAAGGAGAGACAAGGAGTGTAACATTCACGAGGATGCGAGGTCCCAGGTGCACACGCTTGACTTGGTTACATCAAGAATGATGGCTGGTTGATCCATGTGGTGAGGATATGAGTACACAGACCTTAGGTAACAGATTGTACTGGATGGAGGGTATCAGCAGGAGTTAGGTTGAGGGGAGCGAGGAGTTGGGGAGGGCATAGAGGAAGAGGTGGGTCTTGAGGAGGCATTTGAAGGTACGAAGGGAGGGGGCGAGGCGGATGTGGGCAGGGAGCGAGTTCCAGGCATGGGAGGCAGCTAGGGAGAAGAGATGAAGGCGGTTAGGGGAGCAGGGGAGGCATGGGAGGGCAAGAGAGGAGACAGAGGAGAAGCAGAGTTAACGGACTAGAGTATGGAGGGAAATTAGTGCAGAGAGGTAGGGGGGAGTAAGGTTGTGAAGAGCTTTATAGGTGAAGACTAGGAGCTTGTGCAGGATTCGTTCAGGAAGGGGGAGCCAGTGAAGAGAGGAGAGGAGGGGCTACACATGGTCGAAGCAACGGGCAAGGTGAATGACCCTGGCAGCAGAGTTTTGGATGGAGATAAGGGGAGAAAGGTGAGAGTGGGGGAGGCCAGTGAGAAGGAGGTTACAGTAATTGAGGTGAGAGATGACCAGGGCATGAACAGGGGTTTTGGCAAAGGAGACAGAGAGAAAAGGGCAAATCTTAGCAATGTTATGGAGGGAGAAGTGACAGGATTTGGTAACAGAGTGGATGTAGGGTTTAAAAGAAAGGGGTAAGTCAAAGATGAAGCCTAAATTACGGGCCACTCGAGCATCAGGAAGGTCGAATTCCACCAGGTGGACACATCCTGCACCAGCTGGTGCACCGGGGAACCTTGCTCAGCCTCGATGTTCTGAGAAGTGTGGGGGCTGTGGCATCCATGACTTCCACCTGAAGCAGGACCTACCTATACCCTGCTTTGGGACTCCTCCTCTCACTGCCAAACACTGCCTCCAGGTCCTGCCACCAGTGCGTCATCACTGCCAGGTAGGCGTACTGCACGTTCCTACTTGACCACAGGTCAGTGGTGAAGTGGACGGTGGCACCCCCAGCCCCTGCCGGCTGCTCCCTCACCTGCTCCTTTAAAGCCCGGTACAGGGTTGGCACCACCTGCCGACTCAGAGTGGTGCTGGCAGGCCTCCAGTTCTGCTCGCTCTATGCAGTGCTGGGTTCTCCAGGTCTAGCCACCATCAGGGCAGGGCATAGCAGGCTGCCAGGCATCGACAGAACAGCAGCAGAGGCCCAGCCAGGACTTGCTGGCTGGCCTGGCACCCCTGCTTGGCTGGGTGTTGCAGGCTTCCAGGCATCGGTGGCAGCCTGACTCAGGGTGGTGTGCGAGGGCAGCTTAAACTGGGGGGGCAGAAAGCCAATCAGACGCCTAAACCCCATGTCCCCGACTACCGAGAAGGGCTGCCCATCGAGCGCCCTCCACGTCCTGCAGCTGCTGATGGACTTGGAAGCTGCCCCCACCCCAGCTCCTCCATGGTGCACTGACGCTTCTGGGCCTCAACTGGCTGCTGCTGCTACTGCACCACTGACAGCGCTGATGAGAGGGGCAGAACATGTTGGTGACACAGGTCTCGGAGGGATGTGTGGCCGGCCCTGTCCAAAGTGGCCAAGCTTCTGTTGTCCTGCCCACCAACGAGTGTCCCCAGGGAGTGGGTGTTCTCTATGGCAGGGGACATTTGCTCACCGCACTGCCTGAGACTGGGTTCCAAGTTGGTGGAGCAGTTGCTTTTCATCAAGATCGACCTTTCAATGTTGGGATTCCCCAAGCTGCCCCTGGACATGGATTGATGGTGCAGTGGCACACGCCATCCCATGCCAGGGGCAGCCTTGGGACGGTGCTCCTCCTCGATCTTGGTGGCTGCTGCTGCTGAGGTACTGTCCCTTCCTCCCAATTCCCAGCGCCCGCTCTGCCTCTCTCTCTCTCTCTCTCTCTCTCGCTCTCTCTCACTAGATGGCCTCGGCCAGCCTATCTGACTGACTTCATGACACCAGGTGGCATTGGGAAGCTGTAAGCCTGACAGCCGCCCTCTGTCTAGATGATCTCGGCCCACCTATCTGACTGGCTCTCTCTCTCTTACGCGTGCGCTGCACAGTCTTCGCCAGCCTATCTAAGTGCCCTGCCAAGGTTCCAGTCTGCCTTCCGTACTGCCTCTCATGCCACGCTGCCTGTCTACCTGCCCTGGTTGCCAACCTCGAACCCTGCCTCAGTCTGCCTTCGGCTGCTCATGCCATACTGCCTGTCTGCTGCTACTGCCATGGGTTCTGCTATCGGACAATCCAATGTCTGCTGCTGCTCCACCAATGCCTGGCAGCCTGCAATGCCCGGCCAACAGGCCAAGTAGGGGTGCCAGGCCAGCAACCAAGCCCCAAGCCTTCCCAGCCTCTGCTGCTGCCACTGGGTCTCAGACGACCAGTCATGGTGCCACGGGCACCCCCGGGGGCCAAGTGCTGAGCCTGCCTGCCCGGGAAAACTGGGGTGCCAAGCCTTCACGGTCTCTGCTGCTGTTGTGTCTCCAACGGCCTGCCATGCCCCCACAGGACCCCCCGGAGCGCCCCAAGCCTCCACCACGACCGAACTTTCCGAATGTTCGGCGGGTCTGAACTCCGCTGGACCAAACCCATGAACCCGAACTAAGTTTTCAGGCCGAACATCCAAACCCCATTCTGTTCGCACATCCCTTTTCACTGGCTCCCCCTTCCTGGCTGCTGCTGCTGAGGTACTGTCCCTTCCTCCCAATTCCCAGCGCCCGCTCTGCCTCTCCCTCTCTCTCTCTCTCTCTCTCTCTCTCTCTCTCTCTCCTGAATGAATTCCGCACAAGCTCCTAGTCTTCACCTATAAAGCTCTTCACAACCTTGCTCCCCCCTACCTCTCTGCACTAATTTCCCTCTGTACTCCAGGCCATGAACTCCGCTCCTCCTCTGTCCCCTCTCTCACCCTCCCACACCTCCCCTGCTCTTCTAACCGCCTTAGTCCCTCCCTAGCTGCCCCCCATGCCTGGAACTCCCTCCCTGCCCACATCCGCCTCGCCCCCTCCCTTCGTACCTTCAAATGTCTCCTCAAAACCCACCTCTTCCACTCTGCCCTCCATGACTTCTTGCTCCCCTCAACCTAACTCCTGCTGATACCCTTCATCCAGTACAATCTGTTACCTAAGGTCTGTGTCCTCATATCCTCACCACATGGACCAACCATCCATCGTTCTTGATGTAAGCAAGCCAAGCGCATGCACCTGGGACCTCACATCCTCGTGAATGTTACACTCCTTGTCTCTCCCTCTGTTCCCCTTCCTTCATCTCCCCCCTCCCCATCTCTCAGATTGTAAGCCCTAGGGCAGGGACCGTGTCTATTCAATTACTTTGTAAAGCGCCAGGTACATTGCTGGAGCTATATAAATGCTTGCTAATAACAACAACAATAATTACTCTTGCAGCAGTTCAAATAAAACATGAATCTCCATTCATGACCCAAAATGGTCAGCTTTTTTTCCTCTGCAGACTGCCCTTACCTTGGTAGTCTCACCAGGTTTCTCTACCATACAAAACCCAAGCGACCCAACCCTTTTCTGGTCCCTAGGCTGTTGTTACAGGCACACTGCTCACTCTCCTTTGACAGTGAGTGCTTTTATATAGACAGCAGCCCTGCCTCTGCTTTGCGTCACCCCCAGGTAGCCCATCCGTCTAAAGACAGAGCAGGCTGAACATTCTGGAGCACCGCTGGCAGAGTGACTGGCCAAACCCAGGGCACTGGCCCAAGGCAGAGCTGAAGTCTGTCTGCTTGGTGGACAGCTTCTGTAGCTCTACTCTCAGCCAGGGGTTGCCCTGGGCAATACCACAGAGTTGCGGATGGCAGCCTAGAGTGTCAGGTGATCCTCTCACAACTCTGTGGTGTGGGGAGAAGGGGGCAGCACATGTGAGTGAACTGTGAGTCTGTCAGGTGGGAAGGGGTAGGAAGGGGGGAAGCGCCACCCACTCACACCGTTTGCACACGAGGGAGCTCTGTTAGCGTAATGCGAGGAAAGGAGGCCCGTCAGGATAGTGTTTGGGTCTGTTCATGTGCTTACGCACTCTGAACCTTGACCCCTATCATCATAGGGCACAGAGGTGGGGAATAAGGAAGGGGTCCCAGCTTCACCACTTGCACTCGTCAGGGAATTGGCAAGGAAGGGTTGTGAGGGAAGTGCCAGGTCCACAGGGGAAAGGGTCCCAAGGTCCACAGTTAAGGCTCACGGGGTTTACACACTCTCAAGAGGCAGGGAAGGGATGATCCCAGGGAAGAGGGAAAGGCCCAAGCGCGCGAGCCCGCAGGCTCTCACTCACCTCTCTCAATTGACCTGGGGCAAGGGGCAGAGGAATACACAGATACACAAGCAACTCAGGAGGGGAAAGCACACACTCTACTTGCTGCAACAGAAAAGACACAAGGATAGGGGACACACACGGCAATATTTGCACTCAAAACAGTCAAG
>QEPC01000571.1:1301498-1335605 GCA_003113815.1 Sphenodon punctatus
GATCGATCCCTGCGGAACGCCACACGGTAAGGCGCGGGGGCTCGATGTTTCCTCCCCCAACACCACCCGCTGGCTCCTCCCCGAGAGGAATGAACGGAACCATTCAAGAACGGTCCCGTCCAGACCCCCCAGGTCACACAGCCGTCTCAACAGCAGCCCATGGTCCACGGTGTCAAATTGGAGGTGGTCTTGGGGGACTTGGAGGTGGTCTTGGGGGACTTCAACATCCATGCTGACGTGAACCTCGGAGGTGCAGGACATGAGTTCATGGTCGCCATGACAACCACGAGCCCGTCTCAGGTAGCTGTCGGCCCGACCCATGTGTGGGACATACCCTAGATATGATATTTTGCACAGACCTTGAGGCAGGGGATCCACTGGTGGGGGAGATATCAGCAGTGCCCTTGTCATGGGTGGATCATTATTTTATTTATTTATTTATATTAAAATTTATATGCCACCCCCTCCTGCCTCAGGCATCTCGGGGTGGCTCACAACATTTAAAAAATATTTTAAAACATTAAAATGAACAATAATAATTACAATTAAAAAAACCAATGTAAAACCCCTTCCCCCCCTACCCTAAACCACCCCACCCACCCCATCTCCCTCGGGAAAGGCCTGGTGGAACAGCCAGTTCTTACATTCTGCACCAGCTGCAGCTTCCAAAACAGCACCAAGGGTAGCCCTACGTAGAGCACGTTGCAGTAGTAATCCAGGCTCAAGGTAATAAAAGCATGGATGACTGTGGCCAGATCCAAGTCTGAGACATACGGCCTAAGCCAACGCACCAGATGTAACTGGCGAAATGTTCCCTTTGCCACAGCTGCCACCTGGGCATCCAGGTGGAGCTGTGGGTCCAGGAGCATTATCTCCTCCAGGTCAGTATCCTGGTGCATGTCAGTCCCTGGGAAGTGCGGAGCCAGTTCGGTTGGTTTGTCCCCGAGACTTATGGAACCAGGGAGGTTCTGGAATGCTCTGGGGGATATATCCTCTGGTTTCGATGACCGTTCACTTTATGACCTCGTGACACTCTGGAATTCTGTGCTGACTGAGTCCATCAACCGTATGGCTCCTAGGCATCTGCTGCCAAATCGCCAACAAAGCAGGTCCCCCTGATATACAGAGGACCTACAGCAGATGAAGCAGGAAGGGCGGCGGCTGGAGCGACAGCCGTGCTGTTCTCATACTGAACTAGACCAATTGCAACATAGAGTCAGATTGTGTACCTATGTCATGGCTGTGGGGGCAGCAAAGAAGGATTTCTTTGTTGCCCTCATAGCATCTGCATTCAGCAGAGCTTTTCTGGGTGGTGAGGGGGCTGGTCAGTCTGGCCTCCTTCTGCCTGGAATCAGAACCATCTGGGGCTCACTGTGACTCATTTGCAGACTTTTTTGCAGATAAAATCACTTAAATTCATCATGCTTTCAACGCCGCATTTTTGACAGTAAGTGAGTCTGCGGTAATTGAAGCCCCATCCTGTCCTGTTTTATGAGATGAATTCCAGTGCATATCATCCTCTGATGCAGAGGATGTCCTTGGGGCTGTTCAGGCCACTTATTGTGAACTGAACCCATGCCCATTCTGGCTGGTCAAGGCCAGCTGGGAGACGTTGGGGTCATTGCTGGTGGGGATAGTCAACACCTCCTTTAGGGAGGACAGAGTGCTGAGCTGCCTCAAAGAGTGGTGTGGCCTTTGCTCAAAAATTGATGTTGATGCCCTGGCCAGCTATCGGCCAGACTCTAACCTTCCCTTTTTAGGAAAGGTTATTGAGTGGGTAGTGGCCCATCAGCTTCAGGGGCATCTGGACCAGGTCAGCTTCCTTGACTCCTCGCAGTCTGACTTTCGTCCGAGTTATGGCACTGAGACTGCACTTGTGGCCTTGGCCGACAACCTTTCCGATGAGTTGGACCAGGGCCATTCAACCCTGTTCATCCTATTAGACCTCTTGGCTGCTTTTTATATCATTGACCATGAATTGTTGGTGACTCACCTGCAGGACCAAGCCGGAGCGGCCGGTAATGTTCTTGAATGGTTCCACTCTTTCCTGGTCAGGAGAACTCAACGTGTGGTGCTGGGTGATTGTTCATCTTCTCCCTGGGACCTCATGTGTGGAGTCATGAGGCAAGGTGCCATCTTATCCCCTCTCCTTTTCAATGTGTACATGCAGTCTTTGGGAGAGGTCATCAGAGGATTCGGCGTATGGTGCCATCAATATGCTGATGATACCCAACTGTACCTCTCTTTTTCAGCTGACTCAGGCCTGGCAGTCTCAGTGCTCACCCAGGGTTTGTCAGCTGTGGGGGGGGACTGGATGAGGGCAAGCCACCCGAAGTTGAATCCTGATGGAGGTGATGCTTGTGGGGGTGTCAGGGGATTGGTGGCCTCCATCATAGATGGGGTCTGCCCTCTGCTGATACCCCAAGTCCATAGTCTCAGGGTGTTCCTGGACCCACAGCTCCAGCTGGATGTCCAGGTGGTGGCTGTGGTGAGGGACACATTTCGCCAATTACATCTGGTACGATGGCTTAAGCTGTAAGTCCCAGATGCAGACCTGGCCATATCATCCAGGCTTTTATCACCTCAAGATTAGATTACTGTAATGCTCTCTACGTGGGGCTACCCCTGGTGATGGTTCGGAAACTGCAGCTGGTGCAGAATGTGGTGGCCCGGCTCCTTAGGGGACGGGTCATCGCAAACACATTACACCAGTGCTCCAGTCTCTGCACTGGCTGTCAATAGTTTTCCGAGCCCAATTCAAGGTGTTGGTATTGACCTTTAAAGCCCTAAATGGCCTGGGCCCCACCTATCTGTAGGATCACCTCAGTCCCTTGGTTCTGGATTGACCCCTGCGATCGGCCTCCTTGAGGTCCCCTGGGTTTCCCAGGTGGTGATGATGAGGAGGGCGTTCTCAGTGACCACACCATGGTTGCGGAACTCCCTCCCGGTGGAGGTCCACCTGGCCCCGGACCTCCCCTCTTTCCAATGATACTGTAAGACCTAGCTGTTCCTCCGGGCCTTTGGTGAGGGAAACAGGTGAGGGTTGGGGGGGTATGGTGGGGGGGATACTTTTGGTTTTTGTTTTTAGCTTTACTGTTGGTTGTTTAAAATGTTTTATGCTGTTGTATTTTTAAATGTAAGCTTCCCAACCTGCGAAGGTAGGAGGGGGCGGCATAAGAATCTAATAAAATGAATAATAAATAAACAAACACTAGGGCTGAAATGAGAATGCCAAAGCATTCTTACGAGAATAGGCGAGTTTCTCGCAGCCCTGGCAAAGCCATTATTTGCATGCACAGTCTCCCTGGCAGCCATTTTGCACACTCACAATAGCATTTTTGAGTTCTCTAAAAAATCTCATGAGATTCTTGAAAACCCAAAAATGCTCAGCACATGCACAAAATGGCTGCTGTGGCCATTCTGTGCAGGTGCGACCACCTGGTGGCCATTTTCAAGAATCTTGCAAGAATGCCGGTGAAAAGCCCGATTCTTCACCCTGAAAATCTCATTGAGAATCGGCTTCTCGACAAGATCTTTGAGAATGGCAAGGGCGAGTTTCAGCCCTAGTCAACACTCTGCCCCTGCCCACTCTGATGTTCTAGAGCCACTCAGGCTGCTTACAACAGGTCCTGCCAAAAAGAAAGTTTTCAGAGGGGGCAGGGGAGGAGTGCTGACTCCATGGACCCTTAAAACTTCCTTCCTGGTGGGACTGCTGCTCATAATTGGGACATGAGCCCAGGCCCACTACAGCCTTGCTACGCTACTGGTCCGAGTTCCATTCCAGTGGCATTCCTGCTCTCAAGTCTCTGCCTGCTTGCTCTATTATTTAGGGTCAGAGGTGTAGTTAGGTTGGAATGGGCCCTGGTTCAGAAGATAGAATGGGGGGGATCTCCTCCCCCTCCCAGCAGTCAGGGATGGATGCAGCTGCACTGGGGCATGTGGACACTCCAGGATGTGTGCCCAGGTGCCACTGCACTGTCTGCCCCCAAAATAGCTATGCCCTTCTCTCGGGTACCACTGAAGGTGTTGGCAACAATCTTTAAAGACCTGGAGGGGTTGGGGTGATCTGTAGGGTTACGGGGTGAGAGACATCTTTCAGACAAGTCCAGCTGTTAGCTGAAATGCCAGTTGCACAATCCATGTTTGAAGATTGCAGCCAATGAGACTCAAGAGCTTGCACATGGTTTCAGGATTGCAGAGCAAATGACTAACAATCAGAGAAGTATTTTACATTTTTATCCTAATAAACAAATGCTGCAAACCGCTCCTTGAGGACAAGAAGTGTAATCAGATTATTGTTAATTTTCAGGCCATTCCTCAAAGTGCTCCACTGGCACAAGCTCTCTCTACTTCAATGGGTGCTTTGAGGTTTGGGCTACCATAGATAGATTAACATGCACTAGGAATGCAGAACTGGATCTAAAGTCTCACTTGTATCAATCATAAAGCAAGAAACCAAACACAAAGAGAAACCTCCAGTAAAATAGTCAAGAAGGACTAGTTAGGAGGACTATTCAACCAGATTGTGAAGAGTTACAAGAGTGTATCACAAAACCGGGAGACTAGTCAACAAAATGGTAGATGAAGTTCAATATTAGTTAGTGTGAAGTAATGCATCTTGGGGGGAGGGGGGGAATCCTAACTGTACATGCACAATTTTGGATTCTAAACTAACTGCCTGTAGTGAAAGATTGTGGAAGACCATTGTACAACGTTGGAGGCAGTGAATGGGCACTTATAGTTTTATTCGGCCTGCGTATGCTATAGAATCCATCTTGTCTAACGTGTGTCACAAGGAGATACTGGACTATAGGTCTAACAAATATGTAAAAGTAAAGGTTAAACATGTATGTAATGTAAAAGTTGAGAACTGGAAACTCACTTCATGCAATGGATGTGTCCTATGTATGCCTCTTTGGCAATTTTTCTGTATCCCATGGTAACTGTTGTGCAGAATGTCAAAGCCAGTTAGAACTGAAATGTTATGGGAAGCCCTTATCAGCAGGGAGCTTGATAGTAAAAGAAGGTTCCTTAATTGAGCTGAGAATGAAAGGAAAGGAAAGATACAGCTGCACTAGCTAGAATTGGTCACACATGTGCAGGATTTGTAGAGTGAGTGTGTAACATCAGAATACTATAAGACACAGCAGCCGGGGTCCCATCTTGGAACTTCACTGCTGGCCACTCCACAGACGTGCTGAGGGGGAGCAGCAGAACCTGGGGCCCACCTGGGAATCATCTTGCAGCTGTTGTTGGAGTTCACCGGCATGCAGAAAGGAATGTGAGATGCTTTGTGTATCTTTATGCTGTGTACTTTTATCTTTTATGCTGTGTATATAACAAAATAGCTTTCTTGGCACCATATTGTTTGAGTTATCACTGTGCTGATCCAAAAGAACAAACAATTTTAAGACACTGCCGCCACTAAGGAAAAGGTTCTTGAAGTCACTGTGGACATTTTTCTTAAAACATCTGCTCAGTGCATAGCAGCAGTTGTCAAAAAGGCAAACAGAGTGTTACAACATATTAGGAAAGGGACAGAAAATAAGATAGAGAATATAACAATGCTTTATATAAATCCATGTTGTGTCCACACCTTGAATAATGTCTGCTGTTCAGGCCATACCATCTCAAAAAGGATACTGTAAAAATTGAGAAATTCAGAGGAGGGCAATAAAGATGGTAAAGGTTTTCCTACAAGGGGAGTCTAAAAAGATCAGTTTAGAAACAGGGCGGGCTTGTTACTGATTTGTTGCTGTTCAGTTTATCAGTCTACCCTAAAACCTCTTTCACTGTCACACTGATCTGTGACAGCTCTTCAGATTCATCACCTAGAAAGAAGAGTTCCAGGGTGGCTTTCTTCAACATCCTCTGCAGTGAAGACTGATGCAAAATAATTCATTCAGCATCCCTGCTAGTTTCCCTGAGTGCCCCTTTTACTCCCATATCATCTAATGGCCCAACCAACTCTCTAGTACACTTCCTGAGACTGCATACTTCCTTGGGAAGTATCTTCCAATGTTCTTGACCTAGCTCAGAGACTGTAGGCTCCCACCTTCTCAGGCTGTTGTCCTCCAACCACTTACTCCAGAGTGGTCCTACTCCAGAGTAAGAGGCTTGGTGACTTCAGCCTAAATTAACACAATTGTGTTTTAACTGCTGGGGACTTGATAGAAAAGCAATCAGCCACAAACAAACAGATGGAATGTCTTTCCTTTTTTTAGTTGGAACAATCACAAGCCAGGCCTAAACACTTGAACTCTGTTCATCATCAGTTTTATTTGGCACTGGCTGTTGCCTTGGCCATAGATAACAGATACATACAAAAAGAAATACAATTTTAGTAAAAGCATAAACAACAACAGGTTATATACTCATCAACATATTACACTTTGACAACATACCTCCAACCTTAAGTTTCAATTCTGATCACATTTCAAAATGTGAAGACTTGAACTCTATGACTTGCAGCTCATTTCCAAGTTTATCTGGTGGAACAAAGCTTCGCCCAATTATTTGGAATTAAATTTCTCCAAACTTCTGCAGCATTCCTTTTTTGGACACAGAGGAAAATCATTTCCTCAGTAGCAGATTTTTACACAGTGAAATCACATACTTTTTCTGAAGGTCCCCCCCCCCCTTCCTCGAGATAATTACTTTTGATAAGAAAGGGGAGAATAACAATGCCACATTCCTAAAGTAAAGACTGAAGCCAAATTCAAACTACTGCTGTGTTGGGTCAGTGTTATTTTTCCAAGGACAGCCAGACCAGCTGAGACTGGAAAACATCCAAGACCAACTCCCTGAGTACCTGTTTAATTGCAAATTTCACTGTCCGAAGACTGGTCCTTTACTGTGGAATAGTAATAGAAAGAAGCATTTCAGTGCATAGATGGCCAGACAAATGCTACGGCCATAATTTGCATAGTCCCCCTGAAGTCACTGGGATTCCTCTGAGGTAAACAGTGTGAAATCACAACTATTATATTATGAAGAATGCACAGTACCACTACTACCAAATATCAATGACTTTGCCCCTTTTCCCACGCTGCCTCCTATGCTGGGGACTCCCTCCCTGAACACATGAAATTCTGCTCCTTCCCAACCTTCAAATCCCTCCTGAAAACCTACCTCTTTCGTCAGGCTTTTCCTATCTCCTCTCCTCCTCAGACTGTTCACTGATTCATTCAAGGTCCCCTTCTCCCCAGTAACTAAGCCAGGTGTATGCACCTGTGACTTCCCAGCTTAATGTCTCTCCTTATGCTTCCCTCTCCCTTATCTCTCCCTCCCTTGTCTCTCCTAGACTGTAAGCTAGGGATGGGAGATCGTATTGAAAATTGGGATCGGTTGAAAATCATATCGACCCAACTTTCAATCCGATTTTAAATTGTATTAACTGGAATTGGTTCAGATTCTGATGAATACGGCCTAAAGAAAACGTCTTCCCCCAGCTCTGCCTCCCCTGGACTCGTGCCTGGGCACTGGGGAGGAGTCCAGGTGAGGCAGAGTTGGAGGTAGAGGGGTCGTGCAGGGGCAGGAAGAGGGAGTAGAGTTGCCTCCCAGGAACCCTGCCCAGCACCCGCGTCCCCTGAACCCCTGCATGTGTCTACTCCAGTGCCTGCCACAGCAGAGTGGTCCAGAGGAGGCAGGTGGTGGTGGGTAGGGGTGCTGGGAGGGAGAGGTGGCTGGGTAGGGAGGGAGAGGGGCGATAGTTAATTAACTTAAATCTAAACGTCTCTATTCCATTCTTGTCCTCCTTGATCTCTCTGCTGCCTTCGATACTGTTGACCACTCACTCTTGCTGGATTCCCTTCACTCCCTTGGCTTTTGTGGCTCTGTCCATAACTGGTTCTCCTCCTACCTCTCTGACCGCTCCTTTAATGTGTCTCTCTCCAACTCCGCCTCCTCCTCCTTCCCCCTCTCAGTTGGTGTTCCTCAAGGCTCTGTTCTTGGCCCTCTCCTCTTCTCGATCTATACCTCATCCTTAGGCAAACTCATTGCCTCCCATGGCTTCCAATACCACCTCTATGCTGATGACACTCAACTCTCTCTCTCTACTCCCTCTCTCTCTCCCTCTGTTCAAGCTCGTCTCATCAACTGTCTCTCTGACATCTCTACCTGGATGTCTCAACGTCAACTCAAACTCAACATGGCGAAAACTGAACTCCTTATCTTCCCCCCTCATCCTTCCTCTCCTTCCTCACTGTCAATAACTATTGATGGAGTCACCATCCTGCCTGTCCCCCAAGCCCGTAGCCTAGGCTTCATCTTTGACTCAGCCCTTTCTTTTAAACCCTCCATTGACTCTGTTGCTAAATCCTGTCGCTTCTCCCTCCATAACATTGCTAAGATTCGCCCTTTTCTCTCTGTCTCGTCTGCCAAAACTCTTGTTCATGCTCTGGTCATCTCTCGCCTCGATTACTGTAACCTCCTTCTCACTGGCCTTCCCCGGTCTCACCTTTCTCCCCTCATCTCTGTCCAAAACTCTGTTGCCAGGGTCATCTACCTCGCCAGTCTCTTCGACCATGTGCAGCCCCTCCTCTCTTCGCTTCACTAGCTTCCCCTTCCTGAACGAATCCTGCACAAGCTCCTAGTCTTCACCTATAAAGCTCTTCACAACCTTGCTCCCCCCTACCTCTCTGCACTTATCGCCCTCCATACTCCAGCCCGTGCACTTCGCTCCTCCTCTGTCCCTTCTCTCACCCTTCCACGCCTTCCCTGCTCCCCTAAGTGCCTTCAACCCTTCTCACTTACTGCCCCCCATGCCTGGAACTCCCTCCCTGTCCACATCCGCCTTGCCCCCTCCCTTCATACCTTCAAATCTCTCCTTAAAACTCACCTCTTTCGCTCTGCTCTGTCTGACTCTTTATCCTGCTGAGCCACTATTCCTATACCTACGATCTGTTTACCCTTATCCTTGCCACATGGACCTGCCTGCTGTCATTCTCATCGTAACCAAGCCAAGTACGTGCACTTGAGACCTCGCATCTTCATGAATGTTAGACCCCTTGTCTCTCCCTCTGTTCCCCTTCCTAAGTCTCTCCCCCAGCTCCTGTCTCTCAGATTGTAAGCCCTAGGGGCAGGGACCGTGTCTATTTTATTACTTTGTAAAGTGCCAGGTACACTGCTGGCGCTATATAAATGTTTGTTAATAATAATAATAATAATAATAACTTACCTTTTTCGCCTTAGGCCTTGGAGTCCAGTGGCACCCGGAGGTGCCTGGTACAGTCTCTCTCAGAGTTGTGCTGGGCAGAAATACTAAGAAAAACTGCACATGTGCAAAATGGCTGTCACAGCCATTCTGCGTATGCTCAGCCATTTTTGCCACTGGCAGCATCAGCACCATTTTGGAAAATGGCAGCCAGTATGTGCATGCTCAGCTGCACCCGGAGAGAGTGTCCAGCTTTCCTGCATCACCTGAATTAGCCCCTTTTGAGATTGTGCAGCCATGGCTCATGCATGGGGGGAGAGTGTCCCTGGCCTGCCTGTCTGTGCTTCATTATCCCTAGCTCTCTGTTACAGCCATAAAAAGTATCCAACAATCCATCTGAAGTAACTGGTGGACATGTTTAGCCAGCACAGCACTTCTGCTTAGGAATTATCTTGATTAGAGATGAATTTAAGCAACTAGGCTTTCAGCAAGATGTCAGAGCCAAACATGCCAGAGAAACTTTACTGAATCTGACTTGTTCTATGATCTTTGAAGACTGAATGTCTCAGAAAATTTGCAGTCAGACAGCTTGGCCTACCCTGAGTGTTCAAAAAACATGGTACATCATTCCCCCCCGATCATGAGACTTTATAAGATTATTAATTATTATTATTTATATAGTGCCAGCGATGTACCTGACACTGTACGATCAGTAGCCCTAAGGGGCTTACAATCTAAGAGACAAGGGAGAGGGAGAAAAGGGAGGGGTGAACAAAGGGAGAGACAAGAGGACATTCACGAGGTTGAGAAATTGCAAGTGCACGTGCTTCACCCAGTTACAGTGAACTAGATTCTGAGCGAGGGGAAAGAGGATGCAGTTTCACTCATGACAGGCTAGGGAAGGCCTGACGGAAGAGGTGGGTTTTGAGAGTAGATTTGAAAGTTGGGAGGGAAGGAGCAGAGTGAACGTATCCAGGGAGGGAGTTCCAAGCATGAGGGGCAGAAAGGGAGAAGGGACAAAGACGTTTAGAGGAATAAGAGGGTCATGAGCAGGTGAAGGTGGGGGCAGAGGAGGAGCAAAGCTTCCAGGAGGAGTGTGGTGATATAAGAGTGGAAAGACTGAGGGGATGGGGACATTCAGAAGGTATTTGATAAGGCCCCTTATGAGACTTCTCATGAGTATCTAGACTTTCAGAAGTCCCCCCCGACCCCATCTCTCTGTTCTTGAGGAAATTAAAGAGTCATGGAATAAGAGGCAGCGTCCTATCGTGGATCGGCAACTGGTTAAAAGACAGGAAGCAAAGAGTAGGACTAAATGGTCAGTTTTCACAATGGAGAGAAGTAACTAGTGAAGTGCCCCAGGGATCTGTACTGGGACCAGTGTTGTTTAATATATTTCCACTTTTCCGGGTGATGCGGGGGCTGGTCAGTCCGGCCTCCGTCCGCCTTGGAGTGGAGTCATCTACTGCTTGCTGGGACATGTTTGTGGATTATTTTGTGGATAAAATCCCTCAGATTCACCACGACTTTGATGCCGCAATTAATACATATGGGGAACTGGAGGTTATGGAAGCCCCGTCTTGTCCGGTTTTGTGGGATCAATTTCAGTCGGTGACCCCCGCCGATGCGGTTGGTGTTCTTGGGGCTGTTAGGGCCACATTTTGTGAATTAGATTCTTGCCTGTCCTGGCTGATTAAATCTTGCCAGGAGACAATGGAGCCGTTGTTGACTGGGGTGGTCAATGCCTCCCTTCGGGAGGGCAGAGTGCCGGGCTGTCTCAAAGAGGCAGTGGTTCGGCTTCTGCTCAAGAAACTATCGCTTGACGTTGACTCCCTTGCCGGCTATCGGCCTGTCTCTAACCTTCCCTTTTTAGGGAAGGTTATTGAATGGGTAGTGGCTCAGCAGCTGCAGGGACATCTTGACCACATCGGTTATCTGGATCACTTTCAGTTGGGATTTCATCCGGGGTATGGCACCGAGACTGCGCTTGAGACTTTAGTGGATGATTTGCGCCTGGAAATGGACCGGGGTCATTCGACCCTGTTAGTTCTATTAGATCTTTCGGCTGCATTTGATACAGTTGATCACGGGATGTTGGTGACACGACTATGGAACTGTGCATGGGTGGGCGGGACTGTTCTTGAATGGTTCCACTCTTTTCTGACCGGTAGAATGCAGCGAGTGGTTCTTGGGGAGTCTTTTTCATCATACCAAGACCTCTCGTGTGGAGTCCCGCAGGGTTCGGTTTTGTCCCCTCTCCTGTTCAACGTATACATGCAGCCACTTGGTGATGTGATCAGGAGGTTTGGTGTGCAGTGTCATCAATATGCTGATGACACCCAGCTGTATCTCTCTTTTTCAACAGACCCAGGCTCTGCAGTCTTGGTGCTTACTCTGTGTTTGACGGCTGTGGGGGACTGGATGAGGACTAACCAACTGAGGCTGAATCCGACAAGACAGAGGTGATGTTGGTGGGTAAGGCGATGGAGATGGTGGCCCCCATTATTGGCGGGGTCTGCCCTCCATTGGTACCTCAGGTACAGAGTCTGGGGGTGCTCCTCGACATGCAGCTCTGCCTGGATGTCCAGGTGGAGACTGTGGCGAGGAATATCTTTCACCAATTACATCTGGTGCGACGGCTTCGGCCGTTTGTCTCAGGCTCTGACCTGGCCACCATCATCCATGTTTTCATCACCTCCAGATTGGACTATTGTAACGGGCTCTATGTGGGGCTACCGATAGTGACAGGTCAGAAACTGCAGGTGGTGCAGAATGCGGCAGCCTGTCCTCTGGTAGGACTGGGCCACTGGGAGCATATTATACCAGTGCTCCGCTCTCTGCACTGGCTGCCGGTGGTTTTCCAGGCCCAATTCAAGGTGTTGGTTTTGGCCTATAAAGCCCTAAACAGCCTAGGCCCTACCTATCTGTGGGACCTCCTCACTCCCCAGGTGCTGGATCAACCCCTGCAGTCATCTGGGGGCACCCTGCTCGAGGTCCCCCGAGGGGAGGGCATTCTCGGTGGTCGCACCACAGCTGTGGAACTCCCTTCTGGTGGAGGCCCGGTTGGCCCCGGATCTCCCTTCTTTTCAGTTGTAAGATCTGGCTGTTCCGCCAGGCATTTGGTGGGGGAGATGGGTGAGGGTTTTTTGTTTTTGTTTTTTGGGGGCGTATGGGGTTATTTTCTTTTCCTCCTTTTAGTTGTTTTAATTGTTGTTTTAAATGTTGTTTTATGAATTGTAAGCTGCCCCGAGCTGCCTGTGGCAGGAGGGGTGGGGTAGTAAAAGTTTGAAAATAAATAAATAAATAAATTGATGATCTGGAGAAGGGAGTAAAGAGTGAGGTGATCAAATTTGGAGATGACACAAAGTTATTCAAGGTAGTTAAAACGTGAGCGGACTGTGAAAAATTGCAGGTGGCTCTTGTGAGACTGGGTGACTGAGCATCCAAATGGCAGATGAAATTTAATGTGGACAAATGCAAAGTGATGCACCTAGGGAAAAATAACTCAAACTATATGTATACAATGCTGGGTTCTTAATTAGGAGTTACCATTCGAGAAAAGGATCTTGGAGCCATTGTGCGACAATACACTTAAATCCTCAGCTCAGTGTGCAGCGGCAGTCAAAAAAGCAAACAGAATGTTAGGAACCATTCAGAAAAGGATAGAAAATAAAACTGAAAACATTGTAATGCCTCTATATAAATCTATGGTACAACCTCACCTGAACTATTGTGTACAGTTCTGGTCACCCCATCTCAAAAAAAGACATAGTAGAACTAGAAAAGGTACAGAAAAGGGCAACAAAAATGATTAAGGGAATGGAACGGGTTCTATATAAACAGAGGCTTGATAGGTTGGGGCTCTTCAGCTTGGAGAAGTAACGACAGAGGGGCTATGATAGAAGTTTATAAAACCATAAGTGGTGTGGAATATGCAAGTTATTTACCCACTTTAATAGTACTAGAACAAGGCGACACTCCATGAAGTTAACTGGCAGCAGATTTAAAACAAATAAGAGAAAATATTTTTTCACTCAGTGCACAATTAACTTGTAGAATTTATTGCCAGAGAAAGTGACCATGGCTGGTAGTGGAGCTCATTGTAAAAAGGGATTGGATATCTTTGTAAGCCATCCTGAGCCCATGTGGGAAGGGCGGGGTAAAAATTAATTAAATTAATTCATTAATTAAATAAATAAATAAAATAAGTTCTTGGAGGAAACATGTGGTAGCAGCTGGCCACAGGATGCACTGCATCACATAGTCCAGCTGCCCAGAATGGGATGAGGCATGGTAGCCTCCCCAGGGCATTTTGTGAGGCTGCACCCTTTGTCTCCTCCTCCTCCTCCTCTGCACCTCAGATTCAGTCTGTTGTTAGGCCTTTTGCCTCTCTCTCCATACCATTGCTAAAATTTGCCCCTTCCTTACTTCTCGTGCTGCCACAACTATAGTCCATGCTCTTGTCCTATCTTGCCTTGACTACCACAACCTCCTTCTTACTGGCCTTTTGCAATGTCACCTTGACCTTCTCATTACTATTCAACACTCTGCTGCCAAGATCATACTCGTCGCCCACCACTTTGATCATATTCAGTCCCTCCTCACCTTCCTCCACTTTTTGTATTTATGTATAAATTTTATTGTATCAGCAAACTTGCTATCACAAAATAAAGAACAATAAAATAAATAAAATATTTTCCCAATACTCTACCAATACAAAAGAAGGTACAGCAGGGATCCTCTATACAGATAAACAATAAACCTCTATATATCGATGTTACAGTAAAAAAGCAAATCCAGAAGATGATTAAACAAGCAAATGTCAATCCTTAGCTCTTAGAGTTTAATCCGTTATGGGTTTTCAGTTTGCAGTGCTCTAATCTCCTTCTCCACTAACAGGAGAAACATTGATACTGATTTAATATCCGACAACTCTGTTAAAGCAAGTAGTAGTTCCATTTTCTTATTAGTTTCTAGATCGTTACCCTCAAAAAATGGATCTAACCAAATTTTCCTAAGGGTGGTATATTGCAGGCATTCACAAACCACATGCGCCAGCGACTCAATAGCTTGCGGGCAGACTTTACAGAGCCTTTTGTCCCATGGAATACCTTCTCTTCTACCTCTTACTTGGGCAGTTTCAAAAAGATTGAAATGAAGTAACATCCACATTCTTCTAAGCCTAGGGTCTAGCAGCTGATCTAGATAAGCCTCTAGGTCTATCGAAGTTTTAACCACGGGATAATATGCTGCAATCCGATTTACTTTGAGCAGTTCTAGATCTTTATTATGGGCCCAGTCCACTATTCTGCTCTTTAATTCCCTCTTCGTAAGTTTAAGGCTTATAGTTTCGTCTGGCTCTAGTGGTAGAGCCATCTCTGCAGCCAGACCTTTGACGTAGCTCAACCAGCAATACTGTGGGACTCCCTCATGTTCTTTTTGTTCTTTGTAGCACTCTCTCAATAATGGGGGATCATTCCCACATACTATCTTCAACCAAAAGGAGAGTATTCGAATACAAAAATGGGCATAAACTGATAATGCACCTGTTTCTGCTCTGAGTATTACTATCAGAGTCACTCTCGAAGCTTTCAGAAGAGTACGCAAAAAATAGTTTTGCGGAACTTCTAAGTTCCTTATATATCCTGAAGCTGTCACTTCCACTCCATATACTAATTACAGGATGACCTTTACCTCCAGGATATCTAAGAGTTGTCTAACCGATGAGGTCGGAGTAGCATAAGATAGCTTAAGTAATCCTCCTACTGTTTGGGTGGCTTTAACTACCTGACTTTGGTTATTAGCCCTCCACGACTTAGAAGCAGAAAAAATTATGCCTAGGTATGTATAGCATGGAGTATGGGAAAGCTCTTGGCTGCCCACCCTCCACTTAAAATTGGCTCTGCTAGTGCCAAAACTCATGGCCTTAGATTTTTTGATGTTAGTAGTCAGAGCATTCATCTGGCAATAATAATAGAGTGTTGTCAGACATTGCTGGAGTCTTTGCTTTGTCTGGGAGAGGAGGACTATATCATTTGCATATAACAGAATTGAGAGCACCCTCTCCTTTATCCGTGGGGGAGGTAGAGTTTGCCACAGAGACAGCAGGGACCAAATCATCTATATACGGGTTGAATAAGAGGGGGGCGAGTAAACATCCCTGCCTCACTCCCTGTTGTAGGGGGAATGCTATTTTATATCTCCCTCCATTATCCATCCTAACCACCGCCTCTGAACCTTGATGTACTTTTATAATTAGTTCCAAAAGATCTACCGGAATACCCATTCTCTTAAGCTTAGCCCAAAGAAGCTCCCTAAAAACTGTGTCAAACGCCTTCGCAAAGTCTATAAACGCGACAAATAGCTTCCCTAGCCTGATGTTCGTATATTTGTCTATTAAGTGGTTTAGCACAAAACTGTTGTAGAGTGGATTTATTCTGGCAGAAACCTGCCTGTTCCTCATTAAGGGGGTGATCTAAAGTGACCCACTGTTCTAGTGCCATAAGCAATATCCTGGAGTATAATTTGCCAATAGCAGGGAGCAGGCTAATGGGCCTATAGCAAGCTGGATCTTTCAACTCACCTTGCTTAAAAATAGGAACAATTATTGCCTTTGCCCACTCACGCGGGACTTTCTTAGTAATATTAATCAACGTAAAAAACTTAGCCAGGAGAGGGGCCCACCATACTGTATATTTCTTTAAACTTTCTGATGGTATCCTGTCTAGTCCTGAAGCCTTGCCCAGATGCAATTTACTAATTGCCAAGAGAATGTCTTCCTCAGTAACAAAAAGGAGAAAGACAAATCTACTACCTCCAACCTTAATTGGCTCAAAGTTATAATCTAGGTAAGGAGCCATCAGTTCAACTCTCTCATACATCTTAACTTAGTAGTTTATCCAAGACTCTTCCTTTATATAGGACTCGCCTGAGTTCCTCCTTCTATTACACCAACCGTTAATAAGTTTCCAAAATTTGGCAGAATCTTTTAATCTCACTGTCACCTGGATTTCAGCCCAGATTTGGTCAGCCTCCATCTTCTTTTTCCCTCTTAAGAGCTTGAAATATTCCCTTCTTTGCGCGATAAATTCAGCCCACACTGACTCTTTTTGATCAACAGCTTTTTGCCCTCCTGCATTCCTGATCATACCAGGTTTTTTTACTTGGCCGTCGTATAGTCCTCAAAGTGGATACTGGCTTACTAATATGCACATGTAATTGCTCTAACGTATTCGACAGATACGCATGAAATATCTTACAATCTTCAGTGATCAATAGAATGTTTCTAGCTCCTAACCACTCTGAAGTAAACAGCAAGTATGCTAACTCAATACTCACTGTGGGAGTCCATCTAGTTAATATGTTCCTTTTTAGAGGGCCTAGCTTTTCCACTTCGATTGTTCGCTTTCCCTCAAATTCAAGCTGAAGCAAGAGTGGAAAGTGGCTCCCTTTTGGTCGCTTAAGGACCTGAAAGTCTTTTACCATTGAAAAAGCTGACCAAGAGATGCAAATATAATCTATTACACTGGTTCCAAGGCTAGAGTCGAAGGTATATTCTCCCAAATAATCCAAAGGCGTTCGACCATTGACTATAATTAACCCCTGCTTAACTAGGAGATCTACCAGCCTTTTACCATAGTTATTCACTATTATGTCTAAAGAACTACTACGAGAAGGAAGTCTTAAGGTCGAACGCACTTGGGAATCCAATGCATACTCATCTAGGGCGACTATCCTGGCGTTAAAGTCTCCAAACAATAGGATTGTACTTTGTATGTATGTAGAGGTTACAAAACATATTAATTGATCTAGCTGATCCCAAACCTCTACCTCATAATATGAAGACACCTCTGGGGGCACGTATATACTTATTAGTACATACTTACCCCAAGTTGGAGACTCCAATGCCAGGACTACACAGTTCTTAATTATTGTAGGTATTATTTCTGCTGTTAACTCCTGTCTTGTGGTTATGAGGATAATCACCCCTCCTGACTGTCGCCCCTTCTTACTTTTGGATGTCGCCGCTGCCCCATATGCAGTAAATCCCTCTATTGCTAATGAAGCTGTATCCAATGTAGAAAGCCATGTTTCTTGCAAACACACAATATCGCACTGACTTATGAAGTCTCTCCACTCTCTATCACCCAGCTTAGATCTCAGCTCTTCTATGTTCCAGGACATACAATATATGGCTAGATCCTGTGATTGTCATTGTATCCGTCTTAGATCCCTCTGGTTTATGTCTTGTACTACTAGAATACTCTGTTCCACCTGCGTTTCTCCATAGTGCTATTCATTAGCTTCTTGCTAGACCTGAAGCCTATGTATAACTGTATACTCTAACTGGGAAGAGTCAAAACAAGAGCTATGCACTTGTGCAATATCCACTGCTTGAGCCCTTTCAGGTGAGATGATTTCTGGGTCCAGCTCGTGAGATCCTATCTCTATCGGGTCAGAAAACCCTGTTCTGTCAAGTACATACCAATCCTGCATATCTGTTTGATAATTAACCCAACCTATAAAAGGATCCTCGATACTATTAAGTATTTCTCCCTGCTTAGAGACAATGGCTCTGGCAAGAGTATTTTCTATTCTTTGTAAATAAATACCCAGCCATTTCAGTCGAGCCCTATCCTTCCAGAGCCTATCCCGTATTTCACCTGGGCTAAACAGAAGCTCCCACCTTCTAAACCGCCCTTTATCTAATAACTCTGTCACTCCTTTCACCTCAGAAATTGATATTTCTATCTCCCTCTTTGCCTGTAGATATTCTATGAATTCCCAAACATCCAAGTTTCCTTCTTTAAGGAACTTAAATTGCCTTTTTTTATTGAGGTGGCACAGCATAGCCAGTATCCATCTCTCCTTTGTACTTTGTGTCTACACCTTAGGTGATGATAAGTTTTCCTCTTGTACTAGTTCTGCAGTTTTACTTAATCTATAGGTAGGGCGTACTACAGCCTCTGTATTCTCCGGAGTACCTACTGCCCATGGGCTTAAATTATCTGATATTGAAGGGGTTCTATCTAAACTACTTTTATCGCGGTTCTCATTTAATCCCTCCTGTCCCCTTGATGTAATCTCTGGGATATTCTTACTAACAATTATCCCTACAATATTTGGAGTTTGCGTAGCCACATCTCTTTTTCCTTTGGTATTTACATCCCTTGAATTCATTTTTTCTGTCCATGTACTGAATTCCAGCCATAGGTCCCCCACCAAAACTTTCATTGAAAACAGCAACTCATTCAGCTGGTTTATCTTATTCTCCATCTCTTTAAATCTTGTATCTATATCTATTTCTAATCAAACATCCAAAGCATCGAACTTCCGACTCAGGGCCTTGAGCTGCTGCTCTAAATTAAAGGGAATAGATACAGCATCTGTCAGCGGTCCTGCCTCTAGTTGAACAGAAGAGAGGATTAAAGGACTCAGCGTAATCTTATTCCCCTCTGTTCCTTTGGCAAATCTGTTTCCACTTGAGGGGAAAAATAACGTGTCAGTTTAGGTTGAGTAAGAGAAGGGACTCTTTGCAATAAACAATCCCTCTTCTGCTTGTTCAATTTCCTCTGCTAATGATACAGGACCACATAGAGCCCGTGATCCTAATGCCATAGTCCTCCTAGATTTGTAACTTCCCCACCTGAAAAGACTCTTAGTATAACAAACCAAAACTACAAAGAAATAAAATTCAGGAACACTCTACCACTCTGTAGAGAAATTTGCTGTCAGCTCACCTGGAGTCTTCCTAGGGATAATATTAAGTTCATAAAATATATAGGACCAGGCAAAGTGCTGTCCTTTGAGGCACAACCATAGGCTAAGTCTTAACTTCACTAAGTCCAGAGGACTCCAGTCATAGTCAAAGGTTCCCAGCTCAGAAAAAGGGGGAAGCACAAATGCCACAGTGCGTAAAGCGGAGTGGGGCTCCTAAGCTCCGTGCGGCTCCAAAGGGCAGCACACAAGGGGGAAACCCTTGAGCTCTTGCCCTTAGGCTCACGCCCTTCGGCAGCAGACTTCTTTGGCTCCCGTCAGGTCTGTTGTCTCCACCCCCAGCTCGCCGTGTCGCAGGTCTGCAGCTCCGCAGGTGAGTCAGTTAATGCGGCAGCGACTTTGAAGATGCCTCCTGCTTTCCACAGCTCCATGCTTACCCGGTAAGAATCCACAGCTCCGCTGCCTCACCTCGGAGTCCCGTCCCAATCCCAGACCGCTTCTCCACCGCCTGCTGCTCCTCCACTCCATGCCGCCAACAATGACAACTGGGGCTCTGCTCTACTGCCTCCCGCCGTCCCAGCAGATCCCCTTTTGCAGGGTTCCGGCCACCAGCCTGCACTCTCCTGATTCTGTCTGCTTCAATCCCACCAGGGGACAGTATCTGAGGTGCCAGAGCGGGGCCCGGAGTCTGACACGATCTACCTGAACAGTGACGGGGCTTCCTCTGATCCACAGTGTGATCTCTCTGCTAGCGATAGTAACCTGGGACGGGCAGGGGATGGGGCACTGCCACTGCGGACCCTACAAACGGGCCCAGCCAATGGGCGACACCCTTTGGATGTCACCCATGGGCTGACTCTGGTTCTTGGCCAGGATGCTCGGTTTGCTGGGGATCCAGGGCTGCACTCTGGCCACAGAAAGGATTTAATGCAGCCAAGTGCAGATTGTGTTATCGTTTCTCAACCGGCTGAGTCAGGAACAAAGGATCTTTGCCCTGTACGTTCTATTAATGGACCTATGCTTTCTAATTCAGTTGCCCCAGAGAAAGTTAAGTTGCCTCTCAGCAGGAATTTGGAACCTATTTTAGTGGACCCAGATGGGCTAGTATCATTTAGGGCTTCCTCGTGTAAATTGATTTTTTCAATTTATCCTTTGGGTTCTGGTTTATTCCCTCTTTGGAGTACTCCATTAGATGTGGCGGAACATCTGCAGTATTTACTTCATGAACCTATTACCAGACACAATATAGTTTCGGTAGATATCATTTTTAGTTGTAAAGAGCGCCGTATGGTTAATATTTTGTTCAATTCCCCTAGCTGGGTTACATTAATTTTAGAAGGTCTCCCAGCTTTAAATAGTAAAGCTATTTTTGTGTCTAGGGCATTTCAGAGGGACCCAGAGCATTTTTCTATGGCAAAGGGTGATTTTTGTTCCAAAGAATTACCGGCAAGTCTAAATAATCTTGGAGGCAGTTTATCGCAGCCTTGTAGAAGGGTAAGTAGAGCAGAGCCCCCTCGGGGAAAATATTCCACCTCCGGCCGGTCTCAGGCGCAGGAGGATGGCGCAAGGGGAGGGAGGGATTCCCTTACTTCCTCCCAGGTTGAGCTAAGGAAGTTTGTTAAGACTTCCAATCAGGGGGCAAAACATCATAGGGTTAAAATGCAACCCCCTATGGAAGATCGGGAACCAGAAATTCGGCCATTATCTAATCCAGACCAGGATGTTATAGAAGGCAGTATGGAGGTTGATCCTCCGATAACGGGGGTGGCCCTTTTTCACTCTGGCCCTGTACATCGTCTTTACCCTGAGGGCCAAAAGGCTTTGCTGGATCAGTTTGAGACTTTATCTAAAAATTGGGGGGATTTTACATCACGGTTAAAGTCTTCCCACTCTTCCTCTCATCTGGATAAAGGTTATCGGCTAGTAGTAACTAGGAGGAAGGCTTTGTCTCCATCTGCTCCTTTGAATCTCCCTGTCTGTATGGAGGTTGTGGGAGGTACTAGGCCCCAAGCCCTTAGAGCCACTTCTCCCTGCTTTGTGGGTCATAGGAGTAGCAGTGAAATTGACCCATTGGTAGCCGCAGCCTTTCTCCCATTGGTGGGGGGGGGGGATGAGGGGGTTGAAGGGATTAGGAATTTTGAGAGGTGTGATCCTTCTGTTCATCTTCCCTCCGAAATAGAATTGGAACTAAAATCTCGATCACCAGTTCTTCATTCCTTAAAGTCCCCTGGGTTACAGGGGGAGATTGAGGAAGGAGGAGGGGCTTCCTGTTTTGATTGTCCCCTCCCCCNGTCCTGGGACCCTAAGGCTCCTTAGCTGAAACATCTTAGGATGGAAGTCCCGTTGCCTTGATATTGATTTCTTTTGTTTTTTGGCCGAGTACAGCCTTATTTTATTGCAGGAAACCTGGTCTGTAGAGGAAATTTTTTGTAAGGGATTTACAGTATTTTGTGTAAATGCCTTACCCCCTGTTCGCTTAGACAGGCCTAGCGGCGGCTTGACCCTCCTTGTTTCTATAGCTTTGGCTGTCCAGGTTAAACTATGTGACTCCATTGGAGCCTATTTTGCCTTGTTTTATTGCGTATTTCCTTCTGAAATGGAGGTGTTCCTGGGGAACGTTTATTTACCTCCTCCTTCCTCCCCTTTTTTTGTGCCAGATTTCTGGGATAGAGTTAGTGGGTTATTGTCCAGGGTGTGTAGTTCCTATCCGGGGGCTTGGTTAGTACTTCGGGGTGATTTTAACATCAGGTTGGGGGCTCCAACTCCTGAACGGGTTCCTGTAAGACTGGATGTCTCTGAATACCCTTGGAGCATTCATTCCTCTAGGGACTGTGCAGTCAACCATGGGGCTGGCCGGCTGGAAGGTTTCATGGAGGATTGGGGATTACTGGTGATGAATGGTCGTTCAAGGGGGGATCCAGATGGAGACTTTACTTACCATTCTCCCCAGGGTTCTAGCATTATAGATTATTTCCTGGTGTCCGACCTTTTTTTCTTTAGTATTTTCGATTTCTCAGTAATCCCGAGGTTTGAAACCAACCATCTCCCAATTGAATTGTTCCTTATATATCCCCTGAGGAATTCTAGCCAGGGACTGGGGCCAAGGGAAGAGGTTACAGGCTTTGCCCACGTTAAGTGGTCTGAGGATCTTAGATCAGCCTTCGGGAATTTTACCCAAAGGAAGGAGGTGGTGGTGCTCATTGATAAGTTTATGGCAGAGGTGGGGGACCATCTGGAGGCCTTTGAGGGCCTGATGGTCCTTTTATTCCCCCTATTAGTGACGCAGAGAAGGACAGCTTTCCAAAGACTGAAATATTCTTCATGGTTTGATCAAGATTGCCGTAGTATGAGAGCGAAATTGAGGCAGCTTGTAAATAGATTAAGGAGGGAAGCCTCCTGACCCGTTAGGATAGCCCTACAGTCTTTGAGAAGAGATTATAGGTGTTTGATATCTACTAAAAGACTGGCAGCACAGCAGGAGGGTTGGGCTGGGCTGCAGAGGGCCGCCCTTCAGGACGATCAGAAAGCTTTTTCAGACCTTATTCGTCCAACTAGGGCCGGTCAGCAAGAGTATTGTATCCCCCCAGTAGTTTGGGTGGATTTCTACTCTAATATATTTTCCAGCCCTTTAGAGGGTCCGATCTGCTTGCCCTCTAGGAATAGCTTGCCAGCCTGGTCCCCAGTCTCTAAGGAGGAGGTAATTGTATTCATTACTAAATTACGTGCAGGGAAGTCTCCTGGAGAAGATTTTGTTCCCCCAGAATTGTTGAAGTGCCACCCTGAATGGTGGGCCAATTTTTTGGCTCCCCTTTTTTCTGCAATTAATGAGGATGGGGAGTTGCCGAGAGTTTGGCTTAGTGGAATTGTGTTTCTGATCTTTAAGAAGGGGAATCCCTCTCTCCCTGAGAACTATCACCCTATCTGCCTTCTTAGTGTGGTGGTGAAACTTTACATCAAGTTCTTGCTGGAGAAAGTTCTGGCCTGGCTGAAGGAGACCAATTACCTGGAACCCAAACAAGTGGGGTTCCAAAGCGGGAAATCCACCCTGGACCAGATAGTCACCCTCTCCACATTGGTAGGGAGGTATGTAGCTCGGCAGGGCAAATTCTTTCTGCAGTTTGTAAATCTGAGTATGGCCTTTGATTCTGTTAATAGAGAGAGACTATGGACCAAACTGAGAGCTACTACTATAGATCCACATTTAATTCTTCTCTTAATAAAGGTACATACCAAGAACCAGATTAGAGTTCGCTCTGTTACAGCTCATTCATCAACTAAGCCGGTTTCAGTTCTTTGGGGGGTTAGGCAGGGCTGCTTGTTAGCCCCGGTACTGTTTAATCTTTTTTTGAATGATCTGATCCCCTTTTTGAAGGAAATAGATACACATGCTCCCAGGATTGGCGCCAGTAGGGTTCCGGCCCTCTTGTATGCCGATGACACAGTTCTACTATCTCAGACCTTGGTCGGAATGAGGAGAGCGTTGCAACGTTTTGGGGATTATTGTGGAAGGGAGGACCTTCTAATTAATTTAAGTAAAACTAAGGTTATGGTAATGGGGCACCAGGGTGCTCGTAAGAGTCACCAATGGAGGATTGGCCCCAATGTCCTAGAACAAGTTAAAGTCTTCAAGTATTTGGGGGTAATTTTTGCCTCATCTTTGAGTTGGGTACCCCATATGGAGGCCATTAGAATCCAAACTAGAAGATCTACAGCTGCCATTCTTGGCTATTTTTTTCATCAGGGGGGAGATTGGTGTTGCCGGCCTTACCGCTTTTTAGGGCCAAGGTTATCTCTCAATGTTTATATACTTTTCCTGCTTGGGGTGTTGCCTTTCTTTCACAGTTGGAACCCATTCAGAATCATTTGCTGCATGCGATTCTGGGGCTTCCTAGGGGAACGCCTCAGGTGCTCTTGAGGCTTGAAACATTCAGCTCCAGTATGAGACTGAGGGCTATGTTATCACTTCTTAATTACTGGGTTAAGGTATATCTTTTTCCTCCCCAGGATAATTCTTTGTTGGCCTTGTTGGTGGCCGAGGGACTTCTTAGCTCCTGGGCTAGTCAGGTGGAGGTGATGTTGAACCATTTGGGTTTCTCCCCTGAATCACTGAGGCAGATTGGAACAGTAGGCTCTCTGACTTTGATTCGGAGGCGTTTGAGAGATCAAGAACTATAGCAAGAGAGGGCCCTTCTGGCCACCCAGGAAGTGGCGCCTGAATATCCTCTGGCAGATCCCCCCTGCCCGAGTTCCAGCTATTTATTTTCTTGGCTGGACCCAGGCCGCAGATGGTTGTGCACCAGATTTAGGTGTAACTCTTTTCCTTCGGCCCTGTTAGAGGGGAGCTATAAGGGTATTCCGAAGCTGGACAGATTGTCAGCTTTGTGAGTTGCAGGAACCTGATTCCTGCTCCCACATTTTTTTCTGCTGTACAGCTCTTGGTGACCCTAGAAGGGAGCTGTTGGGCCGCTATAGTGTTGGTCAGCGGGATTTGGGTGTGCTGTCTAAGATCTTTCTAAACTACAATGATACGGAGATGGCCAGATCAGTTGCTAGGTTCTGCCAGATATATCTGCAGATCAGGGAAGCTCGCTTAGGGCCCTTTGTAAATTGAGGTTAATGGATTTGATGATTAACCTGGAGTGTTTTATGTATCTTTCTTTTATGAATTTATGATTCCATATGGTTTTTGTTAACCTGGAGTGTTTCTGTTAATCATCAGGTTAATGGTTTACCTGGAGTGTTTTATGCATTTTTTGTTGTTGTTTGTTATTATACATTGTAATAGCCTTGGCTAACAATAAACATTTATGATGGCTCCTATCTTTCTGTCCTCATTTCCTGCTATGTTCCCACTTGGGAAATGTATTTCTCTTCTGCTAACACCCTCACCTGCCCCAAGGTCTCCTGCTCCCTAAAGCATCAAATCTTTGCCCGTTCTCTTAAGAACCCCCTATGCTTAGAACTCCTTTCCCGAACACATTCGCTCTACTCCCTCCCTTACATCTTTCCAATCCCTCCTGAAAATGTACCTTTTCAGTCAGGCTTCCCTAGTCCTACTTCCCCTTACACTGGTCTCTAATGCTCCCCTTACTGTCCTTTCATTCAGAGGGTGACAACACATGTGACAATGGCCTGCTTAGGCCTGTGGGCCACTGGCACGTCTGTTGAGGTGCCACCAGATATTGCCCTGTGCTGTATCATTGGTGAGCCTGGGCTATGACCTCAGAAAACCTCCAAGGTCACAGCCCAAACTAGGACCTGCCTGCCAGGGCCAAAGTGGTCCATAGCAGACTATCATGCATGGTGTAGCCCGCCATGACCCAGCCCAGCCCAGCCCAGATCCACCATGACTGCTGTCATTGGCTGTCATGGCTGCCTGTCATGGCAGGGGGTGGGGGGCTGGATACAACATGGCGGTGGAGACAGCTGGCTGCACATTTTTGCAGCCCTTTCCAGGCCGCAGAATATCCAGTGCCCCAACTTGAACCAGACCATGTCGCCTGGGGTTTTCCGCTCCGGACTGGGTCATGACAGCAGTGTGCCACTATCACATGTATTTTTACCCTGTCTCCTTCTTCCCTGTAACTAAGCTAAGCATGTGCAACTTAAACGTTTCTCTGTATCTCCCATGTTGCCCCCTTCCCATGTCTCTCTTAGAATGTAAGCCCCCTCAGCAGGGACCTGTCTCTTGCTAATGATTGTACAGTGCCAGGCACATTGTTTGTGCTATATACATAACAGCAACAATTTCATTTTATCTTCCTCTGGAAATCCGATATTATAAATCCTGGTTGTCTAAACATCAGTCAGCCGGTGTGACCTGTGCTATGAGGAGATCTCAATGGGATGAACAGAAGGCAGTATGGCAGTGCTAACCGTATTTCCAGAGAGTGCAACTGAGGAACTGGCAAGGCCATTGGACAGAATGGGGCAAAAGTCCAATTTGCTCTTGTCCACTGATGGAACCCCCAAATCTCAAACCCAGAATGGACAGGGGCTCAGTTTCATATTTTTCCCTGTTTCTCACAGCATACGTGCAACCCTTGAATGCAGCAGCTCGTCTCTTTGCAGGGGTGGGCCACCGAGAGCACATAACACTGGTAATCCATTCTCTGCACTGGCTGCCCATAGTCTTCAGGGCCCAATTCAAAGTGTTGGTTAATACCTTTAAAGCCCTATACGGCCTGGCCCCACATACCTCCAAGACCGCTTCACCCCCCATGGTCATCTGGGGACTCCCTCTTGGCTGTCTCCTAGGTGGTGACATTTGAGAGAGTGTTCTTGGTGCCCACGCCAACATTATGGAACTCCTGTTGCCAGAGATGCAGAATTCTCCCCAAAAAGACAGCTCCTTCCCCCTTGCTCGGCAAGGCCACTTGGGACATGGGTCGGTGGGCACTGGGGATCCTGAGCGGGGTCAGGGCTGAGCCGCAATGTAGCCTAGGGGGAAAGGGCCACTTCATTCAAAAACCAGTCTGCCCTTGGAAAAGGTGATTAAGTGGAGGAAGCCCTGAGTAAGTACGGGGCAGTTAAGAAAGGGCCTCCTCCCTGTTTTAAGAAACCACTGGTGAATAGAACTTGGATCAGCAATGACTTCAAAGGCATGGAAAATTAAAGCACCATATGTTTCCCTCATGCAAGCCAGCTCCCCCACGCTCGATTGCTGAAAATGCACCTTGCTATCACCCTTCAGCCTAGGGCTCCCTCAGGATTCCCTTCCATCCCCAAATTACTTTAAATCCTCTCCCCTTTCATGCTCAGATGTGTCCTTTGTCTCCTCAGCCCCAGTCTCTTTACCGTATGCATCTTCCCTTTTCTTGTACTTGGACACACACCCGGTCCTCTCTCCTTGCACGCCCAGATGTGTTCTTTGTCCCCTCAGTCCCCGTATGCATCTTCCCTTTGTCATGCCTGGACCCACACCTGGCATCCCCTTTGTCCTCCCTATGAGCCTATTGTGGCACCCCTGAGCCTATCCCAAATCCTTTATCTTAAACCCTATAACTGCTCCTCGCTCCCCCTCTGAACTTGAGAAAGCTTTGGATGCAAACACGTGTGGGTCCCTTCGTGCATGTCTGTGTTTTAAGGGGTCTTCCAGACTTTGGTCTGCCCCTTCCCTTCATCCCCAAACTTTGCTGGATCCACGGGCCACCTGTCCCCTTTTCAATGGCAAGGAGAGGTAACCATTGGTCCTGACTTCCCCTCTTGCTTCCTTCTCTCTCTCTCTCTCTCTCTCTCTCTCTCTCTCTCTCTCTCTCATGCGCTTTCACTCTTTTCTTTTTGTGTGTGTGTGTGTTTCCCCCCCGGTGTTTTCCCTCCCTCACTCCCCACATCACTTTCATTTTCCCCGCAAACCGCCAGCCAGACCAGGGCTGTGTTGATTAGTATATGTATCCCATCGTGTGTTTTCTGTGATGTTCCTTTGAAATAAACATTCCCTTTTTTTATTAAACGTTTGTCTCCCTCTCTTTCTCTACTCTTGGGGAGGGCACGTAAACCTGACTGTAGCACGTATCGAACCTCAGACTGATCCTTGTGGCACATGAGGACCCCATGAGTTCAACTAATTCGGCTAATTCCCCTAAATTTAAGAATCGAGCATATATTGGAGTACCGACCCCCCAATAGTCATGTGTGGAAGGGGGTCTCCTGCTAACACTCCCTCCCAGCAGAGATTCATCTTTCTTTTGATCTCCCTTCCTTCCATAGACAATATAAGACCTGGCTGTTTTACCAGGCACGGATAATGCCTGGTGAAACAGGGATGGATAATTGGGGGGGGGGGGAAAGGGGTGAGAAGAGGGTCTGTTCTTTTTAGGGTAAGGGCTTTTACTCTTCTCAGGTCCTGCTACTTATGGGTAATGTAAGATATTATATTTATTGTATTTTACAGTTTTGTATTTTTGCATTTTATATTTTGGATTTTTATATATTGTTCACTGCCCTGAGCTGCCATATGGCAGCAGGGGG
The DNA here is from genome assembly GCA_003113815.1 of Sphenodon punctatus. Classification (NCBI taxonomy): domain Eukaryota; kingdom Metazoa; phylum Chordata; class Lepidosauria; order Sphenodontia; family Sphenodontidae; genus Sphenodon; species Sphenodon punctatus. Next base: position 1,329,340 of record QEPC01000571.1, read on the forward strand.
CGGTATATAAATAGTGCAAAAAATAAATAAATAAACAAACAAACAAACCCTGGGACAAGGGCAGGACAAAGGCTCATCTCGGACTTTTGCAGTTGCTTTAGAGAGCTGTCCAGTTCTTGACAACCTAGTGATCACACTCTTCTGCACCTGAATTTGATCCCCAGACTCAGCCGCTCATTCTCTCCAGACTAGGGTTGTGCATTTGAGTTTGAATGTGCCCCACCTTTGACTTTTGTATTCAAAATATTAAAAATGCCCTGGAATTTTTGGGTATGAGTTAGTGTGCTTGGTACTTCTCAATTCCCACTTCTAATTTGATGTTGTTCTTTGTTGGTCTAGAAGTTTGAGCATCTTTCAAGTTTCATGGTATGTTTGTTGTGTGATCGGGGGGTGGGAGTTTAACCACGATGATGGTGATCTAGACGAGTGAATTGTGTTTTGATTTAGGTTTACTTTCGATCTTTTAGTGGTTCAGGAGTTTGACCTGCTTCCATAGGCAGCTGGAAGCAGAACTGCACCAAGTGAACTGTATGGAATGGACACCCCTCCCCCACAACACACAAAAAAACTGGCAAAAAAAAACCCAGAACAGATACTTGAAATATAAAATTTGCCCCCCTTGCACTTCCTTCTCCAGACTGCAAGTGGTGGGTGTTTTATAAGGACTATTCACTTGCCCATGGAATGGGTGCATCTCACGTTGATTTCTAGGTCATGTGAGATTCACCCATTCCAGGGGCAAGGGTGTTGCCCCCTCCATCATTACAAGAGTTTGGAACCATGATTATCAACTACTGGCTGAGAATGATATGATTGGGCTCTCTGGGCTCTCTTTCATTGGTGATTTCTGAAAATGGTTTAAACTATTGGTTTGCCCAAGTTCAAGCCAAGGTTTTATCCTTGGGTTTTTCTACTTCTTATTTGTGTTCTCTGGGTTTTTCAAGGGCTAAATCCGAGGTGCAACAACAATTGAGGAATACCAGACATCAGGCCAACATCACTATTGTTAGTTCTACCTCTTCTATAACTCATTTTTTTGCCCTGGTGAACCCAATTCCAAGTTGCATGCCCTATATGCTCAATTTGCCATTCCTTTAGTATAGAAATTCTTTTCTATGGACTCGACTAAATGTTTTTCTCTCAATAGTCTTAGAAGGGCGCTATAAGGTGATCCCATTTGAAGAACGTATCTGCCTATGTGGTCTAGGGGAGGTTGATACGATGATCCATATATTACTTACTTGCAGGTACCATAATGATTTAAGAACAAAATGTATTTCTTCTTTTCTCAGTACTGTTCCTGGTCAATGTAATGTAATATTTGTATTTACTATTAAGAGATGAGGTGCCCAGGGTTACTTTTCTTGTAACCAAGTTTCTAGCAGCAGTAATTAAACACAGGGCTATTATGAATTGAGTAATTTGAAGGATCGTCGGATCTTGGGTGTGTGTGTCAACACTTTTTACCATTGTACTTTATTACTCTGGGTCAATTGTTGAATTATTTTGTTGTTTTTGTTTGCAGCCAAGTTTCTGGCAGCAGTAATTAAATATAGGCTTCTTACAAACCAAATAATACAAAGAACTGTATTTCATCATTATGGATCAATTGTTGAATTGTTTCTGTTGTTTTATTTGTTGTTATACTATACCTATATCTCTCTCTATATATATATGTTTTGATATAACCTGTTGTTGGAACAATAAAATCAAACTGAACTGAACTGATTTCTAAGCTACTGCCCAATGCCCTAGCACTCTAGTTGGGCTATGAAAAAGAGGTCATCCAGCCCTGCTTGGCTTGAATATTATGATGCTTGGCCTTGTTGGAGCTGAGAAGCTTATCATGAGAGAAAATTGCTTTTCAAGTTTCATTTGATTTTGGAATGTACTCGAGCACAATATTAAAATCCCCACAAAGCCAAGGTAATTCTTGTATAAACATTATGGCCTTTTGGTTCTTTTGTAAGTGAAGCAAAGCACTGGTAGTGGACACAAGCCAGCGAAGGAGGAAAGTCTCTGGGAATTATTATCTGAAAACACTGGCTCCCAAGCTCAGGCAGCTGTGTCCTCGTTACCATTGAATGCAAAATGCTATGTGCACTGGGCAGTGTTCCTCTCTAGCTGTATACTCAGAAATCCACCTATTTATTTATTTGAGGGTGACTGATCATTGGAAAAAGCCTACAATCCCACCTCAAGCAATAACTGGTTTAAAGGCAAATTTGGCATTTACTGGTATAGAGTTCCTGAGCCACAGTCTCATGAAATTCTTATCCGTTCACTGCCAAAAAATGTTGCTAGCCAAGCTGGATTGGAAAGGCTGTGAATAAATGAGAAGTGTATGTGTTTGAGATTTGCTAGTTTGCATTCTGCTTCAATTTGTTAGGATGTGAATTTGTGCAATTTGATTTCTCTCCTTGCTTCTTCCACCCCCCCTTTCCTGCTGCCTCAGGATTCTCTTGTTTCATTTCAAAGGGTATTTCCCTCATTGAATCATTTTTGAATAGATAAACTCAAACAAAAAGCCCTGAGGTCTTTGGACTGGCCAGCGCTGGAAGAAGATATTTCCAGCCTCTGAAAGAAGGGGGAAGGTATTTCATTAGCTCCAAAGCTGCTGCTTCCTTTTGTGTACCTCTAAAGCCAGGCTGGAACAGTGCTGTGGTGCTGAGGAGGCTATTAATTATTTTATTTTATTTATTTATTTATTTATCACAAGCAATGTGCCTGGAGCTGAACAGTTGTGATTAGAGACAAGTTCCTGCCCAGAGAGTCTTATGATCAAAGACAGAAAAGGGATAGGGAAACATAGGGAGAGATAGGGATAGTCTGTCATACATTGCTTCTGAATTCAAAGTTACTAACATTACTAATAAATAACTAGGGTTACGCTGGTAGGGCAAAGAGGCAGAAGTGTGTGAAGAAAGTATTTGTGCTGAGATGCAAACACAACAGTTGGTCTTCATTTGTTTTTCCTCTGCTGGCATGATGGTGTGGCGAAACGCCAGCAGGGGACGCTATACAGCTGAGCAACCCACCTCACTGTGTTTCTCCAAATCTCTGACCAGAGGTCCCTACAGCTGGCAAACCCCCGAAAACTCTTGATAGTCCACTGCCACCACCCGAGTGTTTCCCAGAGGGCATTCACACAACTCAGGAAATGTAAACCCCAAAAGGTATAAGCCTCACAGCTTCCCAAGAGCACTTCCTCCTCTCTTTTCCTAGGGTTTTCTCCCCTGCGTTGGAGGCCAAACCCCAGAGTCACCCAAGGAAGGCTTCCCTTGTTCCCAAAGCTGTTGGCTTCTAGCCAAAAATGGAGTTTTCCCCTCTTTAGTAGTTTGGCCTGGCTACCTGACCAAAGGAGAAGTTTAATGGTCAGCCGATAACACACACACACCCAGTAGGGTAAAAACAAATCTTAGCGTTTACTGGTGCATATAAAAAGGAATAAAAGCAAGGTTTACACTGAGAACCAAGAGGTGATAGACCCTTTGAGCAATGCGAGTCAGTCTCTTGGGTATGGTAGCCCGTTTGGAACGCGTCTCTCTACAACTGTATCTGATGTAGCAGGCAGACTAGCAAATACTCACGCAGGGTAGGTTCTGGTCTGGTCTCCATAGGTGATGTTTTTCCTATGGGGTCAAGGTTCTTGTCCTGGCAAGGCCAGAGTTACAGAGTTCACAGCCAAGCCATCCAGTCCATGTGTGCCCCAGAGAGAGACAGAGCCAAAGCCTGTGACTCAGCCTTTTAAAAGTTCCCTTTCCTCTTCCTATGATTTGTTCAGGAGAGTCACCTGGCTCAGGTACAGATCCCCCCTGACCAGCCCAAGCCAATCAGGTTTCTGCCTCCTGCTGGCCTTAGGAATTTCCTGAGGAATTTCAGGAATATAGGGGTCCTAAACATGTGCTTGTTTAGAGGCCTAGTACTTGGTTAATTCTGACTCAGTTTCAAGCAAGTGTCCTTGTCAGGGCCAGTGGAATGCCTTAGCGCAACACAGGGGTGGGAAGACCCCTGCCCATGGGGCAAATATAGCCAGGGGTTGGTCTTCATTTGGCCCCTTCCCAGTTCCTGGATCTGGTTGCTCAAATCCAGAAGAGTACTCAGGGGAAGGCAGCAGAGATGAGACCATGTGCTCACGGGTAGGGGCTAAATCTGAGGTCCAGATTCACAATTCAGACCTTTCCCTTTCTTCCCTGCCTGAACATTCACCACCCATGAATTCTGTCTCAGCATGCCTCCCCCACATCTGTTTACCACAACCATATGTTCCTGCAGCCCGCACCCTGCAACCCTTTACCCATTTCGAGTGGTATACGTCAGTCTCTCTCTGTTTTTTGTTGTGCAGCCTGATCATTTTTAATTTTCTAATACAGTCCCCAACACACACACATACACACACGGTTCCCTCCCAAAAAGAGTAATGGATCCCAGTAAGTATTGGCAGAGTGTGGTTAGAGGAACAAAGAAGTTAGCAAGGGATTTGGAAAGTCTGCTGATTCAGGCTCAGGGATGAGATGGTGCAATGCCTGCTCAAAGCTCTTTTGTTTTCTTTTCATTGTGTTAAAATTGCTATTCAGTAACTGTTTTTGTGTCTGGTTTTATGTTAAAATTTCTTTTAAAATATTTTTTTTCAAAAATTGCTATTTGACAGGCTGATATTCTGAATCACTAATCTTGCTTCAAGATTTTGCAGAAAGATCTCACCCTATACTTGCTGAATCAATTTGAATGGATAATTTGAATTTCATTTTTAGAGTATTCTCAGTATAGAACAAGCTAATAAATATTTTTTTCCAAACCTAACCTTGAAAAAAACTTCTAATTACAGCCATTTATTTGCATATTAAAGGAACTGTTTGAAGACAACACAAAAAATATGATCCTTGCTCATTAAATTAAATTGGAGTTGAGCCATTTACTTCAATGAGGACAGGACTGCACTCAAAGGCTGCACAGACATAGATGTAAAACCCACCCTTTACTTACATTTCCATTGGGTTAACTAGATCCCAAATACAGACTTGTTCTGCTTCCCTAACTCAAGCCAAGTTTGGGACACACAACTGATGGACCATCTACATAAAAAAGATTTCTCAGACCATATCAGAAACAGATGGTTTGTCACTGGTCCATTTGCTCCTCTGGAGTGCAGGTGGCCTTTGAGGTTAGTGCTATGTGAACAGTATGCATGAGAGAGGAAATAAACACACTGGAATATGTCTGCCTTAGAAGAAATGTTAAGAACCCTTTCAGGCTAAGGATGATGTTATCCCAGCATGAGAGTACTTTTTGCACAAATAAAAAAAAAAACCCCAGAGTTTCTAAGGGGTTAATAAAACAGAATGTACTAAGACGAAAGAAAAAGTCAATTAGGCTTTTGGCCCTAGCTAAGCCACAGAACGATGAGAAATGTTCCAGAAGAGAATTCCAGCTTGTCTTAGGGAGCCAGAGAAACAGCTTCCTCCAGAAACAATCACCAATACTAATACAGTCCTGTCAATGAGCCCATTAGAACCACTAACAGGCACTCTTTAGTGGTTGAGTACCACTACTTTGATTCCCTTAGGCAGATGGGAAAATCTCCCTTAAAAAAATAAAAAAAAATACTCCTCTTAATACACTAGCAACAGCACTTTGCAGACACACACCACCACCAAAGTGAAAATTTCAAAGCACTCAGAAGGGACACCCCCCTAGCCCTTAGCGGGGGGGTGAGTTTGTGACCGCCCTCCCCCGAACAGGATGCCGGGCGGGGAGGGGGCAGGGGTTTCCTCTGCCCTCACCCGTCTGTCCATTGAGCAACGGCACCGGGTGGCCAATAGGGAGGAGGGGGGGGGCACCTGGGTGGGGGCGTAAACGGGTATATATACCTGTGCCGGCCAGGTGCTTCCTCCTCTCTCCAATCCCGGTGGCCATGCCCATGGGCTGTGCCATTTCCTGCGCTGCATTTGAGCGTTTTAGCACTATGCTGGAATGGGCAGCTAGGGCCCGTGCTGGTTTAGCGGCCATATCACACTATCTCGATGACTATCTCTTCTCAGGGCGGGCGGGTACCCAGGAATGCGCCCATTTAATGGGTGTGTTTGCTACGGTCGCGGGAGAATTGGGGGTCCCACTGGCCGAGAAAAAAACCGAGGGTCCCGCAACGCGCATCTCCTTTTTAGGGATAGTCATTGACACGGTGTCTTGCACATCTAGTCTCCCGCCAGACAAACTGGCCACATTGCAGGGATTGATCACAGACACTATGGCTGCCAAAAAGGTGA
>QEPC01000571.1:1354384-1367270 GCA_003113815.1 Sphenodon punctatus
CTACCCACCCCTCACCCTCACCCAATGCCTGACAGAACAGCCAGGTCTTACAACTCCTTCAGAAAGCTGAGAGGTCCGGGGCCAGACAGGTCCCCACCAGGAGAGAGTTCCAAAGGTGCAGTACAGCCACCAAGAACACCCTATCCTGCATGGCCCCCCAGAAAACCCGGTGGACCTCCAATGTGGCACCCCTAGACGACCGCAGGAGTCAGTCTAGGACCCGGGGAGTGAAGTGATCTCGCAAGCAGACAGGGCCCAGACCGTGTAAGGCTTTATAGGTCAAAACCAACACTTTGAATCGAGCCCGGAAGACTATTGGCAACCAGTGCAGAGCACTGGTGTAATGTGCTCCCAGCGGCCCAGTCCCACTAAGAGCTGGGCCACCGCATTCTGCACCAGCTGCAGCTTCCAAGCCGTCACCATAGGTAGCCCCACATAGAGCGCATTACAGTAGTCTAGTTGAGAGTTAATAAAAGCATGGATGATCGGGGCCAGGTCAGGAACTGAAACCAATGACTGAAGCCGCTGCACCAGATGTAACTGGCGGAAGGCACTCCTCACCACAGCCTCCACCTGGAGATCCAGGCAGAGCTGCGTGTTGAGGAGCACCCCCAGGTTCTGTACCTGGGAAGTCAGTGGAGGACAGATCCCATCAACCATGGGAGCTGTCACTTCCACCAACTTACCCACTATCATCCCCTCCATCTTGTCAGGATTCAATTGCAGTCAGTTAGCACTCATCCAATCCCCCACAGCTGCCAAACACCAGGTAAGCGCTAAGACAACCGGGCCTGGATCTGTTGAAAATGAGAGATACAGTTGGGGGTCATCCGCATACTGATGCCACCTCACCCCGAACCCTCTAATCACCTCGCCAAGCAACTGCATATACACGAACAGGAGAGGGGACAAAACAGAACCCTGCGGAACCCCACATGAGAGGTCTCGGTAAGATGAAAAACAATCACCGAACACCACCCGCTGAGTTCTTCTGGTCAGAAATGAGTGGAACCATTCAAGATTAGTCCTGCCCACCCCCGCAGGCGCACCACCAACATCTCATGCTCAACGGTATCAAATGCTGCCGAAAGATCTAACAGGATCAATAGGGTCAATCGACCCCGATCCTTGTCACAGCAGAGATCATCTACCAAAGCCAAAAGTGCGGTCTCAGCACCATAACCCGGACGGAAATCAGACTGAAAGGGATCAAGATAACCAACGCGGTCAAGATGTTCCTGGAGCTGTCAGACCACTACCCGTTCAATAACCTTCCCTAAAAAGGGAAGGTTAGAGACACGATAGCTGGCAGGGGAGTCAGCATCAAGCGATGGTTTCTTGAGCAGAGGCCGCACCACCATCTCCTTGAGGCAGCTCGGCACTATGCCCTCCCGAAAGGAGGCGCTGACCACCCCGGCCAGCAATGGCCCCATTGTCTCCCGGCAGCTCTTAACTAGCCAGGACAGGCACGGATCCAGTTCACAAGAGGTGGCCTGAACCGCCCCCAGAACCTCCACCACATCAGCGGGTGTCACCAACTGAAATTGATCCCACAAAACTGAACACAATGGGGCTTCTGCAACCTCTACCTCCTCTACTGTATTAAGTGCGGCATCAAAGTCATGGTGAATACGAGTGGTTTTATCCACAAAATAATCCGCAAACATATCACAGCGGGCAGATGATGACTCAACTCCAGGGTTGAGGGAGGCCAGACTGACCAGCCCCGCACAACCCGGAACAGCTCTGCTGGATGGGATTTTGCGGACGCTATGAGGGTAGCAAAGAACGCCCTCTTTGCTACCCACATACCCACAGCATAGGCTCGTAAACTAGCTCTATGCCACAATCTGTCAGCTTCAGCACGAGAACAATGCCACCATCGCTCCAACCGTTGCCCAGCTTGCTTCAGCCTCTGCAGCTCCTCGGAAAACCACAGAGGTCTGCGGAGCCTCCACCTAGGTAATGGATGCCTGAGAGCCATCCAATCAATAGCCTCCATCAGCAAGGTGTTCCACAGCTTAATGAGGTCATCAATGAGATGGTCGTCAAGGTCAGAGGGTAACTCCCCCAGAGCACCAGAAACCGCAATGGGTCCAACAGCCTCCGACGAGGGTAGCAAAGAGGGAGTCCATCCGGGGGCAGACCATCCGAGTAGGTTCCACACCCTTCCAGGGGCAGACGTGTGCTAGAAGGGAGGTCTGCAGGAGGTAATGATCCGTCCATGACAAGGGCACAGCTGATACCTCAAGGCCAGTGCAAAACATAAGGTCCAAGGCAGGTCCTCCAAGATGTGTCAGACCGTTGACCCTGAATACAAAATCTACTGTTGTGAATAGTTTCTAATCTTTTTTTAGAAAATGGAGTAGAAGCAGGGAGATTTCCCTTCGAAAAAAGGCAAAGAGGGCGCTGGATAGACAAGCAGTGGCAGGAATTGGTTACTTTCTTGTCCATGTTACTAAGTGACTGTGATCACTGTGCTAACCAACCCCCTTTCCTGTGCACCCCCAGTGCTCTTAGTTTTGTTTTCTGCCCGAATCCCCACAGGGGCCCGTAGGAAAGCAAAACACACACGCGCATTATTTACCCATGTCAGGGTAGATGCTGCTTATTTGATGGATTTGACTCCATGATTCACAATGTCAAAAAATGTAATTAGGAGCTAAAGGCTTGAACCTGGGAGATAGGCAGAACAGATGGTGCTTTGCACTTTGCAGGCTTGAGGTCTAAGAAATAACTTTCTCCCACATCCCCACTTTCCACTTCTCTCCAGGTTTCATCATCAACCTTTAATGTGACACTATCCCCTCCCACCTCTCCCCCCTTTACTTTTCCTCTGCCCCACTTCCTACCCTTAAGTCCCCGGTTCTTTTCTTTCATCTCCATTCCAATATTCACTCCTCCTTCCCTCCTATTTCTGCTTTTCTGGATTCTTTTTCATCTCCCATCTCTCCCTCCCATTGTTTCGGCACATTAACGGGACAGAAAATTAAAAACAAAAGCCCTCCCATTGCAGCTCTCTCTGTCATGCCAAGAAGGACCCATACTTCAGACATGTTTTAAAAATCATTGTAAATCGGGAAATGGTGGGGTGGAGCAAAGGAAAATTGGAAGGAATTCTCAGCTTACGAATTTATAATGGAAGAACACGGGCCCTTGTTTCAGTCCAGACTTGCCAACAGTTACTGGAGTGAGTGCATCAAACAGAAGAGCCATTCTTTGCAAGGAAAACAGAAATTGAATTAGTTAAACGGGACACTGTTGGGTTAGAAATCTTGGACTGGAGTCTTTGTTGCTTTTTGCAGTCATTTACTCCAGTGCAAAGTGAGTGTAATTTATTCTAGTTTTGGTTTAGCAGTACAATTTGCACTCGTTTTGCATTGGGGAGAAATGGCTGACTACACAAATAGCAGGGGAATGGAGAATCTGACTCTTAGTGCTTTAGAAAACCAACTTTTCTTCCTGAGCTCCCCAGCTCATGCAATTATAACTGAAGGAATGTTTAAAACTTAAGGTCCTTGTTTACTTTTTCTTTTTGACAACGCCAGGAACAATGAACTGAGGTACAGAGAAATTCAGTGACATAGACAAGGCTGTACCGAGAGACAGTGTCAAGGAACTGAACCCAAGGTTGTCAGGGCTGCTTTGGTTTTTAACTCAATTTCATTTTCTTGAGCATCTGGGTGCAAAGCTCTATGAATAAACTTGAAATGACAACATGACTGGGACAAGGACTAGTATAAAAATATGGGCCTGCAGGGCCTCAAATAGGAGAAACCCAGCCTATAAAAGGCCTACAACAATTCAGGAGGGAGCTCCCAACTAAACTAGAAATAAAAGCACACACGTAACATACAGGTCTGTAACGCAGGAAGCCTGGGCCCCAACTTCCCTGGATCTGGCGCTGTCAAAAAGAATGTGATTACGTATTTCCCCACTGCTGGTGGGTGTCCCAAAAGCTTTTTTTACAAACCATAAATCTGTCCTCCGTTTGTCCTGGCAGTATTTGCGTACCACATGATCCACAGATAGTACATGGCGGATTTTCAAAAGCATTTTGCATTGGCTGAACTCTGCTGCTATGGAAGTGAAGGATAAGACTGTCATCTGTTTCAGTGAGGACAGAGTTAAGCTAGTGTATTAGGTAGAGTGCTAACAATGGGCACGTATAGTGTCGTATCCAGGATTTCACAAACATTAACTGGCCTTGCTGATTTAATTATATAGATTGGTTCAGAGACTTACAGGAATGTTCCGCCTTTTCCTAGCTTATCACCACCTTAGTGTCTGTTCAGATGAGTATATCACAGTTTGGTGGCAAGCTGGCAAGTACAGAAAGGGAATGGGGCAGAACTTGAAAAGTGAGACAAGCTGTTGCCTTTTTGTGCTAAACATTTACCAAATGTGCACCTACTTCTGGATTATTCAAATTTATGTAAATTAGCACTTTCAGGTGTCTTTCTCCCCCCCAATCCAGGGCATGTGGCAGACCTCACCCAGTACAGACCCACCAGCTGTCACTTTAAAGCTCTGCTCTTTTCCTACCTTCATGGGTATCGTCTATCTCAAGTCACACCTGACAAAGACTTGGAGAAAAGTTTCCACCACCCCATCATACCTATGTGCTGCTCTCCACTTCCCCTTCTACTCAATGGGTGACTTTAGACAGAATGAAGAAAGAGTGGTTACGACCTGAAACACAAATGCTTTAGTGTTGTGTGTAAACATGGCAACGTTTTTCTGCACCCTGATAGCCACTCGATAAACCTTTCTTTGCTGCCCGGAAGAGTTATAGCGGCGGAAGTGGGTTTTCTCTCATTCTGTGTCTCTCCTTATGTCTAAGTACGTGGTAGTGTATTTGCCATTACTTCTGGTGAACAATCATAGAGTTCAACATACAGAGCGGCTTTGGTTTGTCTTGCAACTTTCTGCAAAACTGAAGCCACGTCAGCCTCAGCCTCTTCCCCACCTCCGTCCTCACATCCGCAGGTGTCTGGGCTCAGTTCCCCTCCTCAGTCCATCCATAGTCCCACAAAACTGAAGCTGCATCAGCCTCAGCCCGGCCTCCTCCTCACATCCACAGTCCCAGCAGGGACAGCCAGGCTGTGCTCAGTTCCCCTCCCCAATCTGCATGACTCTGTCCCTGTGTATACTCATTTACAGCTCCCCACTCCCCATAATTTCACCCTGGCCCCTGTCAATGTGCTTTTTTGTCTCTCATGTGGAACCAGGAAATCCCTTTGTGAGGATGTACAGAGTCATCTCGAAGAAGCTTTGAATTTAAAACTGACAGCACTGTATAGCGAAGGGAGGCAGTAGTGCATGATGGGATGTCATCCGGGAAGCTGTGGCATGCTGCGTGTCATGGCTGACGTCCAGTGTTTAAATAAGCACCGGTAGATGTAATCATGTAAGCAATGCAACACAACAAAAAAGGGGATATATGTGTGGCTAAACAATGGTGTCAAGTTTGTCAACACACATCCAGACACCCATTTCTGTTCTGTCTAAAGCCACCCTATGACTGAATTCGATACAGCTTCCCTCAGCAACTAGTTGCTGTGTTGAGGAATCCATGTGCCTCAGAGAAAGTACTGTTGAATGTAGGAAGCTCAGGAATTACAGTAGTTGAAGTGACCTTTGTATTTTCCTGCTTCTTTGTCCCTGTATGATTGTAGACCTTCCAATCCCCACAGGAAAGAGTGGCCTGTTCCAATTGTTTTTGCTTCTAGGGTTGAGTGAGGATACATCACAAGGGACAAACCATCATCTGAGAGAAAGAACTGACAGTCCCTTCTGCATCCTCTCCAGTCTCCCGGAAGTCTCTAAACCAATCTATATAATGGAATCACCAAGGTCAGTTAATATTTGTGAAATCCTGGATACAACAATATAAGTGCCCATTGTTAGCAGCCCTATACCTAATACATAGCACGCTTCACCACAGGAATTCAATACTCTTCACATAATATAAATTAAACTCCATCCCCTACCTGGGAAGCAAACAAATATTGCCATCATCACTTTACAGATAAGATAACCAAAGTGACCACAATTATATAATGAGCCACTGGCAGAACCTAGATTAGAATCCACAACTCTGTTACATTATCCTCCAGAAGACACAGCAAGCCAAATTCTGACCACATTCCTCCCTGTTTTACACTAGAGGAACTCCACTGATACTAGTGAAATTGTTCCTGTTAACACAGCAAAAGTACCCTTTCCAGTGCTAATATTATGAAATAAGCCAGAATCTGCTCCCACTGAAAGCAGTTTAACTTCATAGTAACTCCAGAGAAAGCCAGAGCCAAGCTGGGGTAAAACTGGTGTGATGTCATAACATAACATAACTGGTGTGATGTCATAACATAACATAACTGGTATGATGTCATAACAAACAGTCAATAGGTGCAACCTAGGAATACTAGCAAATAATAGAGAACATTCCATCAAAAATGATATAGGAATTACATGGTTTATATACCATACCATTAGAGGATTATAAAGGTTATTTCTGGGTTCAAAGCCTGTGATGAAAAGTATAGATAATCTATAAAGTATTCTGTTACTTACCCACACACTGGTTGTTTTCATCCATTTGGTAACCAAATCGGCAAATCAGAGGTCTTGTAACTGTGGGATAATTGGGAGCAGGGGCTGGCACTGGGGGTGGTGGGTAGATGTTTGAGTATGGATTCAGATATGGAGATCGATAAACTGGATTTGTTCGTGGAGTACATAAATAGCCGCCATTCTGGTTAACACACACCATATCTCCCCTACATGCCTCAGCAATTGTCCGGCATTCATCAACATCTAAAAGGATGTAGTTAAAAAATGGTTAAATCAATGGTTTCCATAATGGCTTTTAAATAGGACACATCCAAAGAACAGCACAGATGATACTAGTTACTCAGGATTTTAATTTAACAGGGAAACACGATATGCAGCTCGCTTCAAAGATATCTTTCTTTGGGGCATCCCACTTTTAGGTCAGCTCAGACCCTCACAGAAGGCAATGCCTATTTTCAGCATGTCATGTGCTACACTCACCCTACTCTTGAGTACAGCTGAAATGAGTAACCGCAAAAACAGGTATATTGCAAAAACACGGCAAAATTGCAGTATTTTATTAATTAACTTTGGGTATTATTTGGTGCCTAAACAGTACCTGGATGGGTTCTCCATCAACAGAAATATCATTTTTCGTTTGATTTTCTGACTTTCAGTACAGAATTTCTGACTTCTGGTACTGAATTTTGGATTACTGTCCTGATTTTTCCAGGTTTGTTTCCAGATTTTCCAGTAAATCAGGATGAAATCCTTTCCAATGAATGGATTGACAGATTACCCGGAATCGAAAATACCCAGTATTCAGGTACCTGAGCAATATTCGGGGGCCTGAAAATTCAGGTATTACTCACTAATACCAATGCACTACCCATATCAGTTCAGCATCTTTCATCTCCAGGGGAGAAAAATGACCATTTTCCTTTCAGTTCAAATACTGATTCCACATAACTCCAGCACACTGCAGCCAGCTAACTGATCTGGCCAAGTCACAACATTTGGATCTGGATTTCAAATGCTGATGGTTTTATTTGTCCAGCTGTGAAACTTGGATCTTGAAACAGGACTAAAGACACAGACACAGACACAGACACAGACACAGACACACACACACACACACAAAATTACAGAACATTCTAAACTCATGTCTGAGGATCTGTTCTAGGTGTCTTTCTTGTTCTAACTTAGGCCGCTTTTAGATGAGTGCAGCGCCTTCACACCTGAAAATCACACACCTTTGAAAAAGAGCGTGGGTGGAGTTTAGGCCACATTTACAGTTGATGCAGTGGTGGCAAAATAGCCACAAGGCAAAGATACAGCAGCGTGGAGGAGCCCGATACTGGAAGTAGCGCCGGTACGAACAGGGTTCTGCCGCGTGTTTGCTTGCCGATGACAGGGCTAGATTTTGCACCCTGTCATTCGCGAGCAAAGTCGCAGCAGAACCCTGTTTGCACTGGCGCTACTTCCAGTATTGGGCTCCTCCCCACTGCTGTGTTTTTGCCTTGCAGTTCTACTGCTGCCACATCAGGTGTGAATGTGGTCTTAGATGTGCAGGGATGCGCGTTATTGTGCTTGCACATTTTTTAAAAGGCGCAAATGAAAGACCTCAATCATGGAGGTCTTTCATTCGTGCCTTTAAAAAAAATATTTCAGGTGCAAGTGCACTACATTAGTCTAAAAGTGGCCTCAGATTGCTGTTTAAGAGCTAGCTTTATTTGTTTCAGTTTTTACCCTGCCCTTTCTGATAAGACTCGCCACTTTAGAGACGATGAAGTATGCTGCCTGAAAGCCTGCATTCTCTCTCCAGTGGAGGTTGGTCCAATCAAAGATACCACCTGAAGTATTTTGTTTCCATCTGTTACATTTTGGACCAGCACAGCAACCACACTTGTCTTGACTGAGTTAACTTTAGAAAACTACACACGGAATTAGCACTGGTGTGGCTGGCAGTTTGGAGATGCCAGAGTGCTCAAGATAAGTCATTTTGTTGTTGCTGACATCTCACCTTGTGCGTCAGTTTTGTGGAAAGGGATGGATTTAAAAGGTCTTCTCATTACAGACTCAAGTTCTCTGTTCATCCTTAAAATACGTGCTGCATGGGGAAAGAGCAAGTTTCCCCACACTACTGCAGCCCTGCACTTCAACCCAGACAAAGAGCACTTTCACACATTACCCAAAAACCTGCTTTTGTTTTCTTCCACAGATTTTTTAAAGCGCTTTTAAATTCTACCCCCCTATTCCCACGTTACACAATCTGCACATAATTTATAATAGGTGCTTATTTATTTCTACGCAAATAGTCATTACCACGTCAGAAGCTCCTGGAGGGAGCACCGGAGAGCTCGGGTAGCACTAGCTGGGAGCAGCGCAGCCCACAGATGAAAATTAGCAAGAAGCCACTCGGCTGCAGAGCGGGTGAAACTAACAAGAGATTAAATTAATAAGAAGCCACTGGGCTGGAGAGCGACTGCTGGAGGAGGCACATTTTTTTCCAATTCCACATGCACAATTAGGCACATTTTAATGTGCATGTTTTTCTTGCCCTTCCCACGTTTTGATTTGCAGGTGTTGAAACACCTGTCCTGGTAAAAGTAGGGTTTGGGGACCTGGTCATGCGCATCTTACAAAAGTCATGTTGTTTAGCTCAAAACACGTGGATCAGAGCATTCTGACATGCCCCAAACATGCAGGCAAATGAGAAAAGTGCAGAAATGTGTAATGTGTGAAAGCGCCCTTAAAGGATCTACTTAAAAGTGAGACGATCTCTCTGTCTTTGCCTGGTGATGCTAATAAAAATAACAATTTATGACTATAATAGGCGTTTACAAGGGTTAAGCCCCTCTCTTTTGGGAAGTGGACCAAACCAGCCAAACTCACTTCATTCAGTTGCAGACATTTGAAAAGCACCAGTCTTCTGTATAGAAGGAAAGATACAAATAATCAGAGGTCCGTGTTCACTGTGTTTCCCCCATTGGTGGCAATGGGATAAATGCAGTGAATACTGGTCCCTGCAAATAAGCATAACAGGTGTGCTCTTGCCAGGAGGCATGAGAGCATCCTTTCTTCCAATACATGCTGATAGGTGTACATTATAAAATTATTAGATTTAATAAAGCCCAGGAGCCTGAACTCCATTTAAACAAATCAATGCAGTCAAAATCCTACCTAAGCACTGCCCGGAGGCACGGTCCAGTTCAAACCCATTAGTGCATTGCTGCTAAAATGAAAAAAGAAAAGGATACTCAGTCATTTGGAAAAGAGCTACTGACAAGAATAATCACACAATCAGCTGGAGGTGCATTTCCCACCCCCTAGCTCAGTAGATTCAGCTCTGCTCAGCACAGAAGCATGCAGGTGCTACTTCAGAAAACATTTGCAACACCCACCAAGTGGGTGGTCAGGCGGATTAGAACTTGGAATATTTGGTACTATAGCACAAGCCTCCAGAAATAAAGGAATTGGTCCATTAGCTGGTTGTCGCCCCACCCCATTCTCTTGTCTGTGGGAGATGAGACCCCCTCCTACCACTTCACACACTGAGCTGGGAGGAATTTCCAAAAAGAGAGAATTCCTGACTAAGGGGGAGAAAAGTGAGGGGAGCAACAGGAAAGGTACAAAGGGGACAGGGGAGCAGTTCAGTCAGGCTAGGGCTAGATGTTTGCAGCTGTGCTCCATTTCATGCCCCCGCCCCTCAGAAGACCTTCTGTACACACCCCCTCAAGTGCCAGTCTTTATAGTTTAATACATAGTAGCCAGCTGACTTGAAGCCCAAACTTCAGCTTTGATTACCAAGTCTGCACTTTCTATCATAGTTAAGGCAAATCCTTAGAAGAGCTTTTTTCATACAAGATCTACTGGAATTCTACTGGTGCGGTGGAGGGGATACTGAGAGGGCATGTGAAGCTGTGTTCACATGAAACGTCGTCTTTACCAAGTAAAACCAACACCTCTCCATAATGGTCACATCATCAAGTTTCTTGCAGGGTAATCATCTATCTGCTTATCTCTACACGTAAGCTACCGCCTCCTTACTCCTACTTCATGAAGGTTAACCTGGAGGGAAAATACCTCATGTAGGAAAAAACCACAATTAACCCCAAATGTACCTGGAGATAATTTCCACAGCATAACAACCCCTGTCCATGTGACTCCTAAGTTACCCTGGAGGGCTGAGGTAAATTACCCAGGGGTAAATGTTTCATGTGACAAACCTTCTATGATAATTTAGAGTGTGATCCTCCAGTTAGTGCATTCCCACATACACAAAAATGCTGGTATTTCTAAATGCAGGCAATTTAAAAATGCGCTTATATTTATTCACACCAGCATTTAATTTGCGTATTCAAGCATTTTAAAGAATGCACCTTTCACATTCCCACAAGCCCCCTGGGTGGGGGGAGAGGAGGAGGAGGAGCGGCTGTCAAGTTACACAGCGCCTGGCTTCCCGGGCTCTAGGCTCCTGGACAGGGGAGAGGAGCAGAGTGAGGCGCCGTGTAACTGACATGATACTGACTAGGCTATCATGTCAGTTACGCAGCGCCTCTCTCTGCAACGTTATAATATGTGGGGGAAAGAAAAAAGTGCTGATATCCTGGTTGTGGGAATGTGCTCTAAGAGCACAATTTCCCCCGCATATTATAATGTTGTGGGAAGGACTCCATGGCTTATTTAGGAGTGCTTCCACTTGTCTTTTAACCGCATTTGGGGGCAGCCAAAGGCTACCATTACAAGCGCGCATTTGACATGCCCTGCATAAATCCTCTTGTGTGAATGTCGGCGCCTCGCTTCCCTGGCTCTGGGCTCCGCTCCTCTCTTCTCTCTGGGAGCTGAGAGCCAGAGAAGTGAGGCGCTGTTTTTTAATTGCCTGCATTTAGAAATACCAGCATTTTTGTGTATGTGGGAATGCACTCTTAGAGCGAGCATGATGCCCACGCCACCTTTTAACACTTCATGCCCTGCCAGAGGATTGCCCTTTTAAACACACAAAGCCAGCTACAGACTTGAATTACCCAAGGCCTTGCCTAGGAAGTGCCGAACCCATGGTGCCTGCCTGTACTTACTTTCACACTATGAACTGATTTACCATTCTCTAGGGGAAGTTCAGGGTGTTCTGATGGGGAAGTCTGTATCACTTTCTTGTAGACAATGCACACCTGCGCGCTGCTGTACTTTCCACCCATCCATCTTTGTTGGCAACAGTTTCAATTCACAAATCATATACTTAATTATTGATCCAGAAGACAACACTGCACTGGGAAAGGTGTTTAGAAACACATGCCTAAGAATCAGTCAACTGAGGATTATAGATTCTGATAGGAGTGCTTTGGATTTCCTTTTTCTAAAATCTAGAGTATTAGTGCCAATGAATATGAGGAAACAGTAAAGTTGGCTTGAACCAGGCATAATTCAAGCAGAAGTTGTGAAAGCTTCTTTATGCAGCTCTATTAAAGCACTTCAAATCTGAGCTGCAATACTGCTATTCCATGATGTGGGCCTCTCAAATGCCAGTCATCTCAAAATATGTGGGTTCAATTGCACATACTTATGAATTAGAATGGAGACTAGGGGCAGGTCTACTCTGGGATCAGTTTAAACCCAGTATGTTTGCACACAATTTTCTGTGAAGCTTGATTCTTCTCTTAAATTGATTTAATAAAGCGAACTATGCACCTGACTTTAGACCGAATCATCACAGTATGAAGTGGTTCAGCACACCAATGGCAAAACTCAGCTGGAGGTGCATTTCCCACCCCCTAGCTCAGTAGATTCAGCTCTGCTCAGCACAGAAGCATGCAGGTGCTACTTCAGAAAACATTTGCAACACCCACCAAGTGGGTGGTCAGGCGGATTAGAACTTGGAATATTTGGTACTATAGCACAAGCCTCCAGACATAAAGGAATTGGTCCATTAGCTGGTTGTCGCCCCACCCCATTCTCTTGTCTGTGGGAGATGAGACCCCCTCCTACCACTTCACACACTGAGCTGGGAGGAATTTCCAAAAAGAGAGAATTCCTGACTAAGGGGGAGAAAAGTGAGGGGAGCAACAGGAAAGGTACAAAGGGGACAGGGGAGCAGTTCAGTCAGGCTAGGGCTAGATGTTTGCAGCTGTGCTCCATTTCATGCCCCCGCCCCTCAGAAGACCTTCTGTACACACCCCCTCAAGTGCCAGTCTTTATAGTTTAATACATAGTAGCCAGCTGACTTGAAGCCCAAACTTCAGCTTTGATTACCAAGTCTGCACTTTCTATCATAGTTAAGGCAAATCCTTAGAAGAGCTTTTTTCATACAAGATCTACTGGAATTCTACTGGTG
>QEPC01000571.1:1383838-1403585 GCA_003113815.1 Sphenodon punctatus
GCCTCGCCTCGCCTCTGGGTCACTCTTACTCTTTTTTAAAACAAAAAGCCAGGCTGGGCAGGGTGGGTGGGGGGTGTCCCCCCTTCCACCCGCGCAGCCTGGACTCGGGGAGTTTTTTTTTGAAAAAAACATTTTTGCTGGGGCAGTTTTTTTTACATTGCAGCCATTTTTAAATGGCTGCAATGCAAGAAAAATCCGGTACCCCGGAATCCGGTACCCGGTCCGGATTACCGGGTCGAATCCGGTAATGCGGTAATCCGGTACGCCCGATACCGGCATTATCGGATACTGGATTCTACCGGTTTCCCACCCCTATCAGTTAGTCAGCTTTCATTTTTATGCCTCCACTTGCTGGTAGAAGAGTATAATCCTGAGGAACAATGTTTGTCTAGCCAAAGATACAGGCATATGTCTAAACAGAATTTGAGCCATACATTATTATATCAAAATTGTGACCAACACTGAAGCACCAACATATTAGTACCCACCCCCTACTTTCTCAATCTGCCCTCTACACTCCTCCTCTGCTAAATCAGCTTGTTTGAAGTTTTTTTAACCACAATGAGAATATGTTCAAACTGAAGAATTTTTCTGAAAAAGCAAAAATTAGTTTAAAACTCAGCATTAATAAAAACAGAGCCCATTTCCCCTAGAACATTGAAAGCATATTGAAGTTTACACTACATATTGCCTTGAATTCCAGTCTCCAGGAGTGGCCTGTGGTCTCCTTAAATCTTCTCAGACATGCCAAACAATAATTTTGACTG
This sequence comes from Sphenodon punctatus, assembly GCA_003113815.1. Taxonomy (NCBI): domain Eukaryota; kingdom Metazoa; phylum Chordata; class Lepidosauria; order Sphenodontia; family Sphenodontidae; genus Sphenodon; species Sphenodon punctatus. Next base: position 1,384,606 of record QEPC01000571.1, read on the forward strand.
AATTATGCTGCCCTCTCACCAATAAAAGGGGCCTCATCCAGTGCCGAGGCGGGTACTATGCTTGCTGTGCCAATAAATGGAGGACTTCATTGTTCAGTGTGCTAACCCTGTACCTTTCACAAACCCTGAAGGCGCAGATAACTAAGTTCCGAGCCTCATTGCTTAAGTGTAAATAAATATCTCCATACATTTTGGTTGTTAAAACAAAGTTTACAGAATACAGCTTTAAAAGTGGAGATATAAACCAAGCATGGAGTAGCACTGCTTTCAAGCTTTCCTACTGATCTGCATGAAGCTTTCATTGGCTGTGCTCTATGGCCATTTCCACACAACACTCTCCACCCACTATACATGTTGGAGGGCTGCAGTGTTGCCCTATAACATGTATAGTGGGTGGGAGGTGGGTGGAAAGTGCCTTGTGTGGGGAAAAAAACCTTTAAATAGTCTAATCAGGCCTATGACAGCATCCATCTCTCTCAGGTAACTCAGTTCCTGCTTTTATGGAAGAAAAAAAAAGTTAGTCTGAAGCTACTGCACAAAGCTGAAAAGCTTCTGATTGACTCTTCAGGTCAGAGAAAGTACGGTTAGGTTCCCCTCCCCCATGGTAGAAAGACTATTGCACATTGTGGGCACTAGATTATTGTATAGATGTGTCTCTTTTTTCTAGCTATACACATAAACAGTGGTTTATATCTTAAAAGCATGACTTTTGATCTTGTAATAATTATTGGCAACAGAGAGCATTTTCTTAGGAAACTCCATCTTCTATAGGTTGGTGTTTTTATTTTATTTTTTGGAAGTAAGATCTGAAATCCTTAGCGGTACAGAAGTAAAGGGAGTATCAAATGCTATCAGATGTCTATTTAAATGCCTATTTAAAAGGTTTACCTTCTTTCCACTTGCATAAAAGTGCACAAACTCTCCCCAATAAATCCAGTTGTTTTTTTAGTAGCACTAGATTAGTTTAGTCTACACAAGAATCACACAGGCCATAAAAGGCATGGCGTTTTCTTGTTTTTTTTTAAACAAAGCGACAGTTTTATGCTTTCCACATGAAGCATAGCTGCCCCTGACTGCTCTTCACCAACATTCTCAGCCCTGCAAAATAGCATCTTTCCAAATTTTGGATCTGTTTCTCATTCTCTCTTCTATTACTTCTACCTCCAGTTGGAAGTGTCAACTATGCCACAAAAATAGAGTCTGAGAAAGAATAGTAGCACATCATATGAAAGGTCAGTAGAGAGAAGGGTCTTAGGTCAAAGCTGGAGAGTAGATTCCTTTAGCAAAGCTACAGAAAAAAATTATGCTACAAAAAGGGACCCACGTTCACTGTTTTTCCTACTGCCACCAATGAGGAAAATGCAGTGAACATGGGTTCCAGTTGTGCAATCTCTTGTACAAGGTCATGCAAGGTTTCCTTTGGGGCTTGTTTAGTGTACCTGAGGGGACACTATTAAAAATGAGGTATTTGAAGGCTATCCTGATATTTATATAATGCAGATACTCCAATTTAAAAGACCATCTTCTTAGGAAAAATTCCCCAAAGAATCCCTTTGGTCAAGCTTGGGCTGCCCTCTTGCAAGTTCTATCACTACATCAAGGAAATGGATGCGATCCGGGTGCCCTTGGAGCTGCTGGGCCACCACCCATTCAATAACCTTCCCTAAAAAGGTTAGAGTCTGGCCAATAACTGGCCAGGGCGTCAACGTCAAGAGATGGCTTCTTGAACGAAGGTCATACCACAGCCTCTTTAAGACGCCCTCCCCAAGAGAAGTGTTGACAGCTTCCGCCAGCAACTGCCCCAGCGTCTCCCGACTGGCCTTAACCAGCCAGGATGGGCATGGGTTGAGTTCGCAAGTTGTGGCCCTCACTGCCCCAGCACCTCAGCCGCATCAGCTGACAATACCGGCTGAATGCAATATGCAAGAGCTTTACTTCCTTCCCTCTTGCTGCTGCTTCTCTCTTCTGCTGTTCTCAACTATTCAATCAATCCCCAGTGACATTTGCATACCGAGAATATTTCACAAGTTCCACGTTTTTGGCACTTTACGTGCATTGATTCACTTAGGTTTTGATGTTTAGGTGACATTTAGGTATATGACTGATTCTATATAAGCCATGTACCTAACAAAAATATGATACAAATATTTTCTGCTGCTGGAAACATATGTAAGTCATACTTCATTTTAAAAAAAAAAGAAGACAGAAGCTATTTTATTGTGAATGACATAGGAAGTTCGCTTTTTAAAAAAAAAAAAGTTCAAGCATTATAATGTACCAAACAAATTCATAAGTATATAGAACTTAAGTCTGAAAGAACCTCAAAGGCCATCTAATACAACACCCCTTCTCCAAGGCAAGATACCCTATACCTATGATATCACAGATTCTTATCCAACCAGTTGTGGACAACATCCAATGAATGGGATTCCACAAACTCCCTAGGTAATCTAGTCCATTGCCCAACTGTTCCTAATACTTAACTGAAACATAAGACCATTCTCTTCTCCCATCTTCTGTGGCAAGGGAGAACAAAATGTTCTCTGTCTTGCTTGTGTCAGCCATTTAGCTATCTGAAAGCTGCTATCATAGCTCTCAAATACCAATACATCACAAGTCTGAAATGCATATAACAATTTGTACATTTATAACTTTCAGCAGAAATGGAGAAATTTAGTTTTCTAAAAGCCAACACTGATTTTTCCACCAGAGGGGTAACTTTCAGGCACCGAACATTAATACAACCATGTCAGATCATGTTTATTAGCATGTTTATAAAAACATTATTTTTAGTCAGATCACTAGTTATCAAATAAAAGTATATATATTTTATGTAACTGCCAAAAAGTGCATTTCATAGAAGGAAGACCTGATCACTTCTTTGCATGTACAAGCAAAACAAAGAGTTAAATTTTGATAAACAGTTTAAAAAGTGTTGAGCTTGGCTCTCAAAATCTGAATTTTATAAATACATTTTGTCCTTCCCAATTTAGACCTTGCTTGAATTGGTGCAACTGAGGCATTAAACTAAAGCTGCTGCCACCGCACCAAAGTGTTTTAGTTAAAAAGCTGCAAGATTTTCCTAAAACAATTATATGAAATAGTTTATTGCAGTGATTGGAAATTTAACATTTGAACTTTTGCACAATGATGAAGTTACAGCTGAACCATATTAAAAGTTGTGGAAGAAAGTGTCACAACTTAAGGAGAGCTTCCAAACGGCTTAGAATGCGGAAGAAACTGAAGCACTTATGAGCTTAATGGATTTTCTTTTGTGCTGTAACTGTGGGTAAAAACAAATGCGATGGGGGCAGCCCTGACCCGGGGTAGGAAATAGCAGCTGCCACTCTCCAGGTCAGTGAGCAGCATGCAACAAACCTGCCTGAAACCTGGGTGGCTGGAGAGCTGCTCCATTTTTCCTCACCCCCCGGTAGGGCAGGGAAATGCATCAGAGGTGTGGAAGGCCATCCCCGAGTACCCTGCTCCCTGCCATGACTGGCAGCCAATGATGGACAGCCATGGTGACTGGCCCAGATGCATTGACCTGCTGTGGTCCACCTGGGCGGCCCTTCAACAGGCATGTGCTCCTGGGATATTCCAGGGGACACATTCCGGCCCAGCCGCCTACCTGGCCCGAGGCAGTCCTGGGTAGGGCTGAAACTCGCCCTCGCATGCTCGCTAAATTTCAGTGAGAATTGACTTCTCACCAGGATTTGCAAGAACAGGATTGAGAAGAGAATCAGCGGATTCTCGACCCGTTCTCACACGAATTTAGTGCTAACGAAAACTGGCACTGCACATGGCCACTTGTGCATGCGCAGAGTATTTTAAGGGCAACAAGAATCTCACAAGGTTCTTGAGAACCCTCAAAAAACACTCTGCGCATGCACAAAATGGCCACCAGGGGCTGCGCACATGCAAAAATGGCCATGGTGGCCATTTTGCACATGCACAATGTACATTAAAATTTTCAAGAATCTCATGAGATTCTCAGCAGGATTTTGTGCGGGGGCTGCAAGAAGCTTGTGCGTTCTTGCAAGAATGCAAGGGATTCTCGTTTCAGCACTAGTCCCAGGCCAACATGTGGCAGCTGGAGAACAGATATGTGGGTTGTTCCCCAACCCAGGTGGGCCATAGCAGGTCTGCATCGCGTGTTTTTATCCTGTGCTACTTCATAATTCTCTTTGCAAATGGCCTGCCTTATTCGTATTATTAATGCAAAACCTGCATCCAAGGCATGAATTACTACAAAGGTAAAGCTGATGCAAGCTGGGAGCTATATGTTGTATTCATATAGGCAGCTACCAAGTCCGTATAATTACAGTGATAAAAACATGCTGATTTTAATTAAAACCGTCAATACAGGCAAGTTCTAGACACAGTTTAACATACGAGCTTTAATGCAAATTTTAATCACTTTTGGCTATTGACCATTGTTTGCCATCAGATTACTACTAGTTGCAGTCTGATGCTTACTTCTATTTTTGCAGCATGGAAGCAAGCAAAGAATCAGAAAAAATGCCAAAAGCAAGACAAGGAGCAGAACCCAATTCTCCTCAGCACTGTAAAAGTCACTCCACACTCGTACTGTAGAATCCCCTCCCAGAGGCACGGTGAAGAATGCCACATGAAAGCTGGGTAGCACTCACTCTCTGCACCTCACCCAGGGGAGTTGCAAGGGACATAGTAAATGTAGTTTCAGTTACTATACCTATTTTGAGTCCCTCGGGGAATTTTGGGGCTCTCTCTCTCTCCTGGGTTTGCATGTGAAAGACTTCTACAAATGACAGGCCATCTCATTGACTGTATGCAGGGAAAACTATTAAATGACTTTGCAATCGGATGTAAGATCTACAAGTTAAACTAACAGGAAGAGGAAAAAATATTTTCTCTAAGCTTCCCATTACGTTCATGTTGGGTGCTATTTGCAACAATAGTAGCCAAAACATTTCAGAAGGAAGTGTGATATAAGTTGATCTGCTAAACAAATAGCTGAATGGAGCAGTGTTAATTCCCACAAAGTTAACAGGAATGCACTAAGGCAAAAGAATAACAGCTCTCTTGCATTATACCTCTAACCTCAGAAGCAGTCTCTGCAGCACCACAGCATTTGAGTACCAGGGTCCTGCCCCCTCAGGTAAAGGTGAATTTATTCCCCCAATTCCAGGGGATTGTAAATTAGGAACTTAATCTCCCCTCCCCCCCAACTACTTCTGCTTCTGTTAATAGGTTAACCTCTGAAATAATTCAGACTACACAGTTATCAGCTGATAGCATAATAGGCCTGATCCAAACATGTCAGGGAAATGTGCTTTTTAAGTGTTCGACAAATTTTGAAAATCAAAATAATTTTGCTCCAAAATGCTCCTCCACCAGATCACAAGGGAAAACATACCATCCAAATCCACTCGCACTCATTTGTAAGAAACATTTAAAATAAGTAAACCATTCTAGTCTGAAACAGTAGCTTGCTTTAATGCAAGAGATTACACAGACACACCACGTTTTAAGTTTCTCCCTCTGACTCCTGGCAGTGATCCGCTGGGTAGCTCTGCGGATGACCGTCAGGAGGCAGAAGAAAGAAGAAACCTACTGCGCATGCGTGGAGCTGCCCGCCATTTTGATCAGTCTTTTCTTCTGCCTTCGGCCGTCGGAGGCTTTTCAGCGACGTCTGAAAAGACAAAAGCAAATTACCAGTTTTAGAGTCTTTCAAAAGAAGATCAAGCGGGGCATTAGGGCAAGAGCTTCCCTCCCAACAAGGGATCCTCAATCTCGGCCCGCCAGGTTGCCGCGCAAAGCGCCCGGGAACCGGGGAGCAGTTGGTCTCCGGGGAGAAGAGGCTGTGGCCTACCCCAACGGTTTAGATACCGCGGAGCCTTCATCACTGTAAGTCTCCCCCCGCTCTGGGTCCTTACACCGCTTGCGGGGGTAAGGACCGGCCGCGCCGGAGTGTGCAGAGCTCCCAACGCTCCACCCCCCCCACGCGCCTACACGTGGCCGATTTTCAACGATGGAAGGAGCGGGGGCACAGGAATTCCACCAGGCTGCTCCTCCTCAGGGAGGGGAGCCTACAGAAGCACCCGGCATGGCGGCAAGGCTCGATAGGATCCTGCTAGCGCTGGAGCGCTTAACCCAGGTACAGAGTGGGCCCCCAGGTATCGTGCCTCCTGGTACTAGCCAGGGCACGGATCTAGATCGGGAAAAGACCCGAGATTCTTCAACCCAGGGCTCTGGGGCGAAGCAGGCCCCTCCTAGAGCGGGGGGGTCAGGCCTGGGGAGAGTGGAAAAAACCCAGCTCAGGGACAAAGCACGTTCTGGGAAAAGCAAGGCAGCCAAGCGCCACCTACAGGCCGCTGCCACCAGGATTCTGGACTCACCTCAGTCCTCTGAGGATGAGAGTGAGAATGAGCCCCAGCCAAAGAGACCTGAGATGCAAGCCACCTCAGAGCTGGCTTCAGAATCAGAGGGGGAGTGGACAGATGTGGAGGCTTTGGAGACTCAGGGTGCTGCCCAGGAGACTCAAGACCGGCTCAGACATTTTCCCTCCCAGCGTAAGGAGGAGTTTATGCCACAAGTCTCAAAAACCCTTAAAATTGTAGAGAGACCGGTCAAGGAAGTATCCTCTGACTCCCAGGAGGAGGAGGAACGGGACTATATCCCTTCTGTCCATGGGAAAGACCAGGGTTTTCCTCTGGACAAGGCCTTTGAAAAACTGATCCTTCAGGAATGGAAACAGCCTGAAAAAGGTCAAAGGATGAATAAAACTCAGGCCTCCTTATATGCCTTGTCTCGGCGTAAGGAACCCCTATTTAAAAATCCTAAGGTGGATGCGGCAGCAGTCTCCCTGGCCAAACAAACCGTGTTCCCAACTGAGGGCGATTGCTACCCCAAGGATGCAACAGACAGGGCAGTGGAGAATGCACTGCGTAGGGGTCTAGAATCGTCTTCGAATGCAGTAAAAATCAGCGTAATTTCCTCCTGCGTAGCCAGAGCCCAACTGGCGTGGTTACAAGAAGCACAGGACCCTACTATTTCGGACAGGAGAGCTCAGACCCTGTCTTCCAGAATTAACTTGGCTGCCGCTTTCTTAGCAGATTCCACCATGGACTCTATGTTATGGTCAGCCCGAGCTATGGCAAACTCAGTCTCAGCCAGACGTAAACTCTGGCTCAGATCCTGGGACGGAGATAATACTGCCAAAAACCTCCTCACTGCTGCTCCCTATAAGGGTTTTAAGTTGTTTGGGGTCTGCCTTGACAAAGTACTGGCAGACGCTAATGACAAGGCCAAGCAAAGGAATTTGCAGCAGATGGGGGCTAGGAAGCATTTTTTTCGTGGCCCCAGCTTCAAACCCAGAGGGGGATATGGCTCAGGGTATGGCTCCGGTAGAAAGTTTCAGAGTCAGCCCAGACAGGACCAGCCTGGACGCTTCTTTTCTCGCAGAGGAGGTAGGGGGCACAATTTTCGACAGGACAGACAGAGGCCCAAGGTTTTCCCTCAGAACCCAAGAAAACCGGACGCATGACTACATGGAGGACTTACGGGTGGGAGGCAGACTGCAGCTTTTTTCAGAAGAGTGGGAGCAGTCCGTCGGCGATGCCTGGGTCTTACAGTGTGTAAACCCGGGTTACAAAATAGAATTCAAAAGGCCTCCCTCCGAAGCATTCATCATCTCCCCAAGGTCTGCCAACAGTCAAAAGCACTTAGCCATGCTTCAGGAATTGCAACGGCTCACACACATCGGAGCGATAGAACCGGTGCCTCCAGATCAGCGAGGCCGGGGCCTCTATTCCCTGCTCTTCCTAGTTCTGAAGAAATCAGGGTCTTGGCGAGCGGTCTTGGACCTCAAGAAGTTAAACAGAGCTGTCCGGGGCCAAAGATTCAAGATGGAAACTGTAACATCAATATGTCGTACCATCAGGAAACAGGACTGGTTAGCGTCCCTAGACCTCAGGGACGCTTACCTCCACATTCCGATTTGGGAACCCCATCGACAGTGGCTCCGTTTCATCTACCAGAACACACACTTCCAGTTCAAGGCCCTACCATTCGGCCTGTCGTCTGCACCACGAACCTTCACGAAGGTACTGGTCCCACTGGTGGCGAACCTTCGCAAGGAGGGGATTCACATATATCCGTACCTCGACGACCTCCTACTACGAGCACAGAGTGTCACCAAACTTCAGACGGATATCAACCACACCATACAGTACCTAGCGAGACACGGCTTCCTAGTGAATCGGGACAAAAGCCACCTGATACCGACGCACCAGATCGAACATCTGGGGGTATACATCGATACCATCTCAGGAGCCGTTTACATCCCAACAGAACGACAAGACAGGATCCGACAGAGAGTCCGCCTCCTAAAGGTCCAGAAGCGGGCGAGACTCAAGAACCTAGCTCAACTGTTGGGCCTTCTAGTATCTTGCACAAGACAGGTTCAGTGGGCAAGATTCCACCTTCGCCCCTTGCAGCGGCTGCTGCGACCTTTTCAGCAAGATCTTACCAGCGGAAAAAATCCGTGGGTCAGGATTCCACCCTCCCTACCACGCTCAATGTCCTGGTGGTTAGGCCCCGCCGCCTTCCAGACGGGCGTCCCCCTAGAGGAACCGGAAAGGGTAGTAGTGACAACGGACGCAAGTTTGAAGGGCTGGGGAGCCCACATGGGGTCGGTGTCGGTCCAGGGTCTGTGGTCACAGCAGCAATCACAGATGAGCATCAATACCCTCGAGCTAACAGCAATCCGCCTGGCCTTACAACGCCTAGCCCACGACATCGGCAAGACGCACGTCCTGGTGTATACGGACAACATAACAGCGAAAGCGTATGTAAATCACCAGGGGGGCTCGAAATCCAGGCATCTACATCAGGAAGCCATACAATTGTTCACCTGGGCGGAAATCAACCTGAAATCCCTAAAGGCACTTCATATCAAAGGGATACAAAACATTCAAGCGGACTGGTTGAGTCGACAATCGATAGACCCACACGAATGGAGTCTCCATCCGGAGGTATTCAGACTTCTGACAACAGCATTCGGTTTCCCGGTGATAGACCTGTTCGCGACGAGAGAGAACCGGAAGACATCTCGGTACATGACAAAGACAAAGGACATACGCTCAGAAGCAGTAGACGCCCTAAACCAACGTTGGCCAAGAGGCCTACTGTACGCCTTTCCACCGACTCCTCTCCTAACCAGAGTAATAGCAAAGATCATCACGCAAGCAGCACACGTGATCCTCGTAACCCCTTGGTGGCCGAGGAGGCCGTGGTTTTCAGACTTGGTAGAACTGAGCCTAGAAGCTCCAATCACCCTCCCATTACGCCCGGACCTGCTGTTGCAGGGCCCTCTTCAATGCGACTCGATCGCAATGCTAAAATTAACAGCATGGCACTTGAATGCTCAGCATTAAGGGGGGCGGGGTATTCAGAAGCTGTACTGGCGACCTTGCAGCAGGCTAGGAGGCCGGCAACTAGAAAATCGTATGGGGCCACCTGGAAAGTTTTTGCTCTCTGGGCAATGGACAAGGGGTTAGACCCATGTTTGGCTCGGGTTCAGACCATCCTACAATTCCTTCAGGAGGGTTTAGAGAAGGGATTGCGCCCGAATACATTGGCACGACAAGCCTCTGCCATTTCTTCAGTGCTGCAATCCATTTCTAGCAGGAGGTTCTTGCCTCACAAGCACATCAACCAATTTCTGAGGGCTGCCAGGAATATCTCCCCTCCGGTAATCCATAGATGCCCCTCCTGGAGCCTCAGTTTAGTTCTGGATGCGTTGACAGGGCCTCCCTTTGAGCCTCTTAAACACGTCTCCCTGTACATGCTATCCCTCAAGGTAGTATTTCTGGTAGCGGTTACATCCGCCAGAAGGGTGTCCGAATTGGGAGCCCTGTCAATGGAGGACAATTTTTGCCTGTTTAATGAGCACTCAGTTACCCTTAGAATGGACGAGGCTTTCATTCCAAAAGTGAATTCGACTTTCCATAGGGCCCAGGAAGTAATTTTACCATCCTTCTGCCCAAATCCTACACACCCTAGGGAAAAAATTTGGCACACCTTAGATGTGAGGAGAGCGCTTAAAATCTACTTGAGAAGAACCAGATCCATTCGGACTACTTCAGCCTTATTTATTAATATTAGACCCTCGTATGGGGGTAAGAAGGCTTCCAAGTCACTGATCTCCCAATGGGTTCGCCAGTGCATCATTGAGGCTTATAAGGCCAAACAGAAGGTTCCACCTCTTCAGATTTGGGCCCACTCAGTAAGGAGTGCAGCCACCTCCTACGCTTTTAAAGCTAGAGCATCTTACGCAGAGGTGTGCAGGGCGGCTACTTGGTCCTCCCTGCATACTTTTGTGAAGCATTATAAGTTGGACCTGTTCAGATCCGCAGAGGCGGCGTTTGGCAGGAGGGTCTTACAAGCGGTCCTGGAGGCTCCCGGGACTGTTTGTTCCCACCCTTAGGTTTTGGGGCTGGGGTACATCCCAGCGGATCACTGCCAGGAGTCAGAGGGAGAAACAAAAATTGGTCACCTACCTCGGTGAATTTGTTTCTTCTCTGACGAGCTGGCAGTGATCCGGCCCTCCCTGTCAAACAGCACACTGATAAATTGGGGGGTCCTCCAGGGGTGTAAAAAAAAACATGTAGTTGGGTTGTATAGGTTATTTAGCAATTACCGTTAAATACAAGGTTTTAATACTATAGATTCATAAGAAGCTTGTTTGTTGTTCTCTGAACACCTCAGTTCCCTGTACCGTAGGACCATGCGCTTAATGGGGGAAGAACGCTTTAATGTTGTGTTAAGTATTTCCAGAAGTGGAGAAGTGCCTCGGCTTGGATATCAGACTGATCAAAATGGCGGGCAGCTCCACGCATGCGCAGTAGGCTTCTTCTTTCTTCTGCCTCCTGACGGTCATCCGCAGAGCTACCCAGCGGATCACTGCCAGCTCGTCAGAGAAGAAACAAATTCACCGAGGTAGGTGACCAATTTTTGTTTTCTTTATAGTCACTTGGAAAAATGTTATAGTAATTCCATAGTGATGGCTTTACAATTGAGATATTTTTAAGTAGTCTACTTAAAATATTCTCAGCAAAGGCATTAAAAAATGATGAAAAAACCATCTACGTATTTAAAATTAAGATCTTGCACAAACATACGCTACCTTGGGATATCAAATATGCCACATGAGACTTCAGAAACCAAGATTTCAAAGAAACCAAATGCATAAATGTATTTACAATGAATGTAATATTTTATAAGATACTGGAAATCTCAAAATAATTTAATACAACTGATGTGTTTCCTATTTTGCCTAAATTCTCCACATAAAATCTATAAACACTGATACATCAAGGAATGCATTACAGTATGAAAATGATTGTGAAATTTAACTCTTTATGGTGAACAGAAACTGAAAATAATTGTGAAATTTAACACTTTATGGTGAACAGATACTGGAAACCTTGCCAGAGGATGTTTTAGAGGATTTTCCAATTTGATCTATATATAAATAAATAAAAACAAAAGGCTTGTTGAATTATTTTGGCAGATCCTATGTGGGTAGGTTTCTGTTATTCACTTTATTTAAATATTACTTCATTTGAACTATGAGTACTTACTGAAGATGAACAGTAAAGATTGGCAGTTCTAATATAGAACCGTACACAATAATTATCTTTCATATTAACTATACAAGGAATGGCATAACCCCCTAGGTTTTAGAAACAAGACTTTTTAAAATGAAGATCCTTTGTCCCAGATTAACCATTTTTTCCAAGAAGGCAAGTTTACCTCTCAGTAAACAATTCAATATTTTGTCTGACACATGCACCACATGAAGTGTACAAGGCATCACAACAAAATATACAGAATAATTAGATTTAGTCCTGGTTTTGCACAGACCTCTTTACATATTTTGGGGAAGTAACTATTTTCTCACCATTAAGTTCTATACATCTATTCACACTAGACCTACATTCAAATCTACAAAAGTCTGCAAGATAAAAATCTTTTAAATATACATCTTGGAGCATTACAGTACTGCCTCCGTATATACACGTATGTCTATGGGGTTTGTTCAATTCCCTATTGATGGCTATTTACGAAATGAGGAGTTTTAGAAAATCAAAGGCCTCCTACTCTTTCATGTCTGCAATGCACTCTTTGGTGCTGGTGTCATTGCTGTTAGTAGCGGGCAGGGTGGGAAAATTGAACTTGTGGTGCAAGAGGTTTTGAAACACTCACGTACCACAAACTCACCACAAAGAGTGAGCCTACAACTAAAAGGCACAATATCTTCATATAAATATTCTGGATAAATACTACATTGGATGGTTGCAGCTAATTTTATTATCTCCGCTAGTAGATTCCAGATGTGCTTACTGCTTCATACGTTGTAATTTGTGTCATGAGTGGCAAAGACCCCCAAACACTACCGGAGGTTAATTTTCAAGTGGTAATTCCTTACAAAACTGCTGCTAGCAATATAGCACCCTTTCAAGAAAAAAAAACTGACACTAACACTGAAGAGTGAAAATTAGCACTGCAAACCTGAAATACCTCAAAGTACTCATATTTAGGAGTCCTACAATTTAACCTGCAAATTTACAACTGAGCTAGAATAGTTTCTCTCCAGTTTAAAAGGTAATCTAGAATAAAAATAAGCAAGTGATTATAAAGAGGTCAGTTATTTCTGTGAGTTCTGCAATTTCCAAAGCACTGGTTAGTTCATAGATACATTTTAAAACAAACAAAACAAAATTGTTTGAAGAATTTCAAACAAATACACTACTTTTTACAAAAGGCCTCTTAGTGGTAAGTTATATACAATAGTGTGTCCATCTTCCATAAAGTGCTATCATCGTCTTCAATGTTGATTCAAAGTCATCTATTGCTTTAAGAGGTCTTTCAGGACAGCACCAGCACTACAATCAGGTGCTACAGGCAAGGGGGTGAAAGTAGGCAAGGTATCAGAAATGGGTTTCATAAGCAGATGCCCTGATCCACCGGCTCCAAGATTAGCTGGTGTGATGAGTGGGACAGCAGCAGATCGAGGTGCCAGGAATGGATTTGCATCTGGTCTTCTACTAGATCCAGACCCTATTGTGTCTGACAAAAATAATGGTGCAGTTAGAAAACATTTGCAGTAATCCCTTTTCATAGCATTTATACAGAAAGCAGAGTAGTTTTCCAACATCTAGTTCAACAGGCTTACACACATCTTAATGGCATTTCACAACTCTGTCTTGCTTCAACCTTATCATTCCCTCCACTTCTTTATATTTATTTATTTATTAATTACATTTCTACCCCGCCGCTCCTAAAACAGCTCAGGGCGGCTTACAATAAAAAACAATCACATATAAAATATATCTAAAAACAGTTAAAACATATCAAAATACAATATTCAAAATACAATATTCAAAGTATTAAACAGGGCCCAGGACTCAATAAAACAATAAATAGGGTAAGGGAGAGAAAACCCTCTAACACCCCCCTCCCCCCCCAAAGGCCTGCTTTGACTGTCCATTTGTCAACTCCTCCCAAACATCTTTCAAGGAAGTTGTTTTTTCATGGAACAACCTCCTCAACCTGCTGCCAAATCCCTCTAAAACCCATTTTCAACAAGATGCTCAAAGGAAATAAAATCTCCAACTTAAAACAACTATGGGGATGGCCAATATGGGTCCAGGATTTTTAAAAATTATTATTAACATGTACAAAGCTGTTAGTTTAATCTTCCTCTGTATTCCCCCCCTCCAACTCTCCATTGTTTGTAACACTTGCTGCTGCTGCTGCTGTGCAACTGCTGTTCAAAGGTTCACACTGTGAACCTTTGGAGGCAAAGGCTGTATTTTACTGCATTAGAACCAGCATCTTGGGGCCCCAATACAGGAAGCTGACAGTGAAGGCAAACCCTCAAGTTATGAAGGTGCAGATGTTCACTGTCACCATTCAGGAAATTTTAGCCCTTAAACATTAAGTTCAAATTCAGTACTGTCAGCTCCACTTAACCAGGGCACGGATAATCAGAATAATGACTTAAGATGGAACAGAGCTCAAACAGACATTTCCAACACTATTATTCTGTCCAAGGTAATTTGTCCTTTAGCTCAGGCAGTCACTTATCGGGATGACTTGAGAGATGTAAAAGTATGTTGAATGAAGAGGCAGTATAAAAACTGTATATAAGCATTCTTTGCCACAAACCTAGCGCCTGCCTGTTTCTCCATACACATGGAAAGGATTTTGAAAAGTCATTTATGGTGGAAATCATAATTTCACTAATACTTAAAACTCATACTTTAAAATCTTATCACAAGTCTAGTTCTATGCCTTTATAGTACCCTGAGCTATTCAATTATTTTTGTATGGATATAGTATAGCATGCCCTTATCCAACACTTTAAAGCAGCTTCCATATGGCTTATTTCTAGCAAAAAAAAACTTAAATTCCCAAACCAAAACAATTAAGGGATATAAGATAGGTGTCTGGTTTTACAAAACAACAATCTGGTTCCTGAATGGATAAACTACCACAGAACTTAGTTTTTCCAGACAAGGAAACTGGGCTATTGCCAAGTAAAATAGGGCACCCTAACTATTACCACCATTATTACACATAAGAAACAACAGCACAAAGAAATATGAATCTTAATTGAAATTTATTGAAAATATAAACTTTCAGAGATAAGCTTTCAGACTGGAAATTCTCCAACTAACCTGTAGCACGGAATAAGTTATTTTAAACGTACAACTGTTTCATATTAAGCAAGATCTGTAATCAGCAATAGCTAGCATAAAATGGTCACGTCATAAAGACATGGGAACACAGTTCAAATTTAGAACCCAATGCTGCTCAGCGCTGAGGGTCCTACCTGCCAAACGTTTTAATTCAACCTCACACTATGAAAAGCAACCAAGTTAATATTTTTAGGCTCCATGTGGCACATTTGGAAATCCAACGCTCAGTAAGTTACACATACAAAAAACCCCTCAGAACACTGATGTTCTGTATAAAACGTTAAGTATTATTACAATGATATAGCATTACCTGTAAGACTGCTAGAAGCAGTACTGCTAGGCTTACCAACTCCTGTTGCTCCTAAAGGTTTCATATCATGAACAGAGAGCTTCGGAGGGGGGAGGGTTGGAAGTGATTCTGTTTCAAGGAACTTCACAAAAAGTTCTGAAAAAGACTAGAAAAATGAACATTACTTTAAAACACTGACAGTAACACTAATAGGAATAAGCCGGGGGACATTATTTTCCTTACTATCAACTATTCCAAGGTCAATACTTAGACACTTTTTTACTAATCCTGATATTTAAATTGGTGTGTTAAAGGGTTTTTTGTTTTATAAAAAAAGCAAAGGCTATGAGATATTGGCCTTTAAGGTGTGGTAACCTTGTAATTCATTCAAACAACGTTAATCCATATTTTATCCAATATTAGTAATGTAAAAATCAGCATTTTCAAAGACAATGTAAGTAAATCCAGTGTGTCTTCTTTTCTCCTTTAAGTTTGATCATTCCCAGCATCCTGTAATAGGCAGCACCCATTCCCATGCACAATAGGCTTTAATTAGAGAAAACATCAGATTTTTTAAAAGCCCATGAACTTAAACCACTTTGCCTGAGATTTGTCATGAATGAGGAAACCCAAGGTGCTTATGCCATCAGAAACAATGCAGGATTTAAACAGCCACTTACTCGTTGCTGGAAGAACAAACGTGGACACAAAAACAATTAGCTTCCTTCTAAGATGTGCGGAATTACTAAGTTTTAATTTTTCGTTTGCTACATTGCAGATGTCAACTTTGTTTTTCCCAAATCTGTTTGTAACCATTCTCATTCTGACCTGGCTCACTTTATTTCCCCACTTCAATACTTCAGTGGTTTTAGTAGCTAACATTCTTCTAACATCCTATAGAGTCTTTAGGGGTTAGTGGTTTATGATGGCCATTATCCAACATCTTCATTCTACAGAACTCTGAGCAAAACAAGATCACCTCAAATCCTCCCTGTTCTTTACAACTTGATTCTCAAACATGTTCCTTTCTGCAGACCACAAGAAAAGCACAACAGATCACACAAAATAGTTATCAAAATATTTTATGATTCAATATCTTAAAGACCAGTGAAGACTCCTAATTTTGAAAGGATGTACTTAGCTTCCAGTCGTGTCATGGAAGCAGACAAGAAAGGTCTTGTGGATGAAGACAAGAAAGGAGCATGGATATTTTGGCAGACCCAAGATTTAGCATATTAAGTCATGACCAGTGTAGTTTTTGATTCTAATTATCTATTATTAACTTATTAACACAAAGTTGTTGTACACAGACGAAACTACACAAGAGCTATCATTATCAATAAATCCAACTTCAAGACCGGTATACTAATAATGTCAGCATTTATGAAGAGCAGAGTTCCTCCTCCATCCAAGTGTAAAAGAATAGAAAATTAACTCTTACGCTATTGAACACAGATTGATGGGTTGGTCTCAAAGGTGTGTTAGGGACGCTCTTTGATCCAGCTCCTCCACCACCAAGCCAACCAGTTACCCATCTGGTAACACCTCTTTGGTCTTCAGATAATAGCTGGAAAGCAATTCAACAGAAGAAAATGCTGAAATTAAAAAAAATCCAATGTGCTTACTTGTACTTGGCAAAAGAGACAAAATTAGTACAGCGATATCTTTTATTGGACCTACTACAGTTGGTGGAGGTATGCAAGCTTTCAGAACTTACATCAGGCAATTCAGGAGTCAGAACTGCAGACTGAGCAAAGCAGTGCATATACGCAGAGACTGGAAACAATGGCAAAGGGAGGAGAAGGTGAAAAAGAGACTCAAAGAGGAGGTCTGTATTTCAAAAGGGTGGACTAAAACAAGGTGGGAAGAGTAAGAGTTGCTGATAGTCAGTAATGACTGTCTACATTTAAAGAAATCTTTAAGTTTGCTGACTAGCAGTGCAGTCTGTGATTTTGGGTCCCCCTGGGAATAGGGGACCCATTAAGGAGGCACAAACAGATGAGAAGAGGCCTCCTCACGCCCTCCCACACTCAGAAAAAGCCAAGCAGCAAAGTTCCCTGCTCACCTGAGCGGCACGTGGGCCAGGGTGAAGCAGGGAGCAGCCAGGAGTCCAGAGGAGCAGTAGCTGGTCGGTGAAGTGAGTCAGCCCAGGGAACCACAGGTGCTAAGATTGGCAATTTGGGGTGTCCCAGGGAACCCCGGGATGCCCCAGTAATATCCGCATTTTTGGGTACCTGATGGGGGTGAGGTAACCGAAAATGCAGGTATTTCCCGCAGGCAGCTATGAGTGAAAACAGATATGACGCTAACTCCACTTTAACATATCTTATGCATATTACAGGGCTACATAGGGCACCAATACAGCCCTGCAAAATGAATAAGAAATGTAAAATGGTGTTAAAGTAGAGTTAGCATCATGTCTGTTTTCACCCTATAATGTGCTACCCGCTGCAGCTCTAATACAGACACAGGGCCAAACAAGACATGTTCTATTAACATTACTTGGTTTTAACCTCTCACCCAACAACAGGAAAGAACATTCTATTCTACAGACAATGGAAATGTACTGCAAGTGAAAAAGGGTAGTCAAGGCAGTCCTACCTGCTCTAGATCTTCCTTTTTGATTCCAAGGATACTTCCCATTAGCCTCAAGACCTCGTGACGTTTATTCTTTGGAGTGTGGAAATGACCAATGAAGAGATTTCTGATCAAGACCCTGCAAACAAAAGTGAAAGAACAAGTTAGCTCTGGCCAAGGTTGGGGGAGGAGGAGGCAGAGCCAGGAAATCCCAGAGCTGACTGAGATCCCACTCCTCTCTCAGGTAGCTATCCAGAGGCCGGGGCCCTTGTGGGGGCGGATTGCATGCAGCTGGCCAAGGCTGGGTGAAGGGGAGGCAGACTCAGGAAATCACAGAGCTGATTGGATGTCCCACTCTCCTCTCAGGTAGCTATCCGAAAGCCGGGGTGGTGACGTAGGCCTCCTCCTGGCCTCTTCCTGCCAGTTTCAACCCCTCCCCTCTCTCTCCTTCCCCTCCTTTGAGGCTCACTCCGTCGACCTCTACTCCCCTCTCCACCTCCGTGTTGCTGTTATCTACCGCCCGCCCGGCTCCCTCTCCTCCTTTCTCCCTGAGTTCGAGTCCTGGCTCACCCTCTTCCTCTCTGATGACATCCCCACACTCATCCTTGGCGACTTCAATATTCATGCTGATACACCCTCTCATCCTGGCATCGCCCGCTTCCTCTTAGCCTTCTCCTTCAATCTCCACCTTTGGACTAGCTCCCCCACCCACGCTGATGGTCACTCTCTTGATCTTGTGTTCTCTAGGAACTGCTGTGTCTCCGATCTCTCCTTCGAGCCCCTTCCTATATCTGACCATTTCCTTGTCTCCTTCAACCTCTCCCACTGCTCCCCCTCCTCTTCCCCATTCCTTCCACGATCTGCAGGCCATTGTGCCCCAGGACTTTGCCTCCTCTCTCTCCCCTCTTCTCCCCCTCAGTCCTCTCCTCCTCCTCCCCGATTCTGCCATCGCCACCTTCAACTCCTCTCTCATCTCCACCCTCGACTCCCTTGCCCCCCTCTCCTCCCACCTGGCTCGCTGCCATAACCCTCGCCCTTGGCTCACCCCCACCATTCGCCATCTCTGCTCCTGAACCAGGGCTGCTGAATGCCTCTGGTGAAAATCCCACTACCACGCTGGCTTCCTCCACTTCAAATTCTGCCTCTCGTCGCTCAACTCTGCTATCTCCCTCGCTAGACGGCAGTACTATGCCTCACACGTTGAATCAAGACTCTCTGCCTCTTTTCCACCTTTGACTCTCTTCTCAACACCCCCCTGTCCTCCTCCTCCTCCCTCTTCTCTCTCCGCTCATGAACTTGCTTTCTTTTTCACCTCTAAAATTGACAAGATCCACCTGGATATCGTTTCCAAGTTCTCTCCCCCTACC
>QEPC01000571.1:1404466-1421985 GCA_003113815.1 Sphenodon punctatus
ATCTTCCCTCCCAATCCTTCCTCTCCCTCCTCCCTGTCAATTGCCATTGATGGGGTCTCCATCCTCCCTGTCCCCAAAGTCCGTAGCTTGGGCTTCATCTTCAACTAGCACCTTACCTTCAAACCCTACATTGACTCCATGGCCAAATCCTGCCACTTCTTCCTCCATAACATTGCTAAGATCCACCCTTTTCTGTCTGTCTCCTCTGCCAAAACTCTCATCTATGCCCCAGTCATCTCAAGCCTCGACTATCGTAACCCCTCCTTGCTGGCCTTCCCTGCTCTCACCTTTCTTCCCTCATCTCTGTTCAAAACTCTGCTGCCAGGATCATCCACCAAGTCCGTCGCTTTGACCATGTGCAGCCGCTGCTCTTCTCTCTCCATTGGCTTCCCCTTCCTGAGCGTATTCTGCACAAGCTCCTCCTCTTCACCTACAAAGCCCTTCACAACCTCACTCCCCCCTACTTCTCTGCCCTGATCTCCCTCCAAACCCCTGTTCGAGCACTTCGTTCCTCTTCCATCCCCTACCTCACCCTCCCACGTCTCCCCTGCTCCTCCAACCTCCTTCGTCCGTTCTTTCTCGTTGCCTGCACACCTGGAATTCCCTCCCTGCCCACATCCGCCTTGCCCCCTCCCTTCGTGCCGCCTTCAAGTCCCGCCTCAAAACCCACCTCTTCCGCTTTGCCCTTCCTAACTCCTGCTAATCATCCCCACCCAGGATTATCCCCCACCTGTTATCTGCAAACTCCCAATGTACTGTAACCATGCCAAGAGAGTGTACCTGAGTTCTCGCATCCTCATGAATGTTGCATCCCTTGTCTCTCCCTCTGTTCCCCCTTCCCTGTCTCCCCTCCCCCTGTCTTCTTTAGATTGTGAGCTCTTGGGCAGGGACTGTGTCTATCTTGTTCTCTGTAAAGCGCCAGGTACATCGCTGGCGCTATATAAATGCTAATAATAATAATAATAATAATTTACACAGCTAGGAAAGTAGAACAGTTAATCCATGAATTTTTAAGATTAAGACCCACTCTCTAATTACTTATCTTAACAAGAAACCAAAAGTAAAGAAGCCCAATTCAATAAAAATGCAAACCTTGGTTTATTTGCTATTAAGGCCCATAAACATTTTGCTATCATTGGCTCTCACTTGGAGAAATTTGGAAATGTTTAGTATTTGCTGAGAATGAGTGATCAAGATTAATATGAGGAGGAAAGCATATATTTCATTCTGGTGGATCAGCGGTAAGAGGCTTAACACTAAAGTTACATTAATTAGTTTTAAAACAAGCCAGTTTGGCAAGCAGTTCCTTTAAAGGCCCCAAATGAGAAGAGTGCCCTTTTTCAAGGCAGTATCCGATATGCTGTTTTGTATCTTCCCTCATTTAGCGTTATACTTGTGGTTAACTTCTGTCCTGAACTGGAGGCCTAAGCAAAAACCTACATACCATTCAAATACAGCTGGGAACCAAGCGAGGCCTCATGAGTCTCTTCTATCTGCTTGATAACCATGATGCAAGTCTTACGGTTTATAAAGATATGAGGAGCAGTCTGAGTCAGACAATGTCCATCTTAGTCACATTGTATTGTCACAACCTGACATGGCAGTGGGGTTTCAAATCTGGCTCTCCAGGCTCCCCAGTAGAGGCCTCACCCAGGCATGCTACCAGAGTTCCTGAATCGGAGATGCTGGGAATTGAACTGGGGATCTTATACATGCAAAGCATGCGCTCTACCACTTGAGCCATGGCCCACCCCAATGTCCTAGGCAGACTGGTCTTAGGTAGTACAAACATCCCCTGCAGCTCTGCAGCCAGGGCCGGCCCCAGGCATGTGCCACATGTACGGCAGCACATGGTCCCGCAGCCAGCTGAGGCCCCGCACTTGCCTGGCTGGGAAACAGGCTGCAGCCACCTTCTCCCCCAGAAAGTGATTCCTCCCTGGCTCCAGACCCCATCCCTCACCTGCCTCAGGCTCTGCCTTCTAGTACTGCTGCAGCGGCGGTAGCAGCAGCAGCAGCAGCAGGGACACTAAGGCTGGTTACAAACAGCGCCTCCCCACGTGCTGATCAGAAGGTACCTTGTACAGAAGGTTCTTCGAGATGGCTCCCAACATTCTCACAACTGGGTTGTCCGTGCTCACCCTATTCAAATAATAGACCACAGGATGGTCTTCAGCTCCTCTAGTATAGAAAGAACCCTCCCCCTCTGAATGACAGTTCCTTCCAACCCTTTCTAGAAATTTAAGAAAAGAATTCCATGCAGGGCTGAAAGGGTGGGTGTTGTGAGAATGTTCGCAGCCATCTCAAAGAAACTTGTTTGCAAGGTAGCAACCTTCTGTTCTTCTTCGAGTGGCTCCTCACATGATATTTTTACATGGTTCCGCCAGGTGGGGAGTCCGTGGGTGTGCCAGTGCATGGGTGGGGCATGCACACAGCTGCACACACATCCCCACTCACCCACCACTCATCCACACCCACATAGTAACCACCATTTCCCCTGGTTGCTCTGTGCATGGGGATGAGTGGGGGGGGGGTGTGAGTGAGGATGCGTGTTAGTCGGGGGTGCATGCACCCGCACACACCATGGGTGCGTGCACCACATTCTTCACACAAGGCTCCCCCGCCCATGAACACACAGAAATCTGCATGTTCATGGGTGAGAGAGGCCCGTGTAAAAAGGGTCACATTCTCACAACTGTCTTACTTATACTATCTTAGTTCGGAATTTAGGATGTAAAGCAATATCTATTCGATCTTGGAAAATAAATCTGCAAATATGGTTCTGAGATTATTATGGCTGCTATTTCACTAACTCTTCTTAATGAAGTTATTGCTAACAGGAATACTGTCTTTAAACCCGCACCCCATAACCAGTTCATTTGCACCCCCATATAATCAATTCACGCTGCCCCGTGGGCACAAATTAAATGGTTATGGGTGGGGGCAGCGTGAATAGATTATATGGGGGCAGGGGCAGAAATGAACTGGTTATGGGGTGGGGGCAGCATGAACTGATTATGGGGGCACAACTGAACTGGTTATATGTCTCTTTTCATGGCATAATGCGCTTAATAAGCTAGCTGCATTTTGGGTGTCATGTGTGTGTGATAGCAGCACCTCTGGACTGGTTGTACCGCATGCGTGCACAAGGCACAAGCGACACTGGCAGCAAGAAGCAGAGGCCAGTCTGGCTAAGCTCACCCCCTGGCCTCTCCTCCAGTAAGGCAGCAGACGCAGTCAGTCTCTCTGTGCCTGCGTCACTGCCCGCTTGGCTGCCCCTGCAGTGGAACCACTCCTGGGGAGTGGTGGTAGACACTCGGCTGGGGAGGGGGGAAGCATTAGGAGGCCGTGCTACTCTATGGTTGCTCGAAGAGGTGGAGAATGGGAATCCTTCCTGTCCAGAGGGAGTAACTTTAATGTAAATTTATACATTTGCATAATTAGGTGGTGCCTAATTATGCAAATTAGGCCCCACACCAAGACTTCACACATGGCCTCACAAACTCTGGGGCCGGCCCTGTCCACAGCCCAGCTAGTGCTCTATTGGGAATTGAAAGGCTGTATGAAGGAGCAAGAGCAGCACAGCACACGTCCAAAATTGCATGGGCATTCTTGAATGTTCTCAGTACGACTGCAGCTCAGCTGTGACACCGAAGAGCCCCCAAGCTGCTCATCTCTGGGGCCAAGTAAAAGGTGTGCAGTAAGGAGGCAAGCAGGATGTCCCCAGCCCCAACAGTCATGACAATGTGTTTGGAAGATTAGTGGGGAGGGCTGAGGCTAACATGGGGATAAATGGCAGGATAGTAAGGGCTTCTGCCCTTGCCTCAGAAAGTGATTTTGTCCCAACATTAAGTACAAAACTATGCTGAGTATAACTTTGAAATGGTCAGAACAAATTTTTAAATACAACTGCACATGATACAGAAGCGCAAGTTATTGTTTGGGGAAGAAATGCAGAATCCTAGTTCTGCACCCTAGGTGCAAAATAGATTTACTTCTATTCTCATTCTGAAAGATTTTTTTTTTCTTTTCTTAAAGAAAAAGAGAAGAGCCAGAAAGACCGTTTTAAAAAAAAAAATCCACTTACTTGTCCACTTTCCCTTCTGTGCTGTTTATAAGGTCCATTAATTTGTTTTGTGCATCTTCTAGCATTTCTTGTGTTTTCTCACCTAGAGAATTAATAAGGTAATTTCACTGTAATTTAACTAAAAATGCTTTTAGAACGAAGACAAACTTAGTAATATAGAGATCTCTGTTAACGCAAAATGCATTAGTCCTTTTAAAATAAGATGTTTTTAAACATCGTGCCAAAACACAAAGCAGGAGGATATAAATCCACTTCATGAGACATGGTAAATTGTTCAGCTGAAGTAAGACAAACTAAAGCAAGATAATAAGATCTTAGTAAATAAATTTACAAGCTACTTTTATCTAAAGTTGGAGAACTACTTGTAATCTTAAGCAGTGTAAAGAATAGGCTGACGTACTCCTTAAGTCACCATTCTCCATATCCTATCATGGCCAACGTATGAATTAGCCACAATGGCCCCTCAATGGGTTTGGAGTTATTTGGCACTTTTAGGCCATGCCGTGGAGTGTTTTTTCTACCCCAGTCCACAGCACTGAGATTTCTGGAATGTGTAAACTAACATGAAATGTGATGGAATAGTTTTTTAACCCCCAGCGAAAAACCTGGGGTAAAAAATACCACAAGGCAAAATGTATTGGAGTAGGTTTTTTGCCGCAGGTTTTTTGTTTTGTTTTTTAAAACAAAACAAAATGGTTAACGATAACCAAATTTCCTTTGAATATATTGTGTACCTAGATTCAGGTAACAATGTCCTAAAAGGGCAAAGTTGGAGAGCCACTAACTTTTAAGTTTTTGTGAGAGATGTGCACCCAGGGTAGGAAAATACTCCCAGATGGTGCAGCAGGGTCAATTGCTTTTAAAAACACTTGACTTAGCTTTAGTCAACTCCTTTGTTGTTGCAGTTATTGGAGGGAAGAGGCTCTGCTCTGAAACAATGGCTCCCCCTCCTTCATTCTCTGCTTGAAGGAAGGGGCCGCCTCAGCTCAGCAGGCAGTAGCCCATCCCTCCCCCATGAAAAGGCAGTTCCTGGGTGACCTACATCCTGACTCTATTTCTCTGTGTGTGAATGGAGGGGGGCGGGAGGGGACTAGGGGCAGCTTCTGTCTGTATCTGTGGTGGGGAGAGTGGATCCTTTAGAGTGTGTGGGAAGGGAGGACAGCCTGTATGTATGGTGCGCAGTGGGTTTTGCTGGGACATGTGGGGAGGGGACAGTCTGGGGGGTGTGTGTATGGTGCGAAAGGGAATCTTTCTCGGATACAGGGGGAAGGGGGCTGCTTTTGTGCTGGGGATGGAATTTGGGGGTGTATGTGTTACTTATTGCCTGTTTTTTCAGAAGAGGTGTATGTGGTAGCGTGTTGCTGAGGTAGTATAGGGTTGGAGGCAAAGGAAGTTTGCTTACTACTGGGTGACTATCCTGGGAAGTAAATTTGCATAAACACTGCATAATTATGAAAATGAAGAAATTGAACAAATTTTAATTCTCAAATATTGTTTTAGAGCATCTGTTTCTTTATGCATGTAGAATTATATGTAACTTGAACAGTAACCTTTTTCTCTAGTCCACATAATACAGTTTTTCTAATTATCCCTATGCAACTATAAAAGTGGACTTTGTATGACCTCCTACCACCCCAAAAAACTAATTAATAGAAATAGCCTGAGAAATTTTTCTTTTCAAGAATTGTTATGAAAGGAAAAAAACCTTAAGGACTTTAACAGAAAAGACAAACATTTTTATTCAACACCAATGCGGAAAAAACAAATGCCAAGATTCCTACTCTTAAAAAACTATAATAAAATGGAATCAAAATAAGCCTGTTGGATAAATTCAAGGCTAATTCAAAAGTCAAGTAATTGGAATAAATGCCACAAAATTTTTCTTCCAAATGATGGAATTTAAGACAGTCAGTTCACAATTAAACTTTGACACTAAAATGTATTCCAAGATATAAACAGTATTAGACGTTGAACTATGGTTATTTATTTTCCTATGATTGAGATTAATATGAATACCAAATCTGGATTGTGCAAGGCATGGTGTCAAAGTGCAATCTTCATTTGCCAGACGTATAAAGGGGATGTGTGTGTCTAAATTGTATACTTAACTGCTACTCCAGTCTTAACTGGGTGCCAAATCCTCATTCACAGCGAGAGGCTTTGTTATGCTGCTGCCTGTAACTGGGGAGCAGTGCACGGAATGCACCTCTGTATCTGGGCCCTATGTAGGAGTGCTAAGATCACATTTACCTGCTGATTACATGGGTGGCTGTGTTGGGCTCTCTGCATACGTAACAGAGTGGGTGACAGACAAGGATGCGTCCCACTGTGAATGAGGACTGCACACTCCCAGGTCTAGCACGGCATTTCAGTGCATAACTTCAGAACATATACCCCCCAGCCCCCTTGTGCACTTGATGAATGAGGACTGTGTTCATAAACCGCGCCCACACAACAATGTGCTGATTTAGAGGAGAGAAAGAGTCAATTTGTTCAGGGGGAAAAGGTGTTCACATGGCAGCAGTTCTCATGTGGAAACACGACACAGACTGGGTTCCACAGGCGTCTCCCCCTTCTCTTTCTCCTACCTCATTCCTGCCCACCACTGCATTGTATGAACACAGCTATGTAGAGCCCATGGACAGGCAGCCACCACAGATCATCTAGTGTCCTCCCCAGCACATAACAAGTAACCAATTTGCACCCTGCCATCTCCATATTCATTCATTTATTTATTTATTTCTATTTTATTGTATTTTTATGTCGCCCCCTCCTGCCTTCGCAGCTCAGGGCAGCTTACAACATTTTAAAATACAGCAACATAAAAACATTTAACACAACCAATAGTAAAGCTAAAAATAAAACACAAAAGTATCCCTGCCCCAACCCCGTTCCCCCCATCTCCCTCACCAAAGGCCCGGTGAAAGAGGGACATCACTCAGCTGTCCCATTCTCCCCAACTGACATGAAAGAACAGAGGGAATGGAGGGGCCAGCTCACGCCCTCCTGTCCCCAGCTTTAGTGTTGCCCCCAACCACCAGAAGAAGTGGATTGGGGCTGAAAGACGAAGGCAAAGTGTGGGTGCATGGAGTCTAAGTTGTAAGGGAGCACAATATGCAAGACTATAGAACGTCTTTACTACTAACAAGGCACGGAAGTTAAGGCCTTAACTTGCAATTTCCATGCTTTTAGTGCATGATTAAATTTGCAAGAGCCTTAACTCTTCTTGTAAACCAGAGGTTTTTTGACTATGGAATATCCACATTTTTTGTTAAATAGAATGCAATGGAGAAAATTTGTCCTGCTAGCACAGTAGAACATTGACCAGCAAAATTTCTGATTTTCAAAGACTCACCATGTACTGAAATGTGGCTGCCCATGGGGTATGGGAAGCAATAACAAATCCTCCACCTCCTGAACTGCAGACCCTTTTTGTGGGTTGCAAAGCTGTGCACGGGGGAAGAGGGGGTTGCAAAGCTGTGCAAAAGTCTGGCAACACTCATTAATTAGGTGTTAGAAAGTATGAGGAATCAAATCACACTCCTTCCTACATGGAGAATATTAACTGAGGGGACAAATATATATATACACCTCTTAACAACCTTGCTTCCCCCTACCTCTCTGCACTTATCGCCCTCCATACTCCAGCCCATGCACTTCGCTCCTCCTCTGTCCCTTCTCTCACCCTTCCACGCCTTCCCTGCTCCCCTAAGCGCCTTCGTCCCTTCTCACTTGCTGCCCCCCATGCCTGGAACTCCCTCCCTGTCCACATCCGCCTTGCCCCCTCCCTTCATACCTTCAAATCTCTCCTTAAAACTCACCTCTTTCGCTCTGCTCTGTCTGACTCTTTATCCTGCTGAGCCACTATTCCTATACCTACGATCGGTTTACCCTTATCCTTGCAACATGGACCTGCCTGCTGTCATTCTCATCGTAACCAAGCCAAGTACGTGCACTTGAGACCTCGCATCTTCATGAATGTTAGACCCCTTGTCTCTCCCTCTGTTCCCCTTCCTAAGTCTCTCCCCCAGCTCCTGTCTCTCAGATTGTAAGCCCTAGGGGCAGGGACCGTGTCTATTTTATTACTTTGTAAAGTGCCAGGTACACTGCTGGCGCTATATAAATATTTGTTAATAATAATAATAATAAATTATTATTATTAATAAATATTATTAATAATATTAATAATTATTATTAATAAATAATAAATTAATAAATAAATTAATAAATATTATTAATAAATTATTATTATTAATAAATTATATATATATATATATATATATATATAAAAAAGCCTGCAGATGACCTTGCTAACTACCACATAATATCTGATGTTCTCTACTGAAAAATTATACAGGCACAGAAAATGTGATTTCCCCAGGTTTTGTTTTAGTAATACAATTCAGTGGAGAACATTCATCCTGCTGATTCAGTAGGATGACAAACAGCGTAACCATTATGCTAAATTAAAAATGAGGATTTATGCTGTGTGTGTGTCCTTTTAAAATCACACAATCGGCTTCAAAATCATGAGATTGTTAAGGGGGAAAATGTATTAAGGTTGGGGGAAGTGTTTAGGAGATTTCACGTTTTGTATTTATTGTTTAAGCTAGAGAAGAACATTTCCCCCATAAAAATAACAAGATTTTGAAGCTCATCTTGTGATTTTTAAAAGGCCTGAGAATTGTGATTTTGGAAAACTTCTAGGCCCAAGTCAGGTGAGGCATACAGATAATTCTCCAACTCAGAATCCCCGATGTCCTTGCCAACTTAGAGCAGGAGGAAGTGACTAGTTTTATTTTATTTTTAAAGGGCTGTGGCTCCTTACAATTACATCAGCTTCAAAATCATGAGACCGTTAAGGAAAAAAAGTATTAAGGTTAAGAGAAGTGTTGATTTCACGATCTGGTATTCAATACTTAAGCTAGGGAAGGATATTTGTCCCATAAAAATCTCTTAATTTTGCAGCAAATCTTGTGATGCTGAGAAGCCTGGCCACTTGTGATTTAGCGAAACTTCTGAGTCTCAGTCAGATGACAAGGGGAGGCATGTAGATCCTTCTCTAAGACGGACACCCCATTCTCACTGCCAACTTAGAGCAGGAGGAAATTACTACTTTTATTTTTTTCCAAAGGGTTGAGAGTCTTTAAAATCATGGAATCCGCTTCAAAATCATGAGATTTTAAAGGGAGAAAAATATTTGTTATCTTGAGGACAGTGCTTACAAGACTGGAGGATCTTGTATTCATTGTTTGAGCTAAAAAATGGCAATTGTCCCCTAAAAACCTCACAATTTTGAAGTTTATCTTGTGATTTTTTAAAGCCTAGACACTTCTGTTTTTTTCAGAAACCTCAGGGCCCATGGTGACTGTAAATCAGACTCCCCATTCTCCTTCCCATGTTAGAGCAGGAACAAGCAAAAATTCCCCCTCCCCCCAGAAAGGGTTATGAGTGACTCCTTACAATCACATCATCAGCTTCAAAATCATGAGACTGTTTAGGGGACATTTCCCCCCTAATATCTTATGATTCTGAAGCCAGGTGAAGCACACAGATATTTCTCCAACTCAGAATCCCCACTCTCCTTGCCAACTTAAGAGCAGGAGAAAGCAACTACTTTTATTTTTTCCTTACAATCACGAGATGAGCTTCAAAATCAAGAGATTGTTATGGGGGAAAACTGTTCATTAAGGTTGCAATAGGTGTTTAGGAGATTTCACATATTCAATTTCTGAACTGAATTCTTCAATTTCTGAAATAAATTTTTAATACAGTGAACACTGCACATAAAAGACCATTCTATGATTCCATCTTGGGCACTATCTGAGAGATGCAGACATGCCTTGTAAAGAAGTTCAGAATCAGAGACACTTTTTATACTTCTGCTAACTGCTAGGTAATCACAAGAGCTTTTTCTTCACCAATGTGCAGATCACATAAAGATACATACATTCTTGCACTAAAAATGCTAAAAACAGAGGTACTTAGCCTAGGGCTTGATTTATGCTACTACACTTAGATGTACTAACACCACCTCTCAAGTCTTGTTTAGAGAGGCAGGCTTCAGGCTCACTCAAATCAAAATGGCCTTAGGTAACAATCTACTTGAATAGCAAAACTTCAGGTTCATGTTTGTGCCTCTTGTGCCCATTTTATTCTGCAGCCAAAACATACATAGACACAGTTGGCATTTATGATATTCTATGTATCAATAGACCAAGTCAACCTCTTTTTTAAAAACCTAAGCAGAAAGTTTGGTTTCCAAACAGATTCACAAACTTAAACACAAATTTCTCAATCACAAAACCCAAGCATTAGTTTTGCTACCTTGCAAACACAACTAGTACACAAACCGTTAATTTGTCTATCACAATATTGCTAGAGAGGGAAGGAGGGAATCAAAGAGCAAATAACTTTTTTGCTAAAGCTTCAAGATGTTGCAGAATCCCCAAATTTGGATTTTTATACTGAAATACCTGGCTAACCGTGGAAGACACTATTTAAAATTTTGCATAAGCATCAATGTTCTGGACATTAACCTCTAACAGAATGGCAAATTTGAATGCGCAACAACTGTGTTTACTAGATGCAAGGCAAATGAAGAATAAATTAATAATTATGTTCAAAGTGAATCTTTTTACAAACATTTGTGTCTCAGCGACCCAGATATCCTCATCCTGCTGCTGGAGGGATAGTCTCCGTGGCACTGAGCAGCCCCTGAAGGACAAGGACAGTCTTTGGGAAGGTGGCCTTGATCCCCAACACCAGCAGTGGGGAACAAAGCAGGGGGGGCCCCATTGGGAGGGTGCGGAGGCTATCAAGGCAGGAGAAGCCCAGGTGCCGGCTCTGCCACTGTCGCCTCTTCCCCCAGAGCCAAGCAGCGTCCCCTCACACAGCAGGCAGTCGCTCACTCCACACACACACACTGCACACTCTGTCCACACAGACACACACACTACACACCGCACAGACTGCCTACCCCACAGACACAGCACACCCCTCACACACACACTGCACACTCCACAACCGAGACACTGTACACACCGCACACCCCAGACACACAGAAGACACGCTCACTCCCTTCCTCCCACACCCAAAGCGCCCCTCTCCATTGTCCCCCCCATACCCAAAGCACTTCCTGCTCCCTCTCCTTTGATCCCCCAGTCAAAGCACCCCCGCCCCATCTTCCTTGCACCCCATCTTCCAAAGCACCCCTCTCTTGTCCTCCCAAAACACCCCCTGCCCCCTCCCTTGCCCACCCACACCCAAAGCACCCCTGCCCCCTCTTCCCTTGCCCCCCTCACCCAAAGCACCCTTTCTCCCTTGCCCCCCCCCCAAAGCACCCTCAGCACTCACCGAGAAGGAGGAAGAGGAGGAGAAGCTGCCACCACTGCCGCCAAAAGAGGTTTCAAAGCACCCGTGGTTCAGGGTCGCGTGCAAGTGCTTTGTGGAGCCACCACCATGTTCCCTAGTAGTGTGGCATGCTGGGAAGTGTAGTCCTAGCATGCCACACTACTAGTGAACATGGCAGCGGCTCCACAAAGTGCTTGCACGCAGCTCAGCACCGTGGGCGCTTTGAAACCCATCCTAGTGGTGGCGAGTAGGAGAAGTGGTGCGGCGGCACCATTGGGGGTTGGTAGTGCCCCCCCCCCCCCCCACTGCCGAGGGGGCTGGTACAGGCAGCAGCAGAGGCAACAACATTGGGTGGGAGGGAGAGGGAGCAGACTCCAGCGCTGGCTGGGCTCTCAGACAGCAGTAGCGGTGGCGATCCTCTGTGTGAGTGAGTGAGAGAGAAAACAGGCATCAGCAAGGAGCAGCAACAAGGGAGAGGGGGCCATGGGCGGTTATCCTCCCCTGCACCCCAAACCGACCAGCCACAACTGTCCCAAGTCCCGCTCAGGGGAGTGAAACACAGGAGAAGAGCAAGCAAGCAGCACTCCTCTTCTAAGTAGCCCCGCCCCTCTCCATAGGCTAACATGATTATTTTTTTTAAACTCATATCTTAAAACTACTCATCAGACTTAAAAAAACAACAACAAAGGCACCCCGTGGCAGCTCCTTTGAACTTTCTAAAAGGGTAATTCCTCCTCCCCACCAAGACTAAACCCCCTTTACCCTGCCCAGATCGAGACGGTCGGACTGGGCAAAAAAAAAAAAAGTTCAAAGAACAGTTTTCAAACTGTGATATCTCAGCGGGTATCCAACGGATTCTGCTGAAATATGCACAGAATGAACTTCCCACCCCCGCGATCCTTCACTACAAGTTTCACCACCCTAACTTTAATTAGATCAATGTTAAAATAAATAGAAGGTTGGGGTTTTATAATGTAGCTTGCAACACGCCTTAACTATTAGAGCGCACCCGCACTCTAATAATCAAATTCTATCTTATGAACAATCAAGTTCTCTGCTCCCATAATCCTCATTGGGAGACAATTCCAGAACTTCACTCCCTGAAGTTGGAAGCTATCCTACTTGATTTCCAGCCAAAAGTTATTACTGCATGGTTTATAGTCAGGGACCCATGCTCACTGCATTTTCCCCATTGGTGGCAATGCAGAAGACACAGTGAACACAGGTCCCTGTTTACAGCCATCTATTCTTGTGTATGCATTTTCATTTTAGTTAAGCAGCTCAATGCACTCCCTTGTATCTGCCACCCAATGTATTTGCAGAAAACAATCATGTCTCCTCTTAGCCTTCCTTTACCTCAACAGACCAGGCTTTTTAAGCCTCAATATATACGCCTGAAGAGAGAATAAACTGACCCTATTAGACAGGACAGGTACAGGCTGCTAAGAGACACATAAAGGTTTTAATAACTAAGTGGTGCCCTGGAACTTTGTAAAGGTTCTCTATGCTAACATGGATTTCACGTTCAGGTGGTACAGTCAAGGATGAGGGTCTCCTTACTTCCCTGTGTGTTCTGGGTAGAAATGAGTAGGCATAATCCTTGTATCCTGTAGGAAGTCCACTACACTAATCTACTAACATTGCAGAAGGTGGAGTTTCTTGCTTAGGGCTTTGCATATCTGAAATTATCCTTGGAAATTTAAAATGTACTATTCAATTCAAACTAATATTTCTATAAAGAACACTAAGAATGTATTTTGTAGCTGACCTTTATCAATCACTGTTCTTTACAAATTAATATGGGATACAGAAAAAATTAGAGCAAACTGTTTCCCACTGGGCTTGTAATCCTTTACAAACTCAGCCCATAACCATGATGGCTCCGTGGGATTTGCTCAATAAACAGCAACAACAGCATACAACTATCAGCAGGAATTTCTCTATTTCACAAGAGCTCATACTGTCTAATGTGTCCTGCTGGATAACCCCATTGCTCTATAGTTTTTCTGCTCCACAAAAGTGAACTGTGCAGAGTACAGAGTGAAAAGAAAACAGATGGGCTATTATAAGAACTCAAGATAATATTGGGTATTATAATTCCACAATTTTTGTAATGTGTGAATGCACTATTTCCCTTTCATGCTGCAAGATCTTGGGTCACTGTAAGAACCCCCAAATGTGGGGTTTACAGCAACCCGAGATCTCGCAGCATAAAAGGGGACTAGTGCATTCACACAATACAAAAATTGCAGAATTATAATACCCAGTATTATCTAGAGTTATTATAATAGCCCATTTTGTAATGTGTGAAAGCAGCTGCTGGGGAAGTCTTACTCCATTCCCATTCCTTAAGGTTTCTCTCTTTACTGAGAAACCTTTTACTTTGTTCTGAATACCACAGAAATTTGATCTATAATCAGATACATGTGGAGCCCCTCCCCCCCTCCAATAATCAGTTACTGTTGTACTTTACTAATGACTACTCTGCACACATGGGAATGCACTAAGTCCTACATTAAACAAGAACTAAGGATGCTATGAAAATTATGAGATAATTCTCCTGATACGCAAAGCTTGCAAGTTATTGGACTAATAAGAAATTAAGAACAGGTGAAGAAAAATACACATTTTTTCCAAACACAAGGTTTAAGACACCCAGAATAGTCAAATTACCATTAAACAATTTTTCAAATCCACAGCTGGGATTTAACCAAGAGTACCAGGGTCTGAAGGAGGAAAATATATTTAGGAACTGATAACTGTAAAGCCCTTTACATAACTGGACAAACTATACTGTTTGTGAAGGGCTTTCACATGGTAGTAGGGAAAGATGAAAGTTCTAACTAAAAGATGTAGTAATACAACTAAAATTGGACAATGAGCATTTGGGCAAGAAGTGCTGAGGTTATCTTGAGCTTAGTTTTTTTGGGTTTAATCAGATTTAAAGTTGATTGTGTTGCTTTCTTCCATACTGCTGCTGTTCAGGTTTTCTCCATAACAATTATTTTGTTTAAGGGATAAAGTTTGAAACATACTCTATTTCTACCACAATTTTCCTTACGACAATTATTCTATTATAAGTTTAGTAAAGATCAATTTAATGGCTATAGTACATTTGCAATTAGTTATAACATGACTAACGTGTAATTGCAATTACACAACTGTAAAAACAGGCATCATCTCCAAAGTTATCTTTCTAAAATATAATTTTGCTGCAGAAAAGAATTTAATAATTTGAGGGTTTTTTTAAAAAACGGTACATAACAGAGCCAAAATTCAGCATAGACTGACTCTGGTACATGAGACACTTACAACAGTTCCCAATAATATGTTAACCATTTATGGCAATTCAGAAAACTGCATCTGGTATGTCTTCTATTTCTTTCCTGTTAGTATCACTTTTCCTGCCAAAGAAATCCATAAAGAAACCCTTCAAAATATTTGGCCAACAAATCTGTGTCTGGGAATGCGTTTGGCTCATTTTCAATGAGACATTATATGTTTTCTTGTGTAAATAACATCTTGGAAAACAGTGTTTTTTATACAAAAATGTCCACCAAAAAGCACTGTGAAAAAGGTTTTAACAAATTAAAATAGGTTTCTTTTATGCAGCTGGTTTTTAATCTCAATAGCATCTATCACAATGCTGTCTGAAAGCTTAGGATCCTGTTTCACTCCAAATTCAAACATCCTAAGACCTCCTCACACACCAAAGGCAAACACATGGACCCAAATTCACCCTGACATGTGCACAGCCTCTCACTTAAGGAGGGCAGGGAGGAGCTTCTTCTGCTTTTGCCAAAGCTGATTTTGGCCCATGGTGCTATGAAAAATTCACAAATGTCTCAATTTAGATCAAGCTGTGCAGATGGTTCAGATCAAACCCCAAAGGTAACTAGGCTCTCCATGTTCATGTAGCTGATTGACATTTCATTTAGGCCACAAAAGATGTGTATGTTTGGGGGAAACAACCCTGCTTTGGCCACAGGAGTCTGAACAGCACACACAACGGACGCTTCTATAAACGTGTATTCAATCAAGCAGTAAAAGGTCTTTAGACTTTTCTTTAGAACTGCTGCTGAACAGATAAGGCATGCAGAATTATATGCAACCCCAACTCCCTCTTCGACCTCAAATCAAACTTACCTGCCTACTTTCTTTAAAAGAAAAGTGGTTTATATGAATGGCCCAGCCAGTACAGACCAGAAACACACTCACAACCCATCAAAAAGTGTTTTAGAATGAGCAATAGGAATCCAGGGACATGTTCACTGCACAACAGCAGCAGCTGCTACTACGGTAGAAAGCAGGAGAGGCTACTGGGCTCCTTCCCCCGGAAGCCCAAGCAGAAGACAGACCCTGTTGTCAACAGGGGAAAGGGAACGAATGAGCATGAGATGATGCACTGTGGGAAGCAGGTGATGCAACAGGGCTCCCTGTGTCCACTTCCTTTTCTCCCAGAAACCTCTCACCTTCAGATATTTAACTACATTGGTATCTTCTGGCTGGTCCCACCTTCACCCCCCTGAACACAGATTGAGCCTGAATCCATGCAGGAGAGTGGAGGGGGTTATGCTTCAGGTGCACAGGCAGATCAATGGTAAAGTAAATTAGCTAAAACACCTGTGCAAAGGGGATGGTTAGAAAGGTGTGGGAGAATAAGCAAGGATGCTAATTTCCCTTAGTTCCTGAAAACTGGGTATAACCGTGGCTAATTATTGAAAAGTTCAGCGGTGTCGGTTACTACTCGGCATTTGCTCACACAAAAAAACTACAACACATCTCTGACCAATGGGATAAGTATCATTCTTAGTTCAAGGGAGGCATGGACAGTAGGGAGGATTAGAGATCAGAACTGACACACGTATGTGCACCTGTAGGGGGAAGGTCCCACAACATTTACCTGTCCCCTGCTCTCGCCCTGCTCCCCCAATCGCCTTCGTCCCTTCTCCCTAGCTGCCCCTCACGCCTGGAACTCCCTCCCTGCCCACATCCACCTCGTCCCCTCCCTTCATACCTTCAAATCCCTCCTCAAGACCCACCTCTTCTGCTCTGCCCTCCCCAACTCCTTGCTCCCCTCACCTAACTCCTGCTGATCCCCTCCATCCAGTACAATCTGTTACCTGAGGTCTGTGGAGATGGCTGGGCAGGGATCCTGGAGAGAACTGGCTGCACAAGCCACCTGGATCCCCTGCAGCTGTGTAATTCTCCTCTCCTCTCCCCAGGTAACTTCATAAAGGGGGGCTGCCGAAAGGGCGCTGCCAAAGCGCAAAGAGCTGTTAGCGGGCAGAGGCGGCTATCCTACTGAACGTCGCCTCATAAGCTGCGACAGGAACATTACCCCAGGATAGCTGCTGTCCACTGCCAGGATCCCTGAACTGGCTTCAGGGGCTGGGAGCCACATAGGGCTCACCCCAAAGGGGACGAACAGATCCTACCCCCACGGATCTCCCAAACCCACCCCACCCCCCGCGGCAATTGGAGTGTGGATGTCCACCCTTGTCATCTCCATTGTGCCAGAGTGAACCAGT
The DNA here is from genome assembly GCA_003113815.1 of Sphenodon punctatus. Lineage (NCBI taxonomy): Eukaryota > Metazoa > Chordata > Lepidosauria > Sphenodontia > Sphenodontidae > Sphenodon > Sphenodon punctatus. Next base: position 1,421,435 of record QEPC01000571.1, read on the forward strand.
TTTGACTCATCTCTCCTCTTGGATATAACGAAGAACCACCCAGCCCAGGAGAAGCTGCCGCTCCATCTCCCTGAAGTTTACCTGGGTGCCACTGCTGCTCCGGCCGCTGCCGCAGCCGGATTGACCCGCCGCCTTCCGGAGTCATGCTGCCCGGCCCCATAGGTACCAACTCCCCCCTCCCCCTTCCGGAGGAGGGGGGCGGGGCCAGGGCACATGGTCAGGACTTCTGGGCCCGGGGCGGCCAAAAGCGGCCTGATGCCCGGCCGGGCCGCAGGCACACACCTAAGAGCTACACCATAGGGCCCTGAGGCGTGGCCCTTAGTATGACCGGGGGGGGGGGGGAGGCTTTTTTTTGATGTTTTAAGGGGGAATTGGGGTGGGGATGGGGTGTTTTCTGTATGAGGGAGGGAGACAAGGAGACTGGGTTAGGGAGGGAAGGGCTGACCCCCTCAGTGTGAGGGAGGGGTCCCCCAGTGGCAGAGGAGAATGGGGTGTCATTGGGGTGTGGGCTCCCTCGGGAGGCTGGTGGGGCAGCCTTCGGGGGGAGGGGG
>QEPC01000571.1:1425090-1455961 GCA_003113815.1 Sphenodon punctatus
CCCCAGGCCTTTCCTGAGGGAGATGGGGTGGGTAGGTTGGGTTAGGGTAGAGGGGGAGATGGGGTTTTATATTGTTTTTAATTGTAATTATTATTGTGTGTTTTAATGTTTGAAATGTTTTTAAAATGTTGTGAGCCACCCCGAGATGCCTGAGACAGGAGGGGGCAGCATATAAATTTTATCATAAATAAATAAACACTATCCTCACCGCACAGACCAGCCAGCCACTATCCTCAATGTAACCAAGCCAAGTGCGTGCACCTGGGACCTTGCATCTTTGTGAATGTTACACTCCTTGTCTCTCCCTCTGTTCCCCTTCCTTTGTCTCCCCCATGCCCCCGTCTCTCAGATTGTAAGCCCTAGGGCAGGGACCATGTCTATTCCATTACGTTGTAAAGCACCAGATACATTGCTGGCGCTATACAAATGCTTGCTAATAATAATACTAATAATAATAATAATTCACCTGCATTAAAATGATCTCTATTACTACTACTGGTATTACTACTGGTCCTTCACTTTGACAACAATTGCATTTATTCAATAAGAAAGGAAAAAGAAAAGGCTAGAGTCCAAAGTTTCTTAAATAACTAGCTCCATCACAGCACATGTATTCTAAACCTAATATTCTAATAGTCCAATATTAGATATATTTAAGTTAATCATGTACAAATATTGCCCTATTCATATGCCTGAGTTTGCCACAATGGGTTTTTCCATGTTTTTGTCAGACTAAGGACTATACCCTACAATGTGTTAATACAGATATGGGAAAGTACTGCTGACAGCTTTCACTGAAATGTTACCATGCCTTTTTAAAGGGATTTCCTTACATTGTTTTAATGTTAAACCTGTATGTCAACAGATGATTAATCTCCAATTCATTTATGAAAAAAAAAACCAAACCCCACACAATTCTTCCCTATCCAATTCATGTTAAAGTCCCATCCCACAGTAAAAACTAATGCTCTTTCAAAATTGTTTCTCCTGGCAATTTCATTTACCGTCTGGCCAAGTTTTGTGTTAAAAATACAGTATAGTACAGCACAGCACAACATTTATCAACATATGGGGTACTTAATCTAAGAAAATATGTAAGGCATCTTTTTAAAAAGGTACAGCTCAGGAACGTTACGAGGTCAAAATAGGTGAAACAACAGATACAAAAGATAATGACAGTTTGCTCTTTGTTAAACCACACGACTCTCACGATGACATCAATGGGAGATAATGACACGTGAGGTGATCTAACTCTTATGTAGGGGAATAAACATTCTAAAAAACTCTCAACATACTTAGCTTTCTGTTCAATCACCACAAAGGTGGCAAATGTGTCTACTGTAAAATACAATATGCTTTCAGTTCCATCCCTGGCACTCGAAGGCTTTCTTTAGTCTCCTGTTTGTTCCTGTATGGATCATGTAGTTCAATATCCTTCTATTCTGCAGCTCCTGCTATGTCAAATCATCCTCATTAACTTCATCTCATTTCAAATCATAGCATAGGTCCAGGTTATCATTTTATTATTTATATGTAGTGCCAGCTGAGCAATCATGATTAGAAACAGGTTTCTGACCCAAAGGATTTACATTTCTCCTTCATCTTGAGTTTTACATTTCTCCCTCCGCTATTCAGTTTTGTAATAATTTAATTCTGGAAAGCACCATGAGACATAGTGTATATATGAATGCTGCAATAATTTTAAAGGGAAAAACCCCACAACAGAACGTGGTAAATGTTCAAGGAAAGGCTGAAGTTCTAGGAGAGATGACAAAGCTAACTTCTGTTTTACTTACCTGATTTAGTCCTATGTATATGGACATTTCTATGGTGCTCATCACCAAAAGTATATAACCACCACAAAAACACTGGCATAATTGTCAATTTACAGGCTTCCATACTTTAGAAACAGGATTGATTTTAAAGGCAATTTTCAAATATCAGCCAAGAACTGTGGACATTCTCCAGATTCTTAGGGCGTTTTTAGACAAGCGGGGGAATCTAGCCGATTGACAAATCTGCTCTTAAAAAAAATCATTCGGGGAGCGTTTACACGTATCAGTAGTTTTCAGTTGCCACTAAAAACAGTGATGCCCTGCAGCTCATGCATTATTTTTAAAAGCGGATTTGTAAAACCTTGATATCGATGTTTTACAAATCTGGTTTTAAAAACAATGTGTGAGCTGCTGTTTTCAATGGCGGCCAGCGACTTCCAGTACGTGTAAACACTCCCCGCGTAACTTTTTAAAGAGCAAATTTTTCAATCTGTTAGGTTCCCCCACTCGTCTAAAAACACTCTTAGTGTTGTTGTGAAGGGGAGAGGGGGTGAGGCAAAAGCCTTCAACGAAGGGACAGATTAAATTTTTGCTTCACAAGAACTTATTGGTTCTCTCCTTTTGGTAGCTTTCCAAAATTACCATATCATGTCCTCTGTTGCTTGTAATATTCCTAGAGGGGAAAAAAAATCTTGTTACCTTGTTTCTTAAGTTCCTCAATTTGCTCCTCTTTGAGATCCAACTGTTCAGTCAGCCTCGAAGCGGCATCCAACGCTGCATTTGCTTCATCTAATCTTTCCTGTAAGGTGTGGAAGGTCACTATCACAGCAATTCACTGTGATGCCAAAAATATAGCAAGCTCCAAGTTTTTAAATCACTACTAAATCTAATACTTGTACTCTGAACATCCAAAGAAAATACATGAATCTTAACTGGTTTGTTCTTTCTTTTTCCCCTTCACCACATAAAACCTTTTAAATAAATTGCATACAAAAACCAGCATTATCTAGGGTAAAAATATTTAATAACCCATTAAACAAACATGTAACTACTTATAAATCCTATAATCAAGATTTAATACAGTAGCTTTTACTAAAACTCTTGGCCTACCTGCAATGACACAACCTTTTCTTCTAGCTTTTCAGTTTTTCTTTTCCATTCTTCAGTCTGCTTTTGGTTCTTTTCTAGCTCTGCTGAATACATGGCTTTTTCTTCTAAAAGGAAGATTTTTTTACTTTTAGCTCACATTTTCTAATCTCTTTGTTTGTGATAAAACAACAACAAAGCCTCAGCTCCTGAAATCTGAATACAGAGATCTAGAGCAGAGATTCTGAAATTAAGATCTACTCTAAAGGAACTGATGAACACCATGAATCTAATATCACCATTGTAGGATAAATGTTAAGAGAAAATGTCAATTCCACATGAAAATAGTGGGGATCAACTTACCCTGCTGGAATTGCTCTAGTACCATCTGCAGGTTGGCCAAGGACAATGCATACTGTTTCACTTGGTCTTGTGAAATGGTAAGCCGAAGTACAGTTTCATCTCGCTGCCTGGAAACCAAGTTCAACTGCTCTTGCAAGGATTCCACCTGCAAAGTAGCCTGATGGCTTCAAAGATATATCTAAATTAATCAAGCAGTTTATAATTATAAATTTTTTAGCAGTTTTCCTTATCCATGTATCTTGAATTTAACACACTTTCCACTCTTCAGTATTTCCACTCCAGTACATACACAATGAAAACAGCTACTTTGTATTTTTTTCAGGAAGAATACTGGACTCTTTTTGTTTTGTTTTTTACTTAAATAATACACTTGTAAACCCTGACAACCAGGCAGAAAGAATTACTGTCATCTCATGGAAAACTACAACAAATCTGTCCCATTTGGAAAAAAAATCTGGTTTATATAAACAGGTATTTATTCCCCTCCCCCCTGTTTTGTGATCAAACACATCTGCATAGAAACATCCTGCTGTCCTGCCTAGGCTCCTAAATCAAACTTCCATTTGAGACACAAGCATCTTTCCACCAACTTTAATGGGGGTCATATGAGTTTCCAAGAGTTCAATTGCTCTATTCTCATTCCTCATCTTAAATGAACCTGCACCAGTGGAAACCCAGTGGAATCATCATGGTACTCTGCCAGTGCAAATATATATATATATATTTAAATGCAGACCTGATTTATCACACTGTTAAAATGGTGGAAGAGTAAAATGGGTCCTATAAATCAGCAAAATAAGTGGAGTTGTTTGGAAAAGAAGTCTGAATCCTTTCCCCATTTTCTGTTTTCCATGAAAAGATTCATGCACAATATATAAAATTGTATATATTTAACTTTTATACAGAAACACCCTGTCCTGGGAAAGTCATTTGTACTGATGCCACTATAAAAACCTATGTTGTAACTACACCTTAAATACCGTGCCATTCTAGTCTCCTGCCATCACCTCCCCCACCATCTCAAAAGAGATACAGAAGAACTGGAAAAGGTGCAAAGTAGGGCAAAGAAAATGATCAAACGTATAGAATGGCTTCCGTACAAAGATAGGCTCAAAACGTTAGAGCTCTTCAGCCTGGAGAAGTTGTAGAGGGGATATGACAGAACTGGGGTGGCCAGGCTTACTGTGCATAGGATCTACTGTAGTTAGGTGGTTACTTAGGATGTGTGGCCAACCTTGTGTGTATTATGGAGACCTGGCTGGACAATGAGTCGGGGCCTGTCTTGGCTGACCTAGTTCCAGCCGGGTATTCCGTTCAGCATCAGCCACGGCTGGAGGGACAGGGGGCGGTGTAGCCATTACTTTTAGGGAGACGTGGTCCATTAGGAGGTATGGAGCATGAATTCATGGCCGCCATGGCAACCATGGATCTGTATCAAGTGGTCATTGGCCCTACACATGATGGAGGGCATACCCTGAATCTGATTTTCTGTACTGGCCTTGAGGCGGGGGATCTGTTGGTGGGGGAGGTGATAGCAGAGCCCTTGACAGATCATTACCCCCAGCGGACCTGCCTCTCGGCACAAGTCTGCCCTTGGAAGGGCATGGAAACAGTTTGGTTGGTTCACCCCCGGAGACTGATGGAACCAGAGAGGTTCCAGAACTCTCTTGGGGAATTGACCTCTGACCCTGATGGCCTGCTGCTCAATGACCTCGTGGTTTTTTGGAACATCTTGCTATCTGAGGCCATCGACCGGACGGCTCCTAGGTGTCCACTCCCGAGACGTCAGCATCGCAGGCCTCTGTGGTTCACAGATGTCCCAAGACAGCTGAAGCAGGAAGGGCGGCAGTTAGAGCGACAGTGGCGTCGGTCTCGTGCTGAAGCCGACAGATTGTGACACAGAGTTAGTTTACAAACCTATGCTGTGGCTGCCAAGGCAGCAAAAAAGGAGTTTTTTTGCTTCCTTGATAGCGTCCACGAAATCTTGTCCGGTGGAGCTTTTCCAGGTGGTGGAGGGGCTGGTCAGTGTGGCCTGCCTTCCCCTAGAACCGGAAATATCAGTTGCTCGCTGTGACATGTTTGTTAAGTATTTCGAGGATAAAATAGCTCGGATTCACCATGATTTCGAATCTGCGTTTTTGGCATTAGGAGAACCAGAGGTTGTGGAAGCCCCGCCTTGTCTGGTTTTCTGGGATCAGTTTCAGAGGGTGTTAGCCACCAAGGTGGGGGATGTCCTGGGAGCTGTTAGAGCCACCTTTTGTTAACTTGGCCCATGCCCGTCATGGCTGGTTACGGCCAGCAGGGAGATTTTGGGGGTTTTGCTGGCAGGTGTGATCAAGGCCTCACTTCGGGAGGGCATGTTGCCGAGCTGCCTGAAGCGGTGGTGCGGCCCCTGCTAAAAAAAACATCATTTGACGCTGACTCCCTTGCCGGTTATCGGACTATCTCTAACCTTCCCTTTTTAGGGAAAGTTAATGAATGGGTGGTGGTTCAGCAGCTGCAGGAGCATCTAGACCACATTGGTTTTCTGGATCCTTCACAGTCCAGTTTTCATCAGAGTTATGGCACCGAGACTGCGCTTGTGGCTTTGGTTGATGACCTGTGCCGAGAATTGGACCAGGGTCAATCGACCCCGTTGATTTTGTTAGATCTGTTGGCTGCATTTGATACTGTTGACCATGAGATGTTGGTGGCCCACTTGCAGAACCGGGCTGGGGTGGGCGGGATCATTCTTGAATAGCTCTGCTCTTTCCTGGCCGGGAGAAGTCAGCGAGTGGTGCTCGGGGACTGCTCGTCAGTTTCCCGGGATCTCATGTATGGAGTCCTACAAGATTCTATTCTGTTCCCTCTCCTGTTCAACGTGTTTATTTATTTATTTATTTATTTATAAAACTTTTACCCCGCCCCTCCTGCCACGCAGCTCGGGGCGGCTTCCAACAATTTCTTTTTTAAAAAAAACACAATAAAAACAATTTAAAACAACCATAAATATTATAAAAATAATTAATATACAGGGCAGACAAAACTCTAAGAACCAAAAATAGGTGGGGGAACTAAAAACCCCACCCTACTCACCCTCCCTCCCAAAGGCCTGGGCGAACAGCCAGCTCTTACAGTTTCGCCAGAATATTAATAGGCTAGGGGCCAGGCGAGCTTCCTCCGGAAGGGAGTTCCACAGCCGCGGTCCCACTACCGAGAATGCCCTCTCCATCGTGGCCCCCCGCTTAACACGGGGGACCTCCAGGAAGGCACCCCCGGCAGACCGCAGGAGCCGCTCTGGGGCGCGGAGGGCGAGGCGGTCCCTAAGGTATGAGGGGCTGAGACCGTGTAGGGCTTTATAAACCATCACCAGCACCTTGAACTTGGCTCGGCACGCTATCGGCAGCCAGTGCAGAGCTCGGAGCACCGGTGTAATATGCTCCCGGCGGCCCGTCCCCGTAAGAAGACGAGCCGCCGCATTCTGCACCAGCTGCAGCCTCCGAGCCAAGAACAAGGGAAGCCCCACGTAGAGCGCGTTGCAGTAGTCGAGCCTCGAGGTGACAAAGGCATGGATGAGGGAGGCCAGGTCCGGGCCAGAGACATACGGACGCAGCCTACGCACAAGATAAAGCTGGCGGAAGGCAGCCTTAGCGACTGCCTCCACCTGCCGCTCCAGACGCAGGTCTGCGTCCAATATGACCCCCAGACTCCGGACCTGCTGAGCTACAGGAGGGCAAACCCCCCCAACTAGGGGGGCCACCACCCCCTTCGCCCTCCCCACCACCATCACCTCCGTCTTATCTGGGTTGAGCTTCAGTCTGCTCAGCCGCATCCAATCCGCCACGGCCTCCAAACATTGGGATAGCAACGAGATAGCAGGGTCTGGGTCAGTAGAAAAGGAGAGGTACAGCTGAGTATCATCAGCATACTGGTGACAACGCACCCCGAACCCTCTCACGACCTCCCCCAAGGGCTGCATATAGATATTAAACAACAGCGGAGACAAGATCGATCCCTGCGGAACGCCACACGGTAAAGCGCGGGGGCACGATGTTTCCTCCCCCAACACCACCCGTTGGCTCCTCCCCGAGAGGAATGAGCGGAACCATTCAAGAACGGTCCCGCCCAGACCCCCCAGGTCACGCAGTCGTCTCAGCAGCAGCCCATGGTCCACGGTGTCAAAAGCGGCCGAGAGATCTAGCAGGATGAGAAATGTTGAACATCCTGCATCCATCTCCCGGCGGAGGTCGTCTACCAAGGCCACCAACGCCGTCTCGGTGCCATAGCCGGGGCGGAACCCAGATTGAAAAGGGTCGAGGAGCCCGATGCTATCCAGATGAACCTGGAGCTGGAGCGCCACCGCCCGCTCAATAACCTTCCCTAAAAAAGGAAGATTAGAGACAGGTCGGTAGCTGGCGAGCGCATCCACGTCCAAAGATGGTTTCTTCAGCAGGGGGCGCACCACAGCCTCTTTAAGGCAGGGCGGCAACCTCCCCTGCCGAAAGGACGCGTTCACTACCCTCGCCAGCACCGTCCCCAACGTCTCCCTGGAAGCTTTTATTAACCAGGATGGGCACGGATCGAGTTCACAACACGTGGCCCTCACAGACCCCAGGACATCCACCGCATCGGCTGGCGTCACTTCTATATGCAGCCATTGGGAGAGGTCACAAGGTGTTATGGGGTGTGGTGCCATCAGTGTGCTGATTCCCAGCTCTACGTCTCTTTCTCATCCAACCCAGACGTCTCGGTGCTTATCAGGTGTCTGGCGGCTGTGGGGGACTGGATGAGGGTGAGCCAACTGAAGCTGAATCCTGACAAGATGGAGATGATGCTGGTGGGTAAAGCAGTGGGCGTGGTGTCCCTCCTCATTGACGGGGTTCGTCCCCCACTGGTTTCCCAGGTTCAGAGTCTGGGAGTGCTCCTCGACCTGCAGCTCTGCCTGGATGTTCAGGTGGGGGCTGTGGCGAGAGGTGCATTTCACCAATAACACCTGGTGCGTCAGTTTCGGCCATATGTCTCAGACTCTGTCCTGGCCACCATCATCCATGCTTTCATTACCTTGAGCCTAGACTATTGCAACGTGCTCTACATGGGGCTACCCTTCGTGACGGTTCTGAGACTGTGGTGCAGAATGCTGTGGCCCGCCTTCTGGATGGGCTGCCGTCAGCACATTACACCAGTGCTTTGTGCTCTGCACTGGCTGCCTATAGTCTTCCAGGCCTGATTCAAGGTGTTGGTTCTTACCTATAAAGCCCTTAATTGTCTGGGCCCCACCTATCTGAGCGACTGCCTCACCCTCTGTGTTCTGGATCAGCCCCTGCGGTCCACCGGGAGTGTCATTATTATTATAAACATTTTTATTCAGTTTTTTATGTGATACATGTAAATAATTGTCTGTCTACAACAACCATACCATTCATCATCTAACACAGCACTGCCAAAACAATAATAAATTCAAAAATAATAATTAAAAAATCCTTTTTCGGAGATGAAGTCTGTAGGCATCTGTGTCCATGATAGGGCATTCCAGTCTGGTTTGTTAAGTCAAATTGAATGCAGATTAATGGAAAGTTCCCACTTTTCCATATCCACATTCTCTGTGATTATAGTTCAGCTTGCGGTCCAGGTCAGGTAGAATTCCTCCAGGGTATCATGTAATCTGGCCGCTATTCTGTCCATCATTAGGACATACCATAGCCTCTGAATCCAGTCTGTCATCGTGGGGCCAGCTGGAGATTTCCATTTTTTGACTATTGAGTGGATGGCAGCCAAAATCATTGCTTTTCCAGCAGAAGCATTGGATTGTTTTTCCAGTTCTTTTGGCCATACACCCAGCAGTGCCAATTGAGGTGTAAAGGGTATTTTTAGCTTAGTACTTTGTTCTATTTTTCCCCATATTTTCTGCCAAAAAATTTTTATTGTTGGACATTCCCACCATTGGTGCAAATAAGTACTTTTTTGCCCGCACTCCCTCCAGCACAGATCACTGTATCCTCTATTTGCCTGGTGTAGCCTTTCAGGGGTTAGATAAAATCTTAAAGTTAATTTTATCTGCGGTTCTCTAACCATCAGAGCGCGCACACATTTTCTCATGTGCGTCCAGATTTGTGCCCTCTGCATACCAGTCATCATTAGTCGCATCTGATCTCCCCCAGTTGATAAATACCCAGCATCCAATAAGTGAAATATATTTCTAATTATTTGATATAATCTGGATATAATCTTCCTATGTGGGCAGTTATTGAATAGTTCCAGTTCAAGAGAGTGGGATTTTCTTGTAAAGTGTAGTTTATTTTGGGGATGCAATAGATAACTGTGTAGTTTAGTGTATAACCAGGGGTCCATTCGTTCTGTACATCTAGTTTGTATAGTGTCTGCTGTGATCAGTTCTTTGTTCACAAAGAAACATCTAACTTGTGTTAACCTTTTTTTTTGCCATTTGATAAAGGTTTCTCTTTTTTATTTAGAGATAAGGTGTAGGGCTGTGCAAACGCGGTTCGGATGTTCGGACCGAACTCGGTCTGTTCTGACGTCCGAACATAACGTCCGAACCGAACTCGAAAACGGCCGAACAGTTCGGATGTGTTCAGGTGAGTTCGGATGAGTTCGGGGGTTGGAAAAAACGTGACTGGAAGGAGGAGGCAGCTGAGGGGCAAATTTCCTGGCACCAGGGGTGGAGACCAGGGGTTGTTTCAGGGCCAAATGATACCAATATAAAAAAAAAAATCTTCGGTATCGGTAACGCTATTTTTGATTGTTCGGCTACGTTCAGTCAACCCGAACTCAGCCGAACCAAACAACCAAACCCAAACTCAGGTTTCGAACCAAACGATCGAACATCTGAACCACATTCTATTTGCACATCCCTAATAAGTTGTCACATATTATTGGTTTAAGTGGCGACTTTCCTTGTTGATTTTCTAATTTATTTTGGCACGTTTTCCAAATTCGTATTGCTGTTCCAGCAAATGGGTGTGTTGTTTTGTCTTGGGCTTGTATTTTTTTGGGGGGGTTCTTCATTAAACAGGTTGCTAAATTTATCTATGGGCAGTAGTTTTTCCATTTCCACCCATGTAGGTTCCTTCGCATCCTCATACCATAACTTAATGCCCCGTAATATCGACGCCCAGCAGTAAAATTTAGAGTTTCGTAGGTTGAGTCCTCCTTTTCTGCAGAGGTCAACATAATTGATCTTACTCTTGGTTTATTTGTTTTCCAATAATGTTGTCTATGACCTTATTCAATGTATTAAAAAATTCTATTAAGACCTGAATAGGTAGTGCCATTATTGTATATAGTAGTTTAGGTAATAGTATCATCCTAATTAGATTTATTTTCCCTATCCAGGAACATCCTATTGTCGACCACGAGTCTCTCAATTTCTTGGCTTCCTCTATTAAGGGTAAGTAGTTACTTTTATATGTGTGCGCGATGTTTTTTGTCAGGTTAATTCCCAAGTATTTTAAGTGTGAGTTGTTAATTTGGAACGGGGTGATTTGCTCAATCTTTGGCCTAGGGATACCTTGCTCGTTTAGTAAGAACATTTGTGATTTGGATAGGTTGATCTTGTATCCGGAGAGTTTGCCAAATTGCTCTAATAATTTTATAGTGGCTGGAACAGAGTGTTTGAGGTTTGTCAAAAACAATGACAAATGATAAATGTGTTGAAATAAATGAAATAAATAAATAAATCTGCATAGAGTGCGATTTTAACTTGCTGGTCCTGGAATTGTATTCCTTTGATTATAGTGTTTTGTTTTATGGCCAGTGCAAGTTCTAATTGGTTCTAATCCAATGTTAAATAAAAGTGGTGATAGGAGGCATCATTGTCTAGTACCTCTTTGCAAGCCAAATTTGTTAGTTCACCATTCACCATTCACAATAAGTTTTGAGGTGTGGTGCTTATATATGATTTTAACCCACTCTAAAAGTCTTCCCTTTATGACCACGTGTTCCATTGTTTTTATTAAAAATTGATATTCAAGACGATCAAAGACCTTGTCTGCATCTAGTGAAATTATTGCCACTGGTGTTTTAATCCTTTTTAATTTTGTGCATGACAGTCACTTTTCTGACATTATCTATACCGATTCTTCCAGTAATAAATCCTGTTTAATCCAGGGATATCAAATCTTTAATGCAAAGTTTTAATCTCCTGGCCATAATTTTAGTAAATATTTTCAAATCCGAATTAAGGAGATGGGTCGGTATCCTGTCCGTTCTTCACGGTTTTTCCCACTTTTGGGACATAAAGTTATATTAGCTTCATAGAAAGTGGGGACTAAACATTTTTGACCAATGAAGGCCTGGAATACCTTCTCTAGCACCGGTGCTATCTTTGTACTATATGCTTTATAGAACTCAGAAGGGTATCCGTTGGGGCCAGGGGCTTTATTGGAAGGGAGGTCCTTGATAGTATCTACTATTTCCTCCTTTGTTATTGGGGCATTTAAATAGGCCAGTTGCGAATCTTTCAGTTTTGGTATAGTTAGCTCCTCTAAGAACTCTTGTGTGGCTTGTTCTGAGGGCTGTATTGATTGATAAAGTTCAGAGTAAAATTGTACAAATCTGCCCTTTAATTGGTCACCTGTCACATTGGTTAGGCCCGTTTTATCTCTAACATGTGAAATATAACATCTTTCTTTTTTTTCACTAACCATGCTAGTGTTTTGTCTGCCTTATTTGCCGGTTCAAAATAAAATTGTTTGGTGTATTAACTTTTTAATGATATGTTTTGTATCTATGGCTTCTATCAGGCCTCTCAGTTTCACTATTCCCCTCCCCCCCTTCTTTGTTGGTTTTCATTTTTTTGTGTTTTGGAGGGTTGTCAATTTTAACTGAAATTCCTGAACTTCTCGTTTTTTTTCTTTTCATTTATAGGCGGTTGCAGAGATATATGAGCCTCTGATTAATGCCTTCATGGCGTCCCACAATGTTAATAGGCAAATATTGTCCTCATCATTATTGTTAAAATATTCTCTGAGATCTTTTTGTATTTTTTCCTTGATTTGTAGGTCCATTAAATTTGTTTTATTCAGCATCCATCTAGTTTGTTAATATTTATTGACTTTGTTGTCTGTCATTTTTACCCAAATTGCATTGTGATCTGTGAAGGTCGTTTGTATTATCTGACTCTGAAAACTTGTTTGAAAGTATTTTTTTTCTATTACTATAAGATCAATCAAGGAATAGGTCAAATGTTTATCTGAATAAAAGGAGTACTCTCTCTGTGTGGGGTTCTGGGTCCACCAAATACTTATCCAATCCTCCTCTTTTATTAATTTCATAATTTTATGCTGAGTTTTTTTTTATTTTGATGGGTTCGATTTGTCCAGCATAGATAGAGTTAAAATCTCCACACAGAATCAGCCTGCCACTCATTTCTTTTTTTATATAATTGGGACAATTTCTTTGAAAAAAGCTAGTGTATTTTTATTGGGGGCATAGATACAAGCAATGTATAGGGGATGTCAATGATGATAAGGTATCTTCCCTCTTTGTCTCCTATTTTTTTGATACATTTAAAATTGAGTGAGTTGGATATTCCTATCAGGACTCCAGTTTTTTTGCAATTGGCATTAGCGAAGTATATCTCATTGTATTTTTAGTTTTTTAGTCTAAAACTATCCTTTCGTAACAAGTGGGTTTCCTGTCCTACTATTATATCAATTTTTTTATGTCCCACAAACTGCCAAAATGTGCGCCTTTTTATGGGGCAGTTTAAGCCCTTAACATTAACCGTACATATATTAATTTTTCCATGTTTATTTTTTTTGTTTACTTGTGGGTGATTTATCCTCATTGGTGCTGACTCTTCTCATTCTGTTTCCCACCCTGAATTGTGTGTTAGGTTCTAGATTGCCCCGTGGGACCTTTTCTTGCAGTTTACACCCCTATACTGTTTTGGTTTATTCCTGTTTTCCCTCCAGTACCCTCTCCAATGAGTAGTCACATTATTACATACAATTGAAATATCAAAACAACAAAAAAAGAAAAAATAATAAAATCAAAATAACCACACATTCAAACCAGTACAGGGTTAACACCACACAGGGGTGGGGGTTAATTACTAAACTCGCGCTGTAATACTGTGCTACCGCCCCAGCCCGAGCGTATGAACTTTTAATTATTATTAAAGTAGCCTATCAGTACTGTTTATGGTAATTTTCACATACTTACAACTTAATACAGTCAATCTGAAAATCTTAAAAAGTTACGTCTATATGGTTAAGGCTGCCATCTAGTGGCAATACTCAAATTAGGTGGGTGAACTTTACTGAGTCTTTCAGATCTTCATCTCTGATTTTGTGGGCTGTTCCGCCCTTTGCCTTTGAGTCCAGCTTCCTTGAAGGATCAAGTCTGTTTTATATGAAGGCATAAATTCTGTCTTGATCTTCATTTTGTGTGTCCTGAAAAGTCTGTGATCCTTGCTTAACTAAGTTTCAGTTTGTGCCCAGATTTGGTCAGACATATATTTCTCCATATATGCATCTAATTGTGCCACATTTTGGAAGACTCTGAGTTTATCCTTGTGGTGGAATGAAAATTTAGCTGGGAACAGTACCCGAGCTTGTATCCCACTCTTGTAAAACAGTTAGATGTCTCTTCCACTCTCTTCTTTTATTTAATGTTTCCACTGCCAGATCAGGATAGAAAAGGATCTGCTTTCCTTCAAATCGCAGCTCCTTATTTTGCCTTGCTGCAGACAGTATTGATTCCTTCTCTGGGAATTTTAGGCATTTGAAAATAATTGCTCTAGGGGATTCATTTTCCTTTGGTCTGGGTCTGAGAGCTCGATGTGCGTGCTCAATTTTGATCTCATGCAGTTCTGGCTTTTGTGGGAATACCTGTTTGATAATATGTGCCACTAAGTCTCTGGCGTTGTTGTTTTCAGTCTGCTCAGGCACTCCCACTATTTTTATATTGCAGCGTCTGCTGCGATTTTCTATGTCCTCCATTTTATTAACTAGAAAAGCCAGTTTGTTCCATCCCCTGTATTTTTTCCTCCCTAGTATTTGTAAGGTCTTCCTGCTGGCTCACTCTACTTTCCAGTTCAGTGACCCTTTTTGCAAGTGCATAAAATTTTTTATTCAGGTTTTCAGTAACTTTAATTACCTGTTAGACCCTCCTGATAGTCTCTATATCCTGCGGAGAGGAGATTGCTGCTTTATCAGTCGGGTGAGCTTGGCAAGTAGAGTGGGGGATTCCTCCTCCTCCATTTCTCTCCTTGCTTCTTCAGGCGTCGTCGCCATCTTGTGAGTCTCCTCTGGGGCCCCCTCTGGAGTATTACTCCGAGCCCTGTAAAAGGCTTGAATTGTGCCACACACTACTCCTTTTTAAGACTTTGATCGGCTCCGGGTCCTCCCGCTCATCGGGGAACAGTTTTGAGCCGGGATCACATTCTGTCGGCTGTTTTTTAAAAATTTGTTGTGCTCAGGCTGAAGAGGAGCTGTTCCCCGGCGCATTTACTCGCCACACATGCTCAGTCCCCGCCCCCTGGGAGCATTCTTCTTGATGTCCCACGGGTTGCCCAGGGGGCGACTATGGAGAGGGTGTTCTCGGTGGCCGCACCTAGGCTTTGGAACTCCCTTCCGGCAGAGGCCCAGGTGGACCCGGACCTTGCCTCTTTTTGTCATTATTGTAAGACTTGGCTGTTCCGCCGGACCCTTGGCGAGGGTGATGGGATGGGGGAGGGAGGAAGGGTTTTTGTTTTGATTCTGTGGCACCTCACCTTTTGATATTTTGAGGATTTAATGATTATTTATTGGATTTTATAGTTTTATATGTTTTTAAAATATTTTATACTTGTAAGCTGCCTCGAGCTACTATATGTTGGAGAGGCAGAGTAAAAGTATTGTAATAAAATAAAATAAAATCTACTGCTTAGGCTGGGTCTCAGCTCCATGGTGGCTTCCCCTTCACCACCACAGCACCAGACCTGCACACACAGAGAAGGCACCCCTGTCCCATGGGGGCACGTGCTTTTACATGCACACAGTACACCTCTGCCTGATGGGGGGCATGCATGCATGCGCGCACACATACACACACACATTATCTATAGCATTCCTTTCCCATGGGCATGCACCATACTCTCCCTTCCCCCACTGTGTCCCTATCCCATGGGCACGTGCGCATACTGCCCCCCCTCCATATGTTTCTGGCCCATGCACACAGAGGAAACAGCAGATGGGGGGCTGCCTGTATCTCCAGTTTGGGAGAAGTCCAGCAGCTGTTCCAGCCATGGGGCAGGGGCTTTAACTGAAGGAGAGAGGGCCTGCTACCCATTCTGCCTGGGGAGGGGGAGGCAGAGGGAGGGAACCCAGCAGCTCCTCCGGTCCCACATGGGGAGAAGAAAGGAGCCTGTCAGCTGCCACGTGGACAGCACAGAATGGGGAGCCCAGCCAGCGGCATGGAAGGAAAGCTCAGGTCAGGGGAAAGGAGAGGAGCTCACCAGCTGCTCAAGCCAGGCAGCAACAGGGAGGGAGAGGAAGCCCAGAAGCCTGGCAAGGAGTGGGAAGCTAGGAGTTAGCTACCAAGATGTCCAACGCAATTGACCAATCCAATTGCAATCAATGTCTTGGTCACCCCTTTGATATAACTTTAATCACATCCTGAGTAGTGTGAAGTAAGTAAATAGGAAGCTGTTATTTAACCACCCTAAAATACTAGAACTAGGGGACACACTATGAAATTAATTGGCAGCAAATTTCAAACAAGTAAAAGGCAAATACTTTTTCACTCAACTTACAGTTAACTTGTCGAACTTTTTGTCAGAGGATGTTGTGAAAGCCAATAGCATAACTGAGTTTAAAAATAAATGGGAGAATATTCTTAAGAGAATATGTCCATAAATGGCTAGAGTCATTTGGTTGGAGGACATAACCGCTGACTGTTGGGATCTGAGGTTAAATAGCCGATAACGGAGGTGGTCACTGTCAGAGGTAAGATGCCGAGCTGCATGGTCTGACCCAGTACAGAAAAAAAAAGAACTAAACAATTCTCCTGAACAATAGCTTAGCTTGTTTTTAAACACAATTTTTTTTTAAAGGGGGTCAGCTGAACAAACCATTCCATACGAGTAATGTTAGTGTATAATCCTCCTCTTTTGTTCATTAAGAAAGTTTTGTTCATTGTCTTTCTTGAACACCAATCCCCAACCCTCGTGTACACAGCCAAATTTAAGGAAAAACTCACAGAATGCATGAAAAGGGTATGAATCTAAGAGGAAAAAAAATACAGTCTCTCTCACTCTTTAATATAAAAAAATTTTCACGTGTTTAAGGGGGTAAAGCCACGAGACAGGGCCAGCCGTATCCGCTGCCCGCCCCGGGAAGGGCGAACTCAGACTCCACACTTTGGGCTGGCGGGGGAGAGAGGTCCAAATGTCTGCCTTCCCACAGGGAAACTGGGCGGGCTGCCGTCACAAGTCCTGCCATCACAAGTCCTGCCATGCCCCGAGGCAGGCCGAGGAGCCGTCCACACAGACAGGTGCCCAGCCCCACCCCCATCATTCCCCGGCCTGCCCACTATCCCGCCC
This sequence comes from Sphenodon punctatus, assembly GCA_003113815.1. NCBI lineage: Eukaryota > Metazoa > Chordata > Lepidosauria > Sphenodontia > Sphenodontidae > Sphenodon > Sphenodon punctatus. The sequence goes on from QEPC01000571.1 coordinate 1,441,837, forward strand.
CGTGACGTGGACATACAGCACTGGCAAGCTACACCCACCGTTCTACGGTACTGGTGGACCTTGCCACACGGAAGGGCTACGGGACTGGCTGAATGAGAGGTGGCCCATTATCCCACATTGGGGCAATAGTAGTCAGCAGTGTGTCACTGGCCTTCTGCAGTCGCATCGCATAGCACCTGGCGACCTGCCCTGGGGCAGAAATGGGTAAATGTCTGGTGGCGCCAGACTGATGGTCAGCTGCATCATGAGCTAATGTGGGAGTAAGGTGGCCTAATGGTGGATAACATCTCATGTCACCTTACTCTATGGTTCTGACCACTCAGCTCTCTTGTGTGGAGAGAGAATATAAAAATTTCAATCTTAAATTTCTAAAATCAAGCATTCCTTTCAGTTACGATTATATGTGTAGAGGGATTTTGAGACAAGCAAGAGATCACTTTTCATCTCAGAATCTGGTTATGAAGAAAAATCAGAATAGTAGTCTTTAAGCAAAATAGTGGCTTGAATTTGCCAGCTCTTGCTCCCTGTGATGACTTGTACGCACCCTGCTGATGTCACACTTGCCTCAAGTATCTGTAGGAAACTAGCATGCAAGTGGCTTCAGAGCTTTAAAAAACTGTTTATACACCCCAGGAGTATGAAGTAAGGCTATCTGAGGGTTCAGAAACCTACACACACTGTAGAAAAGAAAAAAAAAGATGGAAAAGACACGATATTTGAAACAGTGAACATATTCCACTTGTATGCGTAGGTCGCCCTTATGTCTGCAGCTACCACACATAAAAACATACCATCTTATTGTTCATAACATTACCACACCCATTCATTTCAGAGATACCTTTGTCATCTAGAACAATGATGTTCTAGATCTCTTTGCTGTGCGCAGTATATTGCAGGTTTTGTAAACATTAACACACCACCACCAGTCTTGTGCAGCACTGGTGCTCTTATGGTCAACGCAAAAGTTGATTGGGAGAAAATTACCTGGCATTTTCCACTGCATTAGATGAAGACACCAGTTTTCCCTCCAAAACCATGACCTTCTTTCTTAGCTTAGTCTCTCGGTCCTCTGCTGTTAAAGCTTCCCGTGTATAGGAGTCCTCCATTTCTAAAAGGTGATTCCGCAACCTCTCAAGCTCCTGGTTTAGTCGCTGCTCCTTATCACGTAAATGCTGTGCCTGCAGATAGCATTTATGTTCAATGCCACATACCGTTTTGTGTACATGAGAAGCACAGCAGAGGTTTTAAGTTACATTGATATATACATTTGATGTGTCATTTTTTGCACTCAGACAAATATTTACTTACTTCATTGTTCCTCTACTCCACCCTCTATTATGCTTTCACTTTTTAAAGCATCTTACCTCATTCTGTAGGGCAGCAGTCTCCATTTGTTTCTGTTTGAGTGCCAACATGACTTGGTCTCTCTCTTGCTGAAAAGTAACAGCCTTCTCTTGCATTGATTTGACTTCATTTAACAGCTGATTCAACTCTCCTGTCTTTCCCTTATGAAGGATAAAGTCAAAAGGTTGATAATTTTTAGAAGAATATTCTCTGTATGTTAAGCTAACACAGAGAATGTTCTATTATTATTATTCATTAGACAGGGGTAGGAAACTGTTTCCCTCTCGGAGGCCACTTTGAAAGCATGCAGAAACTCCGAGGGCCACGTAGAAGTTGGGGCGGGGGTGCTTAAGGGATGCGTTCAAAGAAAGGAGGGTCCCCATCATCGATCTGTGCCTTGGAACTGTCCCCTATACTTGTTTGCATGACCTCTCTCTGCTCCTGTTCCTTCAGCTCAGTTTTTTTAGTGATGAGAGGTAAGAACTGGATCCAAGGGCCAGATCCAGGAAGTGGAAGGGGGCCACATAAAAACCTGCTGCAGGATGCATTTGACCCACAGGCCTGTCTTGTTTCCCTAAAAATTATCCTGCTCAAAAGGGGGGGGGGAGGGGAATTGCTAGGAGAACTAGATTTTAGTCCACTGTTCAATAAACCGCTAACTAAAGCTTCAGTCGGTTAATTGTGCGATCCTGCTGAAGGCAATACAATATTACTAATAGCCTAAAGTCTGCATAGCCTTAAGTGCCATGTACACTGCTGGCGCTATATAAATGTTTGTTAATAATAATAATAATAATAGCCTTTATTACTGGTGATAGTGCATTAGGGTGAGAGAACCCATGTTAACTCTGATAGTCCAGGTAGAGTTCAGAGTACTTAAATAAATAAACAAGCAAACCATGCAGAATTGAAAGAATACACATGGAACCCTAAAACAGAATTTTACTGTCATTTTTTGTCACTTTAAGCTGTTCTCTGCATTTCTATAATATTTCTTCAGAACAGTCCAGACAGAAACTTGGACTAAAAGAATACAAGCATTCATGTGAAAGTACAATAGATTTTAGCAACTCTTTAAAGTTTTGGTTGCCAGGTACATGTGACAAGGATCTAAAATGACATTTGAATTTAACTGAAATAAATGTTTAAATCATGATTTTTTTTGCTTTTTCAAAGAAATGGTGCTCTAGTTTCTACTTGGTATTGTCAATTTTGAAGTGTTAAGCAATACCAAGCATTGTAACACTACAGCCCGCTGTGGGGAGGAAATGATTTATTTTGCTATTTCAAGTCACTTTATGGTGGTATGAACAAACATCACTCTCGTATTAAGAGTAATACTAGTAATTTCTGAAGATGGATATGGGCTTTTACAGATCCTCAACAGAACATGTACTAAACTACACAAAAGACAGCTGTTCCTCTGCTATGAAAGCATGCAGAACTAAATGGACAGCCTCTGCAGAACAAGTTTTTCCGGGCTCGCTTTTTTGAAATCCATAATTACATAATGATAAATTTTAATGATAATTGCGGTATTCTTCTCTCAAGAATAGCTTAGAACAAATTTAGCACAAATACCTGTTCTTTCTCTTTCAGTAATTTTTCAAACGTAAGAGCTTTCTCTTTCATTGACTGGGATTCAAACTCTCTCTCTCTCAACATCATTGAGAACCGCATGTTAGTCTCTTGCAATGCTCGGAATTCTGTTTCTCTCTCTCTGCACCTTGCTACTATTTTGTCATTTTCTTCCTTCAACTTGCGGATGTCCAATTCTAAAATTAGAGTTCTCTCCTTGAGATTAGTTACAGCTTGTTTTAAAACCTCATTTTCATTTTCTTTATTGCTAAGATTTTCACTCAGAGAAAGCAACTGATCAATCTTAGATTTTATTAATAAGTCTTTTTCCTTAAGGGATTTCTGTAAAATATCACTTTTCTCTTTTATCTGTTTCATGTCCAAACCTGCTTCCTCTTGTCCTTTTCTTTCTAACTCTGACGCTGTAGCCATAGAATCAGATAATCTTTTATTATTCTCTTGGAGAGTCCTGATAGTTGCATCTTTTTCTTGCAACATTTTTTTCAGGTGATCCAGTTCCCCCTGAAGGCCCTTGGATTCATCGCTGAGCATTTCAGAAACAGAGCTGTTTGGAATATCCGACAGTGGTAAAGCAGGCAAAGAGACCAGCTGTGGTGTTACCATATCAAGTTTTCCCAGAAGATGATCTTTGCTGGTATTAAGCTGCCCAATGCTGTGCTGTACTTGTGCTAGCTCCTCGCTAAAACTTCTCAATTTTTTCTCATTCTGTTCGTAGCTCTGGATCAAGCCATTATAGTCCATCTGTAATTTAGAATGGTTATCGCTGTCAACTGAAATCTGTGTTTGAAGCTTGCGCAGCTCCTCTTGAAGATGAGCTGACTCATGTTGCATATTCTGGACGGTAGTCATTACCTGATGTTTCCACTCTTCCATCTTTTTTACTTGTTGTTTTAGTTTATCACGTTCCTGTAAAAGCTCCTCAAACTGATTACTGTTAACGCCGCCCAACTCATTGCCAGTACCCATGTTAGATGACTGCAAGACAGTCAATAAAGTCTGGCATTTTTGACTCAAGGCATCAATTTCAATATCTTTCTCTCTAATGATGCGGGACAAGTTCTTAATAGTCTCTCTGGACATATCCTGACTGCTGCTTTCAAACTTGTTAGTCAGTTTTTGATTGTCTTCTTGCAGTTTCATCAGAGCTGCCTCTTTAGCTGCTACCATATCCATGATTTTATGATACTCTGTTTTCAAGTGACTGTTTTCTCTTGTCTTTTCACTCAGAACTGCCAGTACTTGTTCTCGTTCCATGATGTAAGCTTGCAGTTGCTGTTGAAGGTATAAAACATCCTGCCTATAAGAGGAAGAAGAAACCCTTGCATGGAGAGCTTGTATCTCTAGGTCCTTCTCTTGGATGATCTGAGTGAGCTTGACAACTTCATCTTTGGATAGATGATCAATTTCTCTAGTTAATGACACATTCTTTTCATTCAGAAGTTTGATCTCCATTTCTCTTTCTTTGATGCCTTTTACCAGTCTTTCAATTTCTGCTTTAGACAAGTCATGTTTCTCATTTCCATTTTCTCCATTGAGTGTCTGAACTTTGGTTTCTTGAAAGAGATCAGAGGGATCTGTCTGAATGACTTGTCTCTCGTGTAACTGAGTTTTAATTTGTTCAATTGTTTTCTGTAACTTTTTAGTTTCCTCATCCTTCTCCAAGAAGAGCTTTGCGTTTGTAATATTCATTTGCTCATGCTGAAATTTAATATCCTCTATCTCTTTTTTGTACTCCTCAAGTGACTGTAGAAGTTGTACTGTTTTCTGATTCTGATCTTCAGTTGTTCTTTTGTGCAACTTTACCTCCTCTTCAAGATTATTTTTTATTGCATTTAACTGTGTTATCTCTGCTTCAAGTTCAGTAATAATATCTAGCATTTTAGGTTCAGCCATAGGTGGAGTTCTACTTTGCTGCTCTCTTAGTCGTTCAATCTCTTCTTTCAGGCAATTGTTTTCTTCTTTCATGGCTGAAAGGCTTTTATCCTTTTCTTCTAAATGTTGTCTTAAGACTTCAAGCCTTTTGGAGTTCTTACTCAAGTCTTCCAGTTGCTGTTGCAGCTCTGAAGCTCTGTTTTTAAATTTTTCAACAAACACCTCTTTTTCTTTTATGAGTTCTGCCAGCTGCTTTTGTCCTGCTAAACTAGTTGTCAACATCTCTTTAGTTTCTTCATGGTCAGCTTCCATCTGCTCAATATTTCTTTTCAATCCTGCTATTTCAAAGTCTCTCTCTTGATTGACTTTCACCAAGCACTCGTGTTCAAGCTGTAATGCATTCGTGCTCATATTACGTGCATTTGATAGCTCCTCAATCGTTTGCTCATATTTGCGAGCTTGTTCCAACAATCGCTTTTCTGCCTCGCTCAATTCCATTTCCAACTGTCCCTTTTCCATTTTGAAAGCCTCCTGTATAGTATCTTTTCCCAGGGAAATCTTACACTTGTCATTAAGGGCTTCTTGCAACTGTTGTTTTAGTTCTTCACAGTTTGCAAATAACTTTTCATTTTCAGTTTGGAGATGCAAAATAGTTTTCTCATTAATTTGCTTGTTTTCTAAAATGTATTCATTTAGTTTTGCAATTTCTGCTTCTTTTTCTTTGGCTAAAAGGTTTTCATCATTATTGCTAGACTGCTGACTAATTATCTTTGATAACTCATTCTGTGCTACAGAAAGTTCCTCCTCTTTTTGCTTCAGCTTTTGCTGAAAGTCTGCTACTTCCTTTTTATTACTGAAGTTATAGTCCTTAGATTGCTTCAGTTGTTCCTTTAGTTCCTTAATGTTATTCTGAAGCTCCTGCTTATTCATTTTCAAATCATTAAGCACAAAAGTGCACTGGTTCAGTTTTTCTTTTTTGTCTCCTAGTTTCTTGCTCATTTCTGTCTTCTCAACTTCAAGTTCAGCTACTTTCCTTCTTTCAGAATCTATGACAAGTTTCAGCTGGTTGATAGTAGTATCTGCTTCTGTATGCTGTTTTGATAGCTGCGCTTTTAGTATAATCATATGCTAAAATGAACAGAAACAAACATTCATTAGGACACAAACAGAGTTGGTAAAGGAACAACTTTTGTTCATATCAGCATCTGGACTCCAAAAGAATTTGGAAGTTTTAAAATGTAACTATCATCAAGCAAGCAATTTCCTACTAACAAAAAACGTATGGCATGAATATCCATTAACTTCTCCAAAATAATAAGGTTAAAAGCAAAAATTTTAAGTTTCCAGAACAATTAAAACTGGCCGACAGTAAACAGTTTTTTTAGATGTGTCTTCACATATTCTGTATTATTATTGGGTGATTTCAGACGTTACGAGATCACGCTGAACCACACTGAACCACGTTCAACCCCCCCGCGGGGCCAAAGGGCCCTGAACGTCTGAATGGCGTGCGCCAGATGTTCACCACGCTCAATACCCACATGGGGTCAGGTTCAACCACGCTTCCCGGGCTAGCCGGGGGAAGGTCCCGGGAAGCGTGGTCAAACCAACCCCCACAGGGAACCAAGCAAAAGTAACGTCTGGACGCCAATCCCCCAGCGGAACCAAAAAAATGGAGCCCCGGCCGGGGACGAGGCACGCAGCGTCGCTGCCAGGCAACCAGCACCAACACAAACACCGGAGGGAGATTTAAAGCGAGAGCAGCAGCAAGCAAGCGTGGCGGGATGGAGCGAGGAGGGAAGCGGAAGAGAGCGGAGGCACGAACAGCGACAGCGGCGGGACAGGAGGCGGAGGACGTGCAGCCAGGCCCAGCGATGCAGGCGGAGGGGGCACAGGTGCAGGAAGGGGGCACACGGGAGCACCCGACCAGGGAGGCGCCCCGGGAACACCAACCACAGCTGCAGCCGGGTCGCGCCGCCCCGGGGACAGCGGCCGGAACAGGCCCACAGGAGGCACCCAGGAAACGGGTAAGGGCACCCACTGGGAGGGGAACAGGGGGCACAGGGGAACCCCCTGTGGAGGGGGCCGGGGGGACCCCGGGCGGAAGGCAGGGGGGCAGGGGGACCCCGGGCGGAGGGCAGGGGGGCAGGGGGCCCCCGAGAGGGCCCACACCCTCACCCAGCAACCAACCACCCCCCTTCCCCCCCCCAGACACGAAAGTCGGCCCGGGCGGACGAGCCCCAGGAGGAGCCCGGCCCCCGGCCCCCGGAGGCGCACCCCCAGGAGGAGGTGGAGGAGGAGCAGAGGCAGGTGCAGCATGAGCTGGACCGGGAGGAGGAACAGCAGGGGCCCAGCCGGAGGAAGGCCTATCACAGAGGGGGACAGTGGGGCCTCCAGGAGACCCGGGACTTCATACGGATCTGGGGGACCCTCGAGTACCAGGTGGAGCTCGCAATAAACCAGCGCAACGAGCATGTCTACCGGGACATCGTGCGCGACATGGAGGCGGCGGGGCACGAGCGCACTGTCAACCAGTGTCGCTCGAAGGCCAAGGAGCTCAAGAGGGGGTACAAGGCCCTCAAGGACAATAACAGCCGCTCCGGCCACGGGGCCCGCACCGCCCCCTACTACGATGCCCTGGACCGCATCCTTCACATGAAGGGCTCCATCGTTGCCCCACGCCTGGTGGGCAGCGCTGTGGTCCAGGGCAGGGAGCGGGCCGAGGTACCCCCTCCCCTCGCCGCCCGCCCGGTAGACACGAGCTCAGGGGACCCCCACCCCCAGGAGGACCACCCGGGACCCGCAGAAGCCCCAAGGCCCCCCCCCAGCAGCAGCCCGGAGACATCCCAACGCCGGGCCGGCCAGGCGGAGTCGGAGGTCGGCACCTTCACCACCCTCAGCCAGTGGTCCCAGGGGGAGCACTCCCAGGGTGAGGCGCCGGGCTCCGAAGGCTCGGAGACGGACATAGAGGGTAAGCGGGCCCCCAGGGCAGGGGGGGGCACGACCAGGGGGCCGGTGGCAGGGGCGGGGGTGGGGGCCCTGCTGCAGGGGCCACAACCAGCCCCCTTCACCCGCTCCCCCCTCTCCCGCCCGCAGGACATGGGGAGCCCCAGGACCGGGCCAGCGAGACGGTGCAGGCCCCCGCGGAGGGCACAGGAGAGCAGGTGCCGGACCCAGGTAAGGCGGGAGGGCTGGGATGGCGGGAGGGCCCCCCGGGCGCCAGCCCAGGGGGGCCTCCGGCCTCAGTGGGGGAGGGGGGGCAGGGGGCCCCGGGACCCGACCCCGCTAGGGGACAGGGCCCTGCACTGACCCACCCGCCCATTTCCACAGGGCAGCCCCCGCGCGCGGCGCCTCCGCCGGCCGCAGCCCCAGCCCAGCGGATGCGGGAGTACCGGGCGCGGGTCCGCAGGCGCAGGGAGGAGCAAGCGGAGGACATCGTCCGCAGGGCGGAGGAACAGGGGGAGCGCATGATCGCCTCCGTGGACCGCATGGAGGCGGCCATAGAGCGGTCCATGGAGAAGGCCCTGGAGACAGACCGCCGGCTGGAGGCGGAGGTGCGCCTGGAGCGGAGGCGGGAGCGCCGGGAGCACCAGCGGCAGCAGGGGCTGCTCAGGGGCCTCCGGCAGGACATACAGGGCATGGTGCGGGAGCACAGTGCAAAGATGGACAGGTCCCACGACATTGGGACCTCCCTGCTCCTGCATGCGGGCACCATGTGTGCCTACGTGATGGCCGGCGCACCTCCGGGCGCCCTGCCCGCCCAGGTCCCCATGCCGGGCCCCTCGGCGCCCCCGGGCCCAGCCCTGCCGCCCCTGGCGCCCCCCCGGCCCCAGGGCCCTCGCATGCGCCTCCCAGTGCCCCCGGGCCTCCGGAGGGTCCAGCCCCCCCGGGGCGCGACCGGGGCACCGGGCACAGCTGCCCATCCGCCGCCCGGCCCCCTGCCGGGGCCGGGACCGGCCCAGGACACGGCAGGGGACACGGACAGTGGGGGGGAGGGGAGCTCCCAGAGCTCGGTGGGCCCAAGCGGCCGCACGAGGGGTCGGCCCAGGAAACGCGGGGGGATGGTGGGAAGGGGGGGGAGGGGGAGGGCCACATGAGGGCGGGTGGTGGACGGGGTCACGGGCACGGGGGTGGGGAGGGGGCACAGGGTGATTGTGTGAACTGTGTGGGCAATAAAGTGGTGTAAATAGACAGTTGTCCCCGGCCCGTTTGTGGGGGGGACAGGGCTGTGGGACCGCGTGTACAGGGGCATGGGCACGGAAGGGGGGGTGGGGCCCCCAGGGGCGGGAAGGCCCTCACAGCGGGCCCCCCCGGGCGATGTGGGTTGCAAGGGCGTTCCGGATCCTTTTGGCATACCGGTACTCCCGGGGGTTCCCTGCGTTCACGTACAGGGGAACAGGACCGGGGGGCCGGTGGGGCTCGGGGTACTCCAGGGCCGCCCCCTCGGTCTCGCACACATTGTGCAGAACGCAGCAGGCACCGATCACCAGGGCGGAGGTGGGGACGGTGAAGTCCAGGCGGCCAGCTATACTCCTCCAGCGCTGCTTCAGGGCCCCGAAGGCACGCTCCACCACGGTCCGGCTGGCACACAGGCGGGTATTGTATACCTGCTCCGCAGGGGTGCTCGGGACAGGGTAGACCTTCATCAGCCAGCGGGTCAGGGGGTAGGCGGGGTCCCCCAGGATGCAGGGGGGCATGGGAACACCCTCGATCCACCTCATGCCCATGTCCGCGAAGTCCCCCCGGTACATGCGGGCATAGAAGGGGGAGATGGTCATGATCCTGGCGTCGTGACTCCGGCCGGAGTTGCCCGTGTAGATGTCTATGAAGCGGGCCCGGTGGTCCACCACCCCCTGCAGGTGCAGGGAGTAGTATCCGTGCCGGTTCACATACTCCAGGGCCTCCCCCGCGGCCGGGCGCAGGATCTCGATGTGTGTGCCGTCCACGGCTCCGATGCAGTTCGGGAAGCCCCCGGCCGCGAAGCCAGCCATCACAGCGCCCTGGTCCAGGAGCTGGATGGTCCTGTCGAGGAGCACGCCCTCCACAGCCTCGCACACATCCCGCACGATGCAGGCGACCGTGCTGAGCCCCACCCCGAAGTGCTGGGACACGGAGCGGCAGGAGTCGGGCGTTGCGAGGGCCCAGACCCCTATGGCCACCCGCTGGACCATGGGGATGGGCTCCCGCATGGAGGTGTGCTGCCGCTCCAGCCAGGGCGTGAGGAGCTCCGCTAGGCGCAGCAGGGTGGCCTTGCCCATCCGGAAGTGGGACCCCCACTCGGCCTCCCCCCAGTGGGCCTGGGCCCGCTCCCACCAGGCCTGGGGCCGCTCCGTGACCCATAGGCTCCGCGCTATGGGCATAGCCAGCAGCGCTGCCCGGCGGAGGGTCTGCGTTGCCCAGCGGAACCGCCTCGCGGCCCCTCGGAGCGCAGCGGGCCGGGTGAGGCTCCGGCAGGCGGCCAGCCACGCCCCCCAGGCCCGGCGCCGAGCCCTGAGCCGGGCACGGACTCTCCTGCGGGCCTGCTGGCCCCGGAGGCGCACGCCAGCCCGCAGGGCCAGGACATAGCGCAGGCGGACGGCCAGGTGCACCCTCTCGGTCAGGAGGCACAGCTGCTCAGTGTGGTCACGGTGCCACTCAGCCGCGAGCGCGAGGAACATCCAGTTCCCACCTGCCCTATCGCGCTCCATGGTGCTGGGGCCCCGGTGGGGGCTGGGAGCGCTTATGGCGGCCCGGTGCTGGTGGCTCCGCCCGGGGGTCGGCCTCGCGGGCCTGCGCGCGCCCTGTGCCGGTGCGTTCCGGCTGCTCCCGCCCCCAGCACCCCGGGCCCCCTCCCCTCGCTGTTTGTAGCGGGATGGCCTTGAAGGTGCGATTAGGCAGACAGAGAGCTCGCTGTTGTTCTCTGCAGCTGTGCCGGGCCCGCACCCCACGCCTCGCTCTGTTGTGCTACAATGTTGCGGTGCGGGCCCGTGTTCCCTGTCCCGGGGGCCGGGCCGAGCCTCTCCCGGCCCTGGGCAGTCTGTGTGCCCTCCGGGCTCCGTGTCCCATTCCCTGTTGTGCTGGACCATGGCTGGCTGCCCATCCATGGGGCTCCCGCTGTCCGGCCCCCAAGGGGCCCCCCATATCTGGGCCTTCCGCGAGACCATGTCTCTGTGCGACCTGTGGCACACCCCTGCCGTGCAGCTGCTCCTGGCCGGGCCGGGGAGCCGTGCAGGTGCCTACGAGAGCCTGAGCTCCGGGCTCCGTTACTTTGGCCATGTGGTGAGCGCCCGTGATTGCCGGCTGCATGCGGAGGCCCTGGGGCTGGCTCGTTTCCCCGAGGGGCGCATCCCGGAGGTGCTGTGCGCCCATGTGCCCTGGAGCGCCTCGGAGACCGTGTCAGCGCTGGTGGTGTGTGGTCTGGGCGCCTACTCGGAGTGCCTGGCCGAGGGTGGCCCTGCCTTGGCCGTGAGCTACTTCTCCTGTGTTCACGGGGCCCGTGGGTACCAGCGCACCCGTGGGGCGGCGTTCCAGCGGCTTCTGGAGCTGGGGCATCTTCCGTGGCCCCCTTCTGCTGCCTGCTGTGTGCCGGAGCCCTCCGCGGTGGAGATGTCATCCCTGTTGGCGGTGTGGGCGCGTGTGGATGTGCAGCTGGCCCTCACCATGCCCGATCCCTTCGAGGCCTACTACCTGATCGCCCACTACATGTCCTTGCAGGGGTACCGCCGGGGCATGCTGCACTGGCCCCACCTGGTCCACCGGGCGGGCCACCCGGGCCCTGGGGCCAGCGGGGCCCCCGGCAGCGGCCCGTGAGCCCCGCGTCGCTGGCCTGCCCCCCCCGGCGTGGTGCCCCCGTGTGGGCTCCCGCCCCGGCCCGGGGGGGGGCCCTGGTCCCCGCTGGCCGCTCCCGACCTGCGGACCCCACCTCGGTGAGCTCCCGCCCGCCTCGCTGCTTGCTGCTGCCCCTGGCCGTGGTCCTGGGCCCCCTCCATCCCCGTGACTCCGTGGGTGCTGCCTGAGCGTCGCTGGTGCTGCGGAGGAGCACCGCTGGACCCGGCTGCCCTGCCTGTGCCAGCCTTTGACTGTGGGGCCCCCTTCCTCCTCCTCCTGGCGCCCCTCCGCCGGCCTCGCTGTGCTTTGGGGGCCCCCAACGTGCCTTGCTCCGGGGGTCCGCCCCCCCCCCCCGAGACTGCCTCTGTTCCTGTGGGGGCACCTCCTTGGACTGGACTGGACTGGGGTGGTGTGGGGGTGGGGGTTGCTGCTGTCTGTGCCTTGCCCCGTGGTGGTGCCCCCCCCCCCCTGCCGGTGTTCCGGGTGGGGTTTTCCGGGCGCCCCTTCCCGGCCTTTCCCTGGTGTGTGTGTGTGTGTGTGTGTGTGTGTGTGTGTGTGCCCGGGCGTGTGGCCGTGCATTGTGCCCCGCTGCGGGACCGCTGTGTGAGCCGGCTGTCAGCCTGTTCTCGCTCTTCCCCCCTCCCTTCCCGTTTCCCTTGTGTGGGCGTTCCCTTGTGTGCCTTGTGGCTTCGTTTGCCCTCAGTCGGCCATGTCTGTGTCCCGCCCCTGCCCGGTGCCTTGTGGGGGTTTAGCGCCCGCCGGGGGTTCGGCTGCACGTCTGTTGTGCTGCCACGGGCCGTGATGGTGCGGCCCGGTTCCGGGCCGTGGTCCCGTTCCCGGCACGTCTGTTTGGGTCGTTTTCCAACCCCCGGGCGTGGTTGCGCTGTTCGCCCCCCCTGGTGGTTCACTGTGGTGAACCGGCTGCCCGTAACGTCTGAAAATACCCATTTAGAGCCAGTGAAGCATTAAATCAAATTACAAATAAGCAACTCTGATTAATGCCAAACATATGAATATGTAAATATGAGTGGACATGTTCTCTACTGCCTGCATAGAGTGTTTGCAGCTAAACAGAAGGTTTTCTAAAACTTGCGTGCAGCCTTTAATAGGCCACATCAGGAACTAAGATTTTTAAATTAGGAAAACTACTTCTACTCTTGCCCTTGTGAAAAACAAGGCAACCCAGAAAAACACTGAGCACTTTGGAACAATCTTAGACATAAAGCCAAAAACACATTGTCTTTTCCTTATTGCAAATACAATTTCACTAACCACTCAGAGTTATATTTAATTAATATTCAAACAGACTATTTTGGTGCAATTTTAAGTAAAACCTGTCGAACAATTAAAAGAACATACTGTTCTTTCTTGACACTTTGAACTTTATGAACCCTAACAAAGCAGTAACAAAGAAGCTGATTAAAAACATCACAACCAACGAGATTTTAGTTTTGGGGAACAAAAACTAACCCATTACGGCTCAGTTTATAGACTGTGGTAAAGTCACTATGCAGCGTTGAATAGCCATACAGAGTATGAAATGAATTTATCCTGCCTAAAGATAAGGCAGGTGGTACAGTGGGTCATTTTCAGTCTACAATGAAAACAGCGGGAAAGCCTTGCTAACACAACGTCATGATTCTAAAAGGCTAGCCATGCTGAATTCTATTTATTCTTTTGCAATACTAAATGATTTTGCTGCAACAATTACAGATGAAACCCAAGCTTGAAAATCTGTCTTGGTTGATTAATACTTAGCTTTGCCCCTCTAACATTTAATGTTATTCCCCAAACAAATCCTTCCTACCCTTCACTTAATACCCTAACTTCACATTTGCTCCCTTTGTTAATCTTTTCCATTTAATCACTAACTGACTGTCTTCCCTTGGATGCAGGCTGAACTTCTGCTTCAGCAATGACTTCCATACTAAAGTTTTCCTTGCAGTTGGAACTAGATGCATTGCTTCTGTAGATTATATTGCTAGAAAAGGACAGTAAAACCAACTCCTGCTGGCTCCATGTTCCTTCCTTCTCTCACAGTGAAAGAAAGGAAAATTGGTTCACTTACCTCAAATTTTCCTTCTGCGGGGGATCCTCCTGGCCAGCCAGTCAGGACAGTAGGGTAGATCCTGCCGAATACCACTAGGAGGCAGACAATTAGTTTTCGAGACCCCTGTCTCCAGGGATCTATCCTTTGCGTCCCAGTCTTACCAAGCCTTATTAACCTGCTTGACTGTTATGTTAACCTTATCTTACAACTTCACAACTTTCTAACGCTCTGGACCCCAGAACTAAAGGGTAACTTAAACCAACTCTCGTACTCTCTCCTTCCCCTTACTCCAGATCCAGTAAGTACTGGACAGTTGCAGAAATTAGGATACAGGGATGCTGAGCCCTGTTCTGACACCACAGAGATCTTAACACTCCGGGTGGGGACTGGCCAGCCAGGAGGATCCCCCGCAGAAGGAAAATTCAGAGGTAAGTGAACCAATTTTCCTTTCTC
>QEPC01000571.1:1456463-1475555 GCA_003113815.1 Sphenodon punctatus
GCGAAAATCCTCTCAGGAGGAATCTTGCCTGTTGCCCTGTAAGGTTCTGAAATACAGAGTGACATCCACTTGGCTATTAATGCCTTGGAAGCTTTCAAACCCTTTCTTTGTGGATTGTAAGAAACGAAAAGGGCCGAAGTCTTCCTGAATGCCTTTGTTCTGAGGAGGTAAATCCTCAGGGCTCTACTCACATCTAGGGTGTGCCAGGCCCGTTCTAACGGGTGACGTGGGTTGGAACAGAAAGAAGGGAGATTAATTTCCTGTTCCCTATGAAACCACGAATTCACCTTAGGGGTAAAGGCTGGATCTACCCTGAGAACAACTGAAGACTCCTTGAAGGAGCAGAGGGCCAGATCGATGGACAAGGCCCCCAATTCTGATAACCCTCTGGCAGACGTAATTCCGATAAGGAATGCTAACTTAATGGATAGATAATATAGAGAGACCTCCCTCAATGGCTAGAAGGGGATCCTGGTGAGAGCCCCTAGGAGACGGTTCAAGCTCCAAGAAGGAAAGCGATGAACCACAGGAGGAGATATAATCCTGGCCGCCCTGAGAAAATGTTTTATATGGGGGTGGCAGGATAGTCTGTGCCCCTTCGCTGTGCCTAGTACGCTATTAAGCGCAGCTACTTGCCTCTGCAGTGTGTTGGGTTTTAGGCCCCTCTCTAAGCCCTGTTGTAGGAATTCCAGGATACTACCAATCTGCGCCCTATCTGGCCTGACTGCCCTGCTCTCGCGCCATCAAGCAAACATAGCCCAGGTGCTTTGATAAATTCTTTTGGTTGCAGGTCGTCTAGACAGCAGCATGGTTTCTAGAACCTGGTTAGAATATCCTAACTCTTTTAAGGCCCTCCTCTCAACTTCCAGGCCATCAATCTGAGGGATGCTGGATTGTCATGGCGAATTGGTCCCTGAGTCAATAGGTCTGGAAGGTCCGGTAGTCTTAGGGGAGGCTCTGTGTTGAGGTCTAGCAGATCCACAAACCATGGCCTCCGTGGCCAAAAGGGGGTCACCAGAACGACCTCTACTCCCTCGTTCCTTATCTTTGCTATAGTTCTCTGAATGAGAGGGAACGGGGGGAAGGCATACAGCCGACCCTGAGGCCATCTGATATTCAGGGCATCGAATGCTACTGCTCTGCTGTCCGGGTGTCGTGAGACAAAGACGTTCGCTTTGGGATTGAGCGGCGATGCAAATAGATCCACCGTGGGAGCTCCGAACCGACTGACAATTGTTTGGAATGCTCTTTGGTGTAGAGACCATTCCCCTTGGTCCAGTTCCACTCTGCTGAGCCAGTCGGCTTGGGTGTTCGTTTATCCTTTGATGTACAGAGCCCTGATGGATCGTAAGTTCTTCTCCGCCCATCTGATATGGGTGGACGCCATCTGGTGGAGCGTTTCTGACCTTGATCCGCCTTGATGGTTCACATAGGCCTTTGCTACCATGTTGTCGGTGTATACAAGTATATCTTCTCCTCGCAGTGTCGGGGCCAGGCTCCAAAGTGCCATGTAGATTGACCTCAGCTCCAGCCAGTTGATATGATGTTCCTTTTTCCAGTACATTCATCTACCTGTGTTGATACATTCTGGGTGTGTGCTCCCCAGCCGTGCAGACTCGCATCCGTTGTTAAGGTCATCATCTCTGGATCCGCTAGGGGCATCCCGGAGAGTAATCAGGTTGGCGCTAACCACCATTTGAAGGACTTCTTTAGGTCGTCTGTTACCCGGACCCACGGGTTCTCCCCCTGCGTTATGGTGTCTTGCCAGGGGCGCAGGAAACGTTGGAGGGGTCTTGCATGGAATCTGGCCCATTGTATGATCTCGAGGCATGAGGTCATGGCTCCCAGTAGGCTCGCTAGGGTCTTGAGCTTGATTTTGTGAACTTTCAATGTCTGATGGAGCAGACTGATGAGTTTCTGCTGTCTTTGTTGCAAAAGGAAGAGTTTGCAAATCTTGGTGTTTAACACTACTCCTAAATGCTCTAACGTTTGGGATGGAGTCAGATGGCTCTTCTTGATGTTGAACATGAACCCGTGATCTTGTAAGCATGAGATGGTTCTGTGGACGTCTATCTGAGCTTGCTCATAGCTTGGAGACCGTATCAAGATGTCGTCCAAGTAGGGGTGTAGCTTGGTTCCCTCCGTTCTCAGGTTCGTTATGAGTGTTACTAGGAACTTGGTAAACGTCCTCGGTGAGGTTGCTAGACCAAATGGCAGTGCCGTATACCGCCAATGTTGATCGGCGTAACTGAACCTGAGCCACTGTCGGTGAGCTGGTAAAACGGGAACATGGAGGTATGCCTCCTTCAGATCGAGTGAGGTGAGCGAAAATCCTCTCAGGAGGAATCTTGCCTGTTGCCCTGTAAGGTTCTGAAATACAGAGTGACATCCACTTGGCTATTAATGCCTTGGAAGCTTTCAAACCCTTTCTTTGTGGATTGTAAGAAACGAAAAGGGCCGAAGTCTTCCTGAATGCCTTTGTTCTGAGGAGGTAAATCCTCAGGGCTCTACTCACATCTAGGGTGTGCCAGGCCCGTTCTAACGGGTGACGTGGGTTGGAACAGAAAGAAGGGAGATTAATTTCCTGTTCCCTATGAAACCACGAATTCACCTTAGGGGTAAAGGCTGGATCTACCCTGAGAACAACTGAAGACTCCTTGAAGGAGCAGAGGGCCAGATCGATGGACAAGGCCCCCAATTCTGATAACCCTCTGGCAGACGTAATTCCGATAAGGAATGCTAACTTAATGGATAGATAATATAGAGAGACCTCCCTCAATGGCTAGAAGGGGATCCTGGTGAGAGCCCCTAGGAGACGGTTCAAGCTCCAAGAAGGAAAGCGATGAACCACAGGAGGAGATATAATCCTGGCCGCCCTGAGAAAATGTTTTATATGGGGGTGGCAGGATAGTCTGTGCCCCTTCGCTGTGCCTAGTACGCTATTAAGCGCAGCTACTTGCCTCTGCAGTGTGTTGGGTTTTAGGCCCCTCTCTAAGCCCTGTTGTAGGAATTCCAGGATACTACCAATCTGCGCCCTATCTGGCCTGACTGCCCTGCTCTCGCGCCATCAAGCAAACATAGCCCAGGTGCTTTGATAAATTCTTTTGGTTGCAGGTCGTCTAGACAGCAGCATGGTTTCTAGAACCTGGTTAGAATATCCTAACTCTTTTAAGGCCCTCCTCTCAACTTCCAGGCCATCAATCTGAGGGATGCTGGATTGTCATGGCGAATAGGTCCCTGAGTCAATAGGTCTGGAAGGTCCGGTAGTCTTAGGGGAGGCTCTGTGTTGAGGTCTAGCAGATCCACAAACCATGGCCTCCGTGGCCAAAAGGGGGTCACCAGAACGACCTCTACTCCCTCGTTCCTTATCTTTGCTATAGTTCTCTGAATGAGAGGGAACGGGGGGAAGGCATACAGCCGACCCTGAGGCCATCTGATATTCAGGGCATCGAATGCTACTGCTCTGCTGTCCGGGTGTCGTGAGACAAAGACGTTCGCTTTGGGATTGAGCGGCGATGCAAATAGATCCACCGTGGGAGCTCCGAACCGACTGACAATTGTTTGGAATGCTCTTTGGTGTAGAGACCATTCCCCTTGGTCCAGTTCCACTCTGCTGAGCCAGTCGGCTTGGGTGTTCGTTTATCCTTTGATGTACAGAGCCCTGATGGATCGTAAGTTCTTCTCCGCCCATCTGATATGGGTGGACGCCATCTGGTGGAGCGTTTCTGACCTTGATCCGCCTTGATGGTTCACATAGGCCTTTGCTACCATGTTGTCGGTGTATACAAGTATATCTTCTCCTCGCAGTGTCGGGGCCAGGCTCCAAAGTGCCATGTAGATTGACCTCAGCTCCAGCCAGTTGATATGATGTTCCTTTTTCCAGTACATTCATCTACCTGTGTTGATACATTCTGGGTGTGTGCTCCCCAGCCGTGCAGACTCGCATCCGTTGTTAAGGTCATCATCTCTGGATCCGCTAGGGGCATCCCGGAGAGTAATCAGGTTGGCGCTAACCACCATTTGAAGGACTTCTTTAGGTCGTCTGTTACCCGGACCCACGGGTTCTCCCCCTGCGTTATGGTGTCTTGCCAGGGGCGCAGGAAACGTTGGAGGGGTCTTGCATGGAATCTGGCCCATTGTATGATCTCGAGGCATGAGGTCATGGCTCCCAGTAGGCTCGCTAGGGTCTTGAGCTTGATTTTGTGAACTTTCAATGTCTGATGGAGCAGACTGATGAGTTTCTGCTGTCTTTGTTGCAAAAGGAAGAGTTTGCAAATCTTGGTGTTTAACACTACTCCTAAATGCTCTAACGTTTGGGATGGAGTCAGATGGCTCTTCTTGATGTTGAACATGAACCCGTGATCTTGTAAGCATGAGATGGTTCTGTGGACGTCTATCTGAGCTTGCTCATAGCTTGGAGACCGTATCAAGATGTCGTCCAAGTAGGGGTGTAGCTTGGTTCCCTCCGTTCTCAGGTTCGTTATGAGTGTTACTAGGAACTTGGTAAACGTCCTCGGTGAGGTTGCTAGACCAAATGGCAGTGCCGTATACCGCCAATGTTGATCGGCGTAACTGAACCTGAGCCACTGTCGGTGAGCTGGTAAAACGGGAACATGGAGGTATGCCTCCTTCAGATCGAGTGAGGTGAGCCACTCTCCTTTCGTAATCGCTATGCGAATGGACTGTAACATCTCCATTTTGAATTTTTGAACCTTGACGGCTCTGTTCAGAATCTTTATGTCCAGCACCGCTCTCCATTCATCTGATTTTTTCGGAACCAGGAATAGAATGGAGTAGAGTCCCTGACCTTTTTCGTGCTGTGGGACGGATTTGATGGCTCCGATGGATCGTAATCTGGAGATTTCCGTGTGCGTCGCTGTCTGTTTGGTAAGGTTGCTGGAGACTGGAGAAATACAGAAGAACTGTCGGGGGGAATGGGAGAATTCTATTGTGTACCCTCTTAGTATGGTTTGGATGACCCAAGCATCGGTGGTAGCTTGCTTCCACTGATCTCCGAATTGCTGAAGTTTGCCCCCCAGTTTTTCCTGTCCCTCTCCACTGCCTGTCTTCCAGTCATGCATCCAGCTTGGGTCATCCTGGGTTCTGTCGCTGCTTGTTTCGATTGTCATGGCCCTTTTGTCTTTGCCACCGAGCTCTGTATTTCTGTTGGTTTCCCCTATGTGGGAAAAAATGGCCGTCTAGACCCCCCTGTGCCTGTGGGGGCTGTATTGTAGTGACGAAAGGAACGTTTTTGGGTTCCCACGCTCTGTAGAGTCTGCTTCTTATTTTTGTCTGTGACGTCCGCGAGGACTTTATCTAAGCAGACTCCGAAAAGCTTACGACCCTGGAATGGACCCCCAACCAGGGTATTCTTGGAAGTGTTGTCTCCTTTCCATGACCTGAGCCACAGTCGCCTTCTTGCCGCCACGTTGGATGCGGCTGCCCTGGACGCCCACCAGAGCATGTCTGTCGAAGAGTCAGCTACGAAGGCGTAAGCGAGCTGTATTCTGGTGGAGAGAACCCTGGTCATCTTTGAAGATACCCTGGGATCGCCGGATCGCTTGATCCATGTCATCAAGGCCCTTGAAAAATAGGATGTTAGTGTGGCCATCTTTATGATGGCTGAGATCTCTTCAAAATTTCTCCTCAGGTTACACTCGATCCCCTTGTCTGTCGGGTCTCGGGGGTAATATTCCCCTTCCGTGGGGAAGATCGAGTTCCTGGCCAGGGAGGCAGCTGCTGCGTCCACCTTAGGGGTGGCGAGCAGAGTATTTTTGTTTTTGGACAGGGAGTAGAGTGCCATCTGGGCCTTTGAGAGCCTGGATCCCTTATTGGGTCTTTGCCACTCTCTTTTAATAATGCGTTCGTAGGTCTTGTCCAGGACCATCCCCTTGTCTCTATCTTTCGCTCTGGGAATGTACTCTCTCCCTTCTTCCTCTTCAGAAGACTCTGAAGATGCATCCTTGTCCTTCTTCTCCTTTAGGTGGAGGGTCTTTGTGACCAGGGCATATATTTGGTCTCTATATTTATTGGGAAACTGCCTGTCCAGGTCTGATGAGGCATCCAACCCCTGCTCTTCCTCTCCTGATCCTTCCTCACTGGCGGAGGCTTGATCAGATACCTCCTCCTCCTCCTCTTCGCTGCTTTCTTTGCGAAGCGGCTTGCACTTTCTTTTCCTCTCCCCACCACTGTCCTCTTCCGATGACTGGAGGGACAACACCTCCTCTGGGGGTTCTGAGTCAGAGGAGGATGTGGATTCGAGGGGCCGGCTAGGCCTGCGCTGTTTCTTGGCCTTGGGGTGTTTTCCCTTCCCTGCCCCCTTCGAACTTCCTTT
Source organism: Sphenodon punctatus (assembly GCA_003113815.1). Taxonomy (NCBI): domain Eukaryota; kingdom Metazoa; phylum Chordata; class Lepidosauria; order Sphenodontia; family Sphenodontidae; genus Sphenodon; species Sphenodon punctatus. Next base: position 1,462,798 of record QEPC01000571.1, read on the forward strand.
AAAAGGACTGGTCTGTTCATTCCTGGGGGTTGGAGGGAACCTTTCCCTCTGGAGCTCCAAGAGGATTTCTTTTAACACCTCCATATGAAGATCTTGGGCTGGAGGAGGTGTGAGAGTGGGGCTCCCTGAGGCAGACTGTTCTCCAGCCTCTGCTTGCTCTGCTGTCCTACGTTTGGGTGCCATTTTCCCCCCCCTTTTCACGCCCTTTTCTGGCCGCGAGGATTGGGAGGGGGAGGGGCGGGCCGCGACTTGGGCTGCTGAGGCGCCACTGAGGCTTGCCGGTGCGGTTTAGGGTCCGGGAGGGGGGCCTAGCCCCACGCCGCCACTCAAGGTCTCGGCAGGCTCTGTGGCTGGAAGGAGGAGGGATCGCCGCTCGGGAGGCGGAACTGAGCCGCTCTGTGCCGGAGCTTCCTAAGCCGGGACACCGCGGCTGGAGCTCAACCCCTGGGGTGGGCCAAGGTTCTCCACCCGGTGGTTTGGGAGGAGGGAGGGAGAGGGAGGATCTGCTGGGGCCGCTCGCAAGCAGATTACTTGCCGCTCTGCTCGATCCTGCTGAGGCGAGGTTGTGCTGCGCCCGTCTCTCTTTTCTCCAGCGGGGTGTGGGGACGGCCCCTCAGCAAGCCTCTTTCTGGGCTGTTGCTCCCACTCTTCGGGGACCCCCGCGCCCGCAGGGAAGGGGGTGCCCGACTGTGCTCCCCAGAACCGTCGCAGAAAGGTGGTGAACAGGGGGAGGAATTGCTCCTCCTCTGGCACCTGGAGCTTTCTAATTCCTTTGATTTCTTTCTTTTCTTCAGACTGCCTCAGCAGAGACAGTCAGTCTGCTTCCTAGCAGTGTCAAGGCAGACACAAGAATGGGAAGCAAAGGATAGATCCCTGGAGATAGGGGTCTCGAAAACTAATTGTCTGCCTCCTAGTGGTATCCGGTGGGATCTACCCTACTGTTCTGACTGGACGGCCAGAAGGATCCCCCGGGAGAAAGAAAAGGAACAGCCAGATGAGAACAGAGTTCCAAAGTCAAAAAGTATAGTCTCTCACCAAATCTTTTCAGAGACCTGGAAGGCTGTCACTCAACCCATTTAATAGTTTCTGGAATGTTTCTCTAAAGCAGATAGTTCCTCCTTTAAGATCCTCCCCCATTCATTATTGTGGGGGACAAGTCTGTACCAGCAGGAGAGCACAAAAAAGCAATAGAGGACTCTTCAGTTATTTAATACAAGTTTTACCTCTTTCTAGTTGCTCCTCTAAGAGATTTTTCCTTTGACATTTTAAAAAACTTTTCCAATCTGCAAAACGTCAACACTCTTTAGTGTTTAGAACGGAATGGGCAAAGTTCCCAAGCCCAACAGCCATGTATCAACAATTTCATATCCCTGAGAGCCACAAATCACTTTATACTGGTTTTCAGCTTCCCACTATACCCAGGAAGAGGCAGCTTGGCTTCCCCCAATCATCCTCCCTCATGTCAAAGCTCTGGCCCCCATGCAGTCTGATGGGTTTGGGCACCAGAAATAGTGGTTCAGGGCACACTGCCCCTGCTCCCATCACCCCCAGAAAGCTCCAGCAGCTTGGTTTCTGTTGCTCCTGAGGAGGGAGCCACATAGACAAACCATAAACTACAAAACCAAACTGCAATAGCACTTGGGCTAAAATTCTTCCAAAGATATTGTAAAAGTATCTTTAGATGTCTTCTCTGGGATCCCAACGCAACTCTCAAGTTCGTAAAAAGTCTAGAACAGAGATGGGCAAAGTTCCCATGTCCAAGAGCTGTATACCAAAATTTTCATACTGCAGAGAGCCACAAGAACAAGACATGTTATTTGATTGTGGTTTCCCCTGCTCCTGGGGATAAGACAGTGTAGTTTCTCCAAACCCTCCGCCCTCATGTCAAAGTTCTGGCTCCCATGCAGTCTGGTGAGATTGAGCATCAGAAATAGTGGCTCAGGGCACACTGCCCCTGCTCCCATGGCCCCCAGAAAGCTCCAACAGCTTGGATTCTCTTGCTCCTGAGGAGGAAAACCACATAGACAATGCCCAGGCAGCCACTTCTGGCAAAAGTCACAGTACAAGTACAAGAGCCACATGTGGCTCCAGAGCTGCCAATGCCCACCTCTGGCTTAGAACATCCTGCAAATAAAGTCGCTGGCTGAGACAATTACATGACGTTTCCATACCATGAATAGCCTTTTCTATTCTGAGTTGATATTGCTATAGACTTAAATAAGGCAGTTGGCACTCATCAAATCCATGGAGAGGTTTGTCCTAGGAGTTAAACGTTGTCCTATCTTAGAAAAGGATTCTGTAATTTGTCCATCTTCTCTGCTCATTAATATATACGCCAACATACTCACCTAGACTCTACTTGCAAATGTTATTCTTGACAGAAATCCAGCTACATTAGCCTATTTTTATCATTTTATAGAACAGGAATTTAGACATTAACATACTTTTGGTGAAAATTAAAATCCCATAATTTTTGCTTGACCACCATTTTATATCAAATTAAAGGAGTGAATTTTCCCCAACATTTGTTACCTGTGTGGCTTCTTGATTCTGCTTGTCTAGCTCTTCCAGTTCTGCTGTAAGAGTTTCCTTTTCAGCAATACTTTCACTGAGTTCAAGTTCTTTCCTTTCCAAGTCTTGCCTTAACTGATTTAAATCTAAATTCTGGTCTTCAACGGATTCATCTGTAGCATTCTTATTTTTATGTTGCAAACTTGACTGTTCTCCCTAAATTTGGACAGAAAAGGATTCTAAATTTAATAAAATAATGTACATTTTAAAATTATAAACCTAAGGTTGGTATTTTAAGAGAAGGCATTGTTCAGCGCACCCGACCATGGGCAGTCTGATCCTCAAAACATTTTTCTGGCACAAGCCCCACTGAACTGGATGTAGTTTACACTGGCAGAGCACTTTAAGGATAGGAATCAATGTTTAAAAGGGAAAGCAAGCCTTCGGACCAACAGAAATAATTACAAAACTGCTTTGGCAAAGGCTCCATAAATCAGATTTATTCAACTCTCTGTGCAGTGGAGTACAGATAGTAGAGTTTTGACCTGACATATAAGCAATTCTTTGTACTTATAAAAAACAACATGGGACTTTGTGACCATGACCATGCAAAGCAGAGGGGACTAGTCAGATGTCTTGAGAAATCTTGGCTAGTAAGGTAAATTTAAGCAATCTACCTAGAAAGAAAAGAAAAGAAAAGAAAAGATCAACACACAGTTGAAACCCCAGTTCTGCTCAGGACTTATCTTTCCTCTAGTTCTTATTGTCATGACTTTAGTACCAAGGATGTTTAGAATTCTCTTTACCTGATCTGATCTTTTAAGCCTTGAAATTTCATTTTCAGCATCTGTAAGCAACAAAAATTAATTATTTTTCTTGAGTATCAGAAATATTCAAGGGTAAAGCTTCCAAAGCAAAAGGGCACTTGAGTAGCATTGAAACTCCATGGAAGTGAAGCATCTACATGCCATTTTTGTCTGCCCCTCATGTTCTACCATGGATTTGATATGCTGCGCCTCATGTTTTGTGTGCATCTCATGTTATGCCACTCTGCAGATTTAGTGAAAGATCTAAAAATAATTGAAATCATGTCAACAGTTTCCAGTAATAACACCAATACTTGGGTCTTGGATCAAACCTAAAAGAAAATGTGTTGTGTAACAAACTGTCCATAACAGTCCGGCGAGATTTCACCTTAAAATGTTGGTACCAGGACTTACATAAAAACAAAGATGATTCATCTTAACAGGAAAAACAGATTCTCTTAGGAAATGATAAAGGCAACGCATGTAAACATGCAATAATATTCAATGCAGCCAAAACTGGATGGGAGGGGCTGCCACCAAGTTTTGTGGACAGACAGCAAAACTTCATTGCGATTGGTCCTTTCTAATCTGGACAAAAGAATGCTCAGGACCAGTACTTTTGTTGGACTTACTATTTGACCATGCTTAGACACTACATTTTCTACCTGTGAAATAGTTACTGATTGTACCCCAAAATAAATAAATTCAAAATGTATCTCCTAATGTGCCCAAGGCCCTGTGCATACTACAATAAAATAAAATAAAACAAAACATCTAAATTCTGTAAGGAAAAAACCCCAAACAATTTCTCCAGGCAAAATAAGTTACATAAAAAGATTCAAGTATGCACATTTTTAGAAGGGCAGTGGGGATGCTGGGGTAGAGACTGTGGGACTGGGTGCAGGGGAAGCAAAGAAGGTTTTAGGGGTAGAGGGTCTAACAGCAAGAATGTTGGGGGCAAACATCGTGGCGGCAGTCAGTCTGTCTCTGGGGGCACTGCAGCAGTGGGCTCAATCCCAGACCCCTGCACGCACAACTTGTTACTTCATTATGACTCCACACAAGATACGCACATGCAGGATTTGGGATTGAGCCCAGTGAGTCTAAATCTCTGAAGGCAGCACTGTGTCTGACTGTGTGAGGCAGCGAGGCTGCAGGAAAAAGGGGGAGTGGAGACCAGGTGGTGACGGAGAGACTCTGCTGGAGTGGGAATGTTGATGGAGGGGCACTGCTGGGCTGGGGAAAGGGACAAAAGCACGAGGGCAATGTCAGGGAAGGGTGAAAGACAATGGAAAAGGGTGGTGAGTAGGGGAGCATCAAGGCTCTAGTTCCCTTTCCCCCCACCCACTCAATATAGGATCTATGGAACTTCTCTCTTCACACCTCTCACTATGTTGCCATGGTCATTATGACTGCTCAGGTCCTCTGGAGAAGTCTCTCCCCTTTGCTGCTGAGCCTTGTAGCTCAGTGCCCTGCCCTCCCCATCCATGTCACTGGCTGGAGGAAGGCACTGGATCCAGTACCTGCTGTTTCCACAGTCACAAGTATTTTTTGTGGACATCTGGGCAGACTATCAATCTCTACAATTGCAGAACTACAGAAAGCATGGGCCCTGACAACAGGTTCATATAGCACCTACTAGCAAAAATTGGTCACTACCATGGGAAATCATAGCTAAAAGTTGCTTGAAGACAAGAAACCTGATCACATAAGAAGAATACAGTGTAGGTGCCTAGGGCCCATGAAACTCCAGATTTTTTCAAACACTTCTGCTGGAGATGGGGTTTGCTCAAGAAGAATATCTGACTACACAAAGTCAATGAGATTTGTACAGAGACCCCCTGGTTTTGTACCCTGAATGAACCCATCCTGCAAGTGTCCTAGATATCCCCTGAATGGCTAGTTCTGAAAGGGAGGGCGTGGCTCAAGGTGTATTAACTTCTGAATCCAGGGGGACTCATATCCCAACTCCACACTTTTGGGAGGAGACTGCTAGCTGTTCAAGAGATCTCATGATTTTCCATGAAAAAGAGTAATGCCCCAGAGAATAGGATTTATACTTTAAAAGTTTTATTAATAAACATCTACAGTGGACTAAGTCCAAAGATTGCTAATGGCACAAGAGGAAAAGATTATGACATCAGCCAGGTGTGCGTGGGGGGGGGGGCGGGGGGTATGGAAGAGGATTTGACCAGTGGGAAGTGGAAAGAAGATCGACAAGCCAAAAGATTATTCTTCATAGGTTCTATTCTTCATACGTCAGATGTACGTGGCCAACATGACTTAAAATGTAATTTGTACAAAGTAGTTCTGAGCTGATAAAGTTGACAAACTTATTACCTTTTCTTAACTCAGTCTAACTTGCAATAATTTATTTTGATTTATAGGAAAAGGCCTAACATATCTAATTCAACAGTTAGCCTTTTCCACACATTTTATAGGTTCTCTGCTCTATTTTTTATACATGGATGTAACCAGAAGGCACCACTATCTACAATATGGCTTAATCCATCCAAGCATCATGGTACCTAATGAGCCACTTTCATCCAGAAACTGGTGCAAAGGTAGTTCTACTCTCATCTTATTTCACTTGGCTCTTTCAGTGGCCGTCAACTCTTGTCTAATAAGTTATTTTAGGTGTTGCATTTTCATATGCAAACTACCCTTTCCTTAAAATGGCTTTTTCCTATTTTTAGTATGTAAAATAGTTTGAAAAGCTCTGTGACTTCATACCCAGCAGAGATTGGCGCAATCTGATCACCTCTTCCTCAGGTGAAGTTGCCCTATGTGGGAGCTCTTTCCCGTGTTCTCTCAAAACAGTCTGCTGCTCTGTGACAGAAGTTTGGCATTTACTGAACTCAGATTTCAATCTTTCATAATCCTGTGTCAGTTGGCTTTTTTCCATCTTTATCAGTTCAAACTCTTTCAACAGGGAGCTCTTCTCTTTTTCTGCAGAAATCAATTTCTGATTTAAACTTGTTAACGTGTCCTCCATTTTCTTCATATTTTGTACACACTCTGCTTTGTTAGTCTGTAGACTCTTAATTTTTTTTTTGAGCTCGTTAATCTTAGAGTGTTCAGTGACTTCAGTGCCTGTGACACATAGGGAAGCAGAAAAAAAGGTAATTATAATAGAAACCAATATTAATACTAAAACATTTTCTTCCTTTGATATCAAAGAATACATGTTGTAGAGGGGCCAAATATTAAAATAAGAGTTCATATCATCTACAGAAAATGAGACCTAAAATGCTTCATGTACACCAAGACATATGCTTTATTTTAAAAAACCCACATGACTACAAAATGACAATGTTGTAAAATGGCAATAAATGCAGTGCATATCCAGTTGGAATCAAAGTAAGTTGCAAGCTTGACTTACACGGAGAAAGGATTTCAAAAATACAGGCACCTAGAAACAAAGGATAAAATCCTAGTTTCACTAAAATCCACAGAAATTCTGGCACTTTCAACAAAGCCAGAATTTCACCTATGATCTTTTAGTCAGCCCCTTGCATTTTTTTTCAAATGTGTTGATCATAATATCGTGTTTGTTTTAGTTAAAGGACACTAATTTGGAGTTCTGTCTGCTTATCTTAGCACAGTTGATATGTGGGTGCAACATAATTGATGTACTCATGTGTACAGTGAAACAGAGCCACTTTTGTAGCTCCAATAAAAGAATGTTTTGAGGATAATAAAAAATATTATAGAATGAATACATTTATAATTTCCCACTGATTTTGTCATTTCATGTAGTCTTTGTATTTATCACAAAGGCCCTGATTAGAGCTGAAATGGGTACTTAATTTGGTACCCGCGGGTTACACCCACATTCTCCAGTACCATCCTAGGTATTCGACGGGCTATCTAATCACCGATTGGGTATCCGCGTACCTGAAAATCAGTACATTTCTGTTGCTGATTTACCAATTCTTTGGTTACCAATAGGTAAATTGTGACAGAAACTTGACAATCTGCAACTGGAAGTTGACATTCCGGGGGCACCAATTAGAACACAAGCAAGGTGACTAGGCAGAAAGAAATCCCCTTATTTAAGGACACCAGTCCAAATGCAACATGCACTAGAAAAATAAGGGGGAAAGGGCAAAGCCCAGTTTACTATATACAATAAAACAGAAAAAATATGTATGTATAATATATGTAGAGGCTAAACCCAAAAGAGTGTGGCCTCAAAATACATGGCTATAGTACTCAGGTGCTCTCCATTTAGAGTTTGTTACTTATAAAAGAGGGATGGAAAAACCACAGTGTTGACAGTACCTTGGAAGAACAGGAGGCATTTGGCCAACTTACAAAGAACAGAAGGGAGAGAGACTTTGCTACAGTCATAAAGAGAACATCCGGGTGAAAGGATAGCATGCAGGCACTGATCCTGAAAGCCTTTGAGAGAATTGTTTCACTCATAAGGAAGAACAAAAAGATTTTCCACCTTCATTATGTTGCCCATCAGATGATATAAGAGGGTGCAGGAAGTTTATATCCCACCTGAAGAACAGCCAACACTGAAGAATACAGATCAATTCCCACTGAGGAAGGGGGGGGGATGTTCCCCTGAAACGTGTTTGGGTTGTTTGATATTGTTTTCTCTGCATTTGCATGGCTACAGTGTTATGCACATTTTGTGATTCATCATGTTCATATTTTGACAAAACTGACATTACTGTATAGGATATAATTGTCATACATGAGTGTGGTTTGCATATTGTACATGCAATTTGTATTTCATTTTGAAAAGTTTTTTTATCATGTATTTTGAGGCCACACTCTTTTGAGTTTAGCCTCTACATATATTATACATACATATTTTTTCTGTTTTATTTTATATAATAAACTGGGCTTTGCCCTTTCCCCCTTATTTTTCTGGTGCACGTTGCACCAATTAGAACCTCAAATTTTCAAATAGATTCAAGTACCAAAAATTTTATGGGTATAGCTGTTTTTGCAGATGCTCATTTCAGCACTAGCCCAATCCAAGATGTACGCACACACACTACACACACCATGGAATTTGGATTGGCAGCTAAGACTATAAACATTTCTAAAAGTTATAATTTAAATGTTAATTTGCAAGAATAAAAAAGGAAATTTTACTCAAAAATGTTCCCAAGTTTCAAAATAAAGGTCCACTTGCACAAAAAATTAGGATTTCCCCCCTACAAGCACCATGGTATGAGATTTATAAAGCATTTTAAAGTCTGCACAGAGCAATGTGGCCAATATTACTTAAATGTAATTTGTACAAATTAAAAGGGCTCTACAAGAAAAACTGTTCGATTGTTAAGACAGAAGCCATTTGAAGTAGCTATTCTTCTTGCCAGTTCATGCCTGTGTAAACTCAGAAAACAATAATCTCCAGGGTCTACATCAAGATTTTCTGAACTGGGTGAGTGGAACAACATAGCTTGGAATGGGTGTGTGCGCAGATGAAAAGCATAAGAAATACTTTATGACTCATGCCTTTGACTTCAACCAAAACCCTTTGAAAGGGCTGCTTTGCTAGGAGTCCAAATACAGAACTCTCCCAATAGGTATTGGGGAAGGAATTAATGTTGCACATGAAGAAGCCTTTGTTAGCAAACAGCTAAGAAGGCATTACTGAAAATAGAACATCTCTTTTTTCTTCAGAAGAAAAAGCAGCTATTTCGCAACATGTCTCTCTGCTCCAAAGAATATTTATGCACTTTTTGTGTGACAGAGGTTTGACAATTAAAATATTATAATGACTTATCCAGATATCCTACTATTAATAACAAGAAAAATAAACAAACAAAGGCACTTGTTGCTAGTAGATGTGTTGCGTGTCCATCAATCTATTCAATATTTAGATAGCCACAATGACCATAGTACCTGGACCATAGTATACATGCAATATGCCATCTTAAATCTTTCTGCTGCTTTACTTCAAAATAACTGTGATATAAAATTTTCATATTCTGTGTTCTACAGTTTGCTTCCAATTTTGGGCTAAAAGATTGATCAAAGGGTAATAAAGACCTTTCTGTAATTGATCCTCAAGTTCCTCAATTCGTTCCTCATATTCACCTAGCTCTTCTCGATGGCGACGACTTATCTCTGCTAATTTCTGTCGATGTGCATCCTGCAATACTGAAAGCTCATGCTGATGTTCATCTATTTCTTGACTTAAATTTCGTTTCAATTCCTAAAAGCATAACAGACCAAAATACTTTATGGCACACAACTTTTTGTATACTTTTTGTAACATTTTTCTGCTCCCATGAAAATTAAAAAGGATACCCCACAAAGATAATGCCAAGCAGTTTGTGTCTAAAATAAGGTGTGTTTTTTTAATAACAATTCTCTTATACTAACAGTATGCTTGGTACTATGAAACACAAACTTACTGACACTACCACAAAGAACTTAAAACCTAATAGACTAGAAGTAGTAGTAGTACACATTTGGGAGAGGACTTATTTGAGAGGAGCAGGGTTGTCTTGTAAAAATATAATCAGATGACAGCTGCCTCTGAATGCCATAAAGCTTGTTTTTCAGATTTGCCACCTAGGGTGAAAACAGACATGGCGCTAACCACCCTTTAACTACCCTTGATGGTTATTTATGCATGTTGTAGGGCTGTATTGGTGCCCTATGCAGCCCTGCAACATGCATAAATAACCACCAAGGGTGGTTAGCGTCATGTCTGTTTTCACCCCTTGTTACAAAATCAAAAATAATCCCCAACTGCTATGGAAGATTCTAAAGTATGTGGTTTAAGAGCTAGTAAAAGGTAGGGAGACTAAACTGGTTAATAAACTCTTATCATTAACATTGTATAAGTACTACTGACAAACAACTGAATCTAAGGTGGCTTGTATCAAATCAAGTTTATTTGAGCCATGACACATGCCATAATAGTATTACAAATAGCGCAAAAAACTAACAAAAAGCATTAGGTACTACAAAAAATGCGAAATAAATGCACACAACCACAAAAATAGTTAGTCTAGAACACAGTCAAATAAACGTTATTCTAGAGCTAAACCTCCTCTTTTATTGCTACTGATGAAGGGAGTCTTAGTTTGTAATCTTGCTTCCCATCCAAGTAAACAGCAACTGTACGTATAGCAGAGGAGTTGCTGATAGGCAACAGGTATTCAGTTTCCTGAGCCACTGTAAAGGAACAAGCATTTTAAAAACTGTCAACTTACCTTGATAATATTTTGCAACTTGCAAATTTCACTTTGATCAGAATTACTTGCTCCTTGTAGCTTGGAAGACTAAATTAGAAAAAATAATAATTTCCAATTTGGAAAATACACTAAGATGGCAAACAAAGATTAAGATAAATTTCTACATCAAATAGTTAGGAAAAAATAGAAGACAATTACTACTGAAGACTCGCATCATCCTCAGAAGTACATGAATTATGATAAAGGGACTATTAAAAAGGGAAATTGAAGCTTTTAATGCTTCATTTCTAGACAATTATCAAGAGGACATTTGTTAACAGACACAAGTTTGAAAAGATTGTTCTTTACAGTTTCACAATATTTTTGCATTGTATTCAAGGCATACTAGCATTTAGCATGATTTATTGCTTTAAAAAAGACTAAAGCATATTGTATTTTCCTTCTATGAACACATCTATCAACAGAACTGTTTCTTGATGTTTTGTTAAACATCATTCAAATGAGTTTGCTCTACATGGCATATTAAGAGGAATTCTCTGGAAACTGACATGCAACAAGAGTTGAGGGGAGTTGTACATTTATAATCGTAAAAGGTAGCAACTTTTAGTTTAACTTAATTTCTTGGTAGCAACTTGTGACAAATCACTTGGAAAATTACTAATTGGACAATATACAATCCAAAGTTTAGCAAGACAGAACAAACATATCAAAATATACACAGGATAAAAACAAAACAGATAATATCTTGAGTAAACTTTAGATTTTTAAGCCTTTATTACCAATATTCAAAAAGACATTGAAACAAAGCTCCATAAATTGATCTTCCCTAGGCTCCTTTTGTCAGAAAGCATAAATAATATATGGGTAGCATTACACAGTGCTTCACATTAATTGCCACACACAACAATTCATTTCTCTCTCTCTGACAGCCACTACCTAGACACAGTATTGGGCTCCCCTCATCTATAAGGGAGACTACTGCAACCTGAGTACCTCTAATCCAGGCATAGAGACATGGAACACTGCATGGGACTTACATCAAATGTGTAAGATAGGTCAAAAAGTATTATCCAATGTTATAAGTAGAGGCAACAGCAATTAAAATATGCTTGGGTTCTGACTTGTTACTTGCCTAAGGCAGGGCTGTGTGTGGCCTGAAAGCTTGCACACTTTCCCAACTACAATTGGTTCAATAAAGGTTTTCATCTGAACTATTTTGGGTTCACATAAGAAGTTAACGGCACAAGCAGAATTCAAACTGACTAGTTTCTCTCTCTTCACCCCTTGTTTCTTCAAACCATGTGGCTTTACTGCTAAATGCAAATGTTCTCATCACTGACTTTAAGAATATTAATTTAAATTAACTACTAACGGGGGGGGGGGGGGGGAATCACCTACTTGTGCTATCTGCTTCCAATGGTCGACTTCAGATTCAAGCCTTGAAACTTCATTAGACAATCTGTTTATTTCTTGCTGGGACCAGATTACATCTCCAAAGTCCATGTCATCTCCTTGAAAACCTGAAGAATGATGTCTAACCACAGGAACAAAGGAAGCTGATGTAGTGGTTGGTGGTGAGACACAAGCTCCAAACTGTGCTGACTGAGCAGCTGTCTGCAACTTCTGTAATTGTTCTTGTAGTGCATTCTGCCTAGCTTTTAGATGGCTGATTTCCACCTAAATATATAGGATACAGTGTGTAATTTTAGTAAGGGGGGAAAGTGTTCAGAAGATGATTATTTATTCACTTAATCTCCTATAAATTTATACTGACCAAGTGCTCTATGTATTCTCATCTAACATGCAGTCACATAGGTCTCTTTGCACTTGTTTATTTAGATTTTATCCCAGCCATTCCCAAGGCTTTGAGTTATAATGCTAGTTATGAAACATAAATTAAGTTCCCTCTCCCAACACAACAGAGAAAAGGGGTGTCCCTATCAGGCACAGTACAAAGTGCCAAAATCCTTCTAATATCTTTCTTAAAATTAATTTGTTTTAAGCACTGCTCAGTTAAAGACATAGGGTACTTTCAGACGTTACGGGCGGCCGGTTCACCACAGCGAACCACCAGGGGGGGCGAACAGCGCAACCACGGCCGGGGGTTGGAAAACGACCCAAACAGACGTGCCGGGAACGGGACCACGGCCCGGAACCGGGCCGCACCATCACGGCCCGTGGCAGCACAACAGACGTGCAGCCGAACCCCCGGCGGGCGCTAAACCCCCACAAGGCACCGGGCAGGGGCGGGACACAGACATGGCCG
>QEPC01000571.1:1479914-1520193 GCA_003113815.1 Sphenodon punctatus
GATAAATTCGCCTGGTCGCAGGGCGTCTGGACTGGAGCATAGTCTCCAGCACCTGTTGTGAGTAGTCTAGCTTTGTGAGAGCTCTCCTCTCAATCTCCAGGCTGTCAGAGAGAGGGATTCTGGATTTTCGTGGCTTATTGGTCCCTGAACTAGCATGTCTCTTCTGACTGGCAGAGTGAGATAGGGAGTCGTTGACATTGCTAGAATGGCCGCGAACCATAGCCGTCGTGGCCAGTATGGAGTCACCAGGATCACTTCCGCTCTCGCCCTCTTGATCTTTGCGACCGTTCGTTGTATCAGAGGGAATGGAGGGAAAGCAAAAAGTAGGCCCTGAGGCCAAAACAGATTGAGTGCGTCGAACCCCGCTGCTTGCTTGTTCGGGAATCTGGTGAAGAATACTCCTGTCTTTGCATTGTCTGGGTTGGTGAATAGATCGACTTCCAGAACTCCGAAGGTCTCTTCTATCGTTTTGAATATCTGTTGGTGTAGGGACCATTCCCCTGGGTCTATAGTCTCTCGACTGAGCCAGTCTGCTTGTGTGTTCTGTTGTCCCGGAATGTGTACTGCTCTGACTGATTTGAGATTTACCTCTGCCCATTTCAGCAGGGCTGTTGCCTGCTGGTGGAGGGCTTCTGACCGTGAGCCTCCTTGATGGTTGATATAGGCTCTCGTTACCACATTGTCCGTGTAGATAAAGACATGCTATCCTCGAATCGATGGGGTCAGTTTCCTCATTGCCAGGTATACTGCTCTGAGCTCTAACCAATTTATGTGGTGTCTTTTCTCCCACAGTAACCAATTCCCTTGTACGACCTTGTTTTGCATGTGAGCCCCCCATCTGGATAGGCTTGCATCCGTGGTTATCGCTATCCTGTCGGGATCTATGATGGGTATCCCGATTCTGAATCTCTCCTTTTCCTTCCACCACCTGAGGGATTTCTTGATCGTGAGGGGCACTGTTATCCATGGGTTTCCCCCTTGGGTCAGCTGGTCTTGCCACGGCCTTAGGAGCCTTTGGAGTGGTCTTGCGTGGAGTCTTGCCCATCTTAGTATGCCTATGCATGAGATCATGCTTCCCAGAAGACTGGCCAGGACTTTTAGTCTGGATCTTTGACTGTGGCTGACCTGATCTATTAAGCTCAGGAGGGTTTGCCGTCTCTGTTGGCTCAAGTACAATCTGAATAGTCTTGTGTTCAGGACTACCCCTAGGTGCTCCAGAGATTGTGAGGGCTCCAGGTGACTCTTCTTGAAGTTCACTATGAACCCGTGTTCCTGGAGAAAGAGTATTACTCTGCGTACATCCGCTGTCGCCTGGTGGAAGGTTGGACATCGAATTAGGAGATAGTCCAAATAGGAGTGGATCTTGATCCCCTCTCCTCTGAGACTTGCTATGAGGGGAATCAGTACCTTGGTGAAGGTTCTGGGGATGTGGCTAGGCCAAAGGGGAGGAACGTATACTGACAGTGTTCCTGTGTGTACTGAAACCTCAGCCATTTTCTGTGTGATGGCAAGATCGGGACATGGAGGTATGTCTCCTTGAGGTCTAGTGATGTTAGCCATTCTTTTGGAGATAGGGCGGTTCGAATGGATTGTAGTGTCTCCATTTTGAACTTTCTTTCACAAACACATTTGTTTAATCTTTTCAGATCGCGTACTGCATGCCACTCGTCTGATTTCTTCGGTACCAGGAATAGTATTGAATATAATCCTTGACCTTGCTCATGTAGTGGTACCTGCTCTATTGCTCCGATGTCCCTTAATCTGTGAATTTTGTCCAGCATGGCCCGGTGGTTCCTGGGGTTGCTGGATCTTGGTGAGGTAATGAAAAAGCTTTTTGGGTATCGATAGAATTTGATTGAGTAGCCCCTTTGTACTGTTTGTAACACCCAACGGTCTGATGTTGCCCTTTGCCACTCTCCTCCAAACCTTTGAAGTGTTCCCCCTAGCTCCTGTTGATTTGGCTGGAGGATCAGGTAGTCATGCCTCTGACTTGGGTCTGTTTGCCCCTTGGGGGTGCTTGGGTCTAGTTCCCTGCCCCTTCTGCCTGTTCCAGATGGATCTATACCTCTGTTGTCTGTCCTTTGGGGCGTAGAAGGGTTTTCTGTTACCTCCCTGTGACTGGCGCTGGTTGAAGGGACGAAAATTCCTTTGGGGCTGACCTACACTCTGTAAGGTCTGTTTTTTATTCTTATCTACCGCCTCTGTCAGGACTTTATCCAGATACAACCCAAATAATTTTGCTCCTTGGAAAGGGCCTTCTACCAGGGTGTTCTTGGCCGTGTGGTCACCTTACCATGAGCGTAACCATAGCCTACGGCAAGCCGCTACGTTAAAGGCTACCGCTCTAGCAGACCACCTCAGGATGTCCGTGGAGGAATCTGCAATGAACGAGCGTGCTAGCTGGATTCTGGTTGACAGAATCCTTGTCATCTTTGCAGATACCTTGGGGTCTCTGGCTCTCTTGATCCACGTCATAAGTGCCCTTGAGAAGTAGGAGGCAACGACAGCCATTTTCATTACTGTGGCTGTTTCCTCGAAGTTACGCCTGAGGTTGGATACAATTCCCTTGTCTGTGGGATCCCTCGGGTAACATTCCCCTTCAGTTGGGAATACTGAATTTCTGGCCAGCGGAGGCGGCTGCCGCATCTACTTTAGGAATGGCTAGGAGTGGCTCTTTGTTCTTTTGGAGGGAATACAGGGACATCAAAGATTTATTCATCTTAAAAAGCTTGTTTGGTTGTTGCCATTCTTTTTTAATTATTCTTTCATATGCCCTGTCCAATATCGCTCCTTTGTCCTTAGCTCTAGCCCTAGGGATATATTGCCTGGCCGCCTCCTCTTCCTCCTCCGAGGAATCAGACGAGGCCTGTTTGTCCTTCTTTTTTTGAAGGTGCAGGGCTCTAGTTATTTGTTCAAGGATCTGGTCCCTGTACTTCTTAGGGAACTGTCTATCTGGGTCCCCAGATGATTCTATCTCCAGTTCCTCTATCTCTCCCTCTTCTATGGATGAGGTCTCTTCTTCTGAGTTCATATTACCCCCTCCTGTTCCAGCTCCTCTACTAGAGTAACTGACTCTTGAGAAGCATCCTCACTTTCTCTGAGAGCTCGGGATCCAACCGTCACTCCTTCTGAAGAGACTGAGGCTACCTCTTCCTCCTCCTCAGCCAAGGAAACCGGGGAGCCTAGGGGTCCCATTGTTTTATGTCATTTCTGTTTGGGAGCCTTTCCTTTTCCTGCCTCTTTTGAATGGCCTTTAAAGGTTCTCCTCCCCCTCTCTCTGGTGGGGACCTTTTTCGTTTTAGTTCGGCCAGTATTTCTTTAAGGACCTCCATATGAAGGTCCTGAGGTTGGGGGGGGGCGGGGGGCTTACTGTTTCCGCCTGTTGCTCCGCGGTTGCAGCTCTTTTCTTTTTTGCCGCCATTTGCTTTGGGCCTTGGGCGCACCTGTAGAACACAGAGATACACTCTCCTCCTTGCCACTGGCCTGCCCACTGCGGAGTCGGAGCTGCGTCCCCAGGGAGGTTATTGGTGTCACGTGCAGCCGGGCTGTACACCCATTGGCCGCTCTGCTTCCTTCGCTCCCTTTAGACCCTCGCCTCCTGAGACGCGTCAGTCACGCCGCTCGATGTTTCCCGCCCGTGCCTTGTGACCCNCCGCTCAATGTTTCCCGCCCGTGCCTTGTGACCCACGGGGGGGGGGAGAGGAGGGGGAGAGGCATGGCGGCCGATGAGGAGCCACTCTAACGGCACCGTCGTTGAGCGGCAACTGAGTCCCCCCGGGCCGGGAGCTCCTACGCAGCTGGCCTGGTTACCCCTTCCTCTTTTAACCGGCCTTCTGCCGGCTCCTCGTGTTGCGGGGGGGGAGGTATAACCACGAACAACCCCCGGTTACTCCTCCTCAGCCAGGTCCGGGCAGGGCCGCGGGACCGGCTGCACCTGTATCTTGGGGTTGTCCCTAACTCCCTTCCTGCAATGGAACTGGAGTGGGTCAAAGATTTCTTCCCCGGCAGTGAGCCTGCCGGAGAAAACCGGGGCTCTCCTGCTCCAGGTGTCTCTCCTCTCCTGATAGCGGGAAGAGCCATCCAAGGGACTCTGTAGCTAGCCCCGTTACTGGGTGCTACGCCAGTTCCTCGGTGTCTCCCTGCCCGGAGGGAAAGGGATCACGCCCGGTCCTTGCACACTGACCCCCCTCCCCCCTGGAGGGGTGGGGGGCGGTGAACAGTGGGAGGACTT
The DNA here is from genome assembly GCA_003113815.1 of Sphenodon punctatus. Taxonomy (NCBI): domain Eukaryota; kingdom Metazoa; phylum Chordata; class Lepidosauria; order Sphenodontia; family Sphenodontidae; genus Sphenodon; species Sphenodon punctatus. The sequence continues at coordinate 1,484,146 of QEPC01000571.1, forward strand.
TCTCCTCCCCTGGCACCTGGAGTTTCCTTCCGTGCTGCCTGTCTTTTGTCCCAGGTTTCTCCTGGAGGCAGCTAGCCTGCATCCTACCTGCGTGAAGGCAGACAATAAACTGGGGATGGGAGGATGATCCTCATATTTGGAATACAAAAATTGTATGTCTGCCTCCTACTGGTAGTGATGGGGATCTACCCTACTGTACTAGCTGGCCGTCCAGGAGGAACCACAGGGAGAAAGCTATTGCTTGTGTTGCTTGTCAGGGAAAGTCTAATGGCTTCGGCTTTTGTCTGTGAGTGCTGTGGCCATTTGGGATATGGGTCCCAGAGAAGTTGGGGAGTGATAGATTACTTTGGCCTTTGCTGACATTTGGGTGAGGCCTGATGTAAAGAAAGAATTGTCAAACCCATCCTGCAAGGCTGGCAATACGCTCATAGGTGGCACATGCACACAATGGGGTTCCAAACCAGAGACCCTTAGACTTGTGTGGAATTTTTAACATTTTCCATGGGAGAATCAAGGCTCTATTATAAACAGAACAAATAAAATTTCAGATAACTTGAATAAACAGAGCAATTTCAGATAACAGAACAAGCTACAAACCAGACATGTAGTATGCAAAACTAGACTGATATACACCATGATATACCCTGTAATACACCATCACACAGACACATGTTTATTAGCATGGCTGTAAAAACATAAGTAATTTACTAGTCAGGGATGAACTTTTTACCAGGCTGGGATGTGCTATGCGGTAGAAGGCCATATTTTTATAACCCGGTTTATTAGTGCTCAAGCCAGTGCTCTGGTTCAAACCTCTCATAATAACTGAAACAAACATCAGTAACATATATCAAGTGTTTGCCAGAAAACGGAACTAACAGTGGCTACAACTAAGCAAGCATCTGTTTCCACTGACAAGCACTAGATTTGCTCTCCTTACACAGCAGTAAGTGCTATGTCACAGCCATCTCCTGGTGATCAGCAATTTTGCGAGTTGATAGCAATCCTTTGGTCAAGAGTTTGGAACCCCCTGTTTTATAATATATGCTATCTAACCTATGTTTATATTATACAGTTTGCTTTGCCCACCCTGGTGCCCATGCACCTGCGATATACGCAGAACAAAGAGCATTCATACTTTTGAGAAACACACAGAACCAGTATAGTAGGGCCTGTCACTGAGGGGGTATGTCCTTGCAGGATCAGGACCCCAGCAACCCAGGCCCACACAGGATCTTCACCCAAATGTCCTTTATTATATAGTGGTCCAACATCACCAGTATGTATACAAACACAGTCCATAAATATGGGTATCTCCCTCTGGTCAGGCATAGTCCATCCCAACCAGCAGCCCAACATACACAGTCCCATACCTCTGAGTTATTGGGACTCCTACTCCAGGCCCCTCTGGTCAGCCACAAACCCTCCTGAAGCCAGAGACTGTTCCTCCACTCCAAGGAGGCCCGCTCACAAGCCCCACTGGCCAGGCACAATCCCTCCTGCAGCCCTTCCTCTGTTCTTTCCTTTCTGGGAGCTCCACTACCTCTTAGCAGATTCTAGCGCTGGCAAAGCCATGCTCAGCCTGGCTGGCCTGACTCAACTCCTCAAGCTCTGGAAACTCGTGCACCTATACCTCATGAAGGTGCTAACCTCACTTTGGATTTGCACCTACCTACTTCTCATCACCCACTATGGTGGGGGCCTTTAGTAGCAGGTGCGCCTGCATCTTTTCCAGCCCGGTGCTAAAACTCCCTCCTACAAACAGTCTGTGATGTTTGCAGTGTGCGGTTTTGATATGTAGCATTTCTATTACCTTTTTCCACCCCAAACAGGTGCAACAACAAGCCAACGAACAAGTCCCTATCCCGACGTAGGGACGTGTCTCCAATTATGATTTTGCAACATTGGGTACATTGCTGGCACTGTAAAAATAAGTTGTTCTCCTTTTAGATTTCTATTAAAAAGGAGAAGTGAGGAAGCCTATTTTCTCTTTGCATTTGGGTAGGTTTCAGGAAGCAGGTTAGTCTCAGCTGTATTTACTGCTACCTTCTGCCTGCACTGGGGGAGACAGAACTGAAGATGCTCTTCTCCCCCCTTACAAAAAGGGCCACCCTATCGAGACAAGTGGTTTGACAGGCCCCCTTGTGGCCGTGGAAGATTCCCAGGCAGTTTTTCCGGGAAAGTCCCCACCCCAAGACCATATAGCCTTTTCCCCCACTCAGCCCCCATGCCCAGGCTTACCTCCCACCTCCTCCGTGCCCTCCAGCAGCATGTCCTTAGTGAAGCTGGAAATCTGGCCAGTGAGGGAGGACAGGCTGCCCCCGACCTGACCCACCAGGGACTGGCCCAGCCCTGCGCCTAGGCTCCCCAGCCACGATGCCATCGCTGCTGCTGCTGCTGCTGCTGACAGAACTCCTCCACTTGCCGTCAGCCCGGCCGACCGGCCGGGGGGGGGAGGGGGCGCGGAAGGAGCAATAACCTCCAACCCAGCTCGGTCCCTCCCGCTGCCGGGGGGAAGGGGACGGTCCACCAGCTCCTGCGACCTCAGGAGAGGCCGAAGCTCTTAGCGAGAAAGAGCCGGCATCACCCCCCACCAACTCAGCAGCTTTTCCCGGAGGCTCCAGGCTCTGCCACCTCGACGGCCGCCATGACACCTCCCGGATCCCCACAAGCCAGGAGCGCAAGCGGCTAGAGCGCCCGCCGCGCTCTTGGGACGTGTACAAGAGCGCAAGGCAGCTCGGGATGCGGGCGGACGGGCTGGGGCTGCGCCTTGCTGCAGGTAGGGAGGGGAAAGGTGGGAGAAGCCTCTGTCCTACTCCCCCGCGTGCTGCAGGACGATTGCCTGGGTCCTGCCTGTTGGGTGCAATCCTGATGCCGTTGACATTAGTGACTAAAGTCCCATTAACTTCCCCAGAGCCACGATTGCAGCAGCCCATTGCGCTTCCCTGGTGGAAAGGAGGCTGAATTAACATCGAAACAAGCCATCCTGGGACCCTCTTTGAGATCACAGACTAACCCAGTATCAGGTATGTAGGAAGGGAAACCACTCCATTACGTCCAACAAAAGATGGCACATCTCATCAGAAGCATGTGTAGTCAACAAGCTTTTGTCCTGCAATAAGCCCTTCACCGGTGCAGAAGTTACCCAAAGCCTTCACGCAAAACCCCAGCCAGGACATACGTCCACACACTGTTCCTTGTATACATTGGTGTAGAATTGCCATCGAGTTTAGACAATTTTTGTACAAGAATCAGTAACATGAAGCTGACAGCATTATGCAGGAATGCTAAGTTATATTAGAACAACTATGGTGCTGGGTCAGATCAAAGGTCCAAGAAGCCCTGTGCCTACAGTCCCAACAGTGAACTAGACTGCATGCTTTAGAGAGAGGGGGAAGTAGTAACCGCTAGAACCCCTTCCAAACAGTTGGGCACTGATCCTTATGGGGTGTAGTTCTCACCCTATATTGTCACTCAGGCAGCTAAAGCAATAGGAAGTTGCTATGACTTAGTTCTTGAAGCAAGGGCTGCTATGGGTAACAAACATGACGGTGGCCTATAAGGCACCAGAATGTTAGTGCCCTGCCAAATGTTCACTCAGGATTGTTCCCAGGTTCTGGCTGTGTCAGTGGTGAACTCAGGCTGTGATCCCAGGCAGGAGACCTCTGGGATTACAGCCCAGATTGCCATGCACCCAGTCGGGCCACAGCAGGCCAGAACATTTGTTATGGCCGCTGTGACCCAAATCAAGTCTGTCATGGCCACTGCGCACTGTGGGATGTGGCCGGCCAGCCACACATTTATGCGGCTCCCTGCCCTCCCCAGCAGCCAGACCTGTGCTGCCAGCAAGTTCCTGGGTCAGATTATGATGGCAGTGCTCTGTTACCTTAATGTGAGAACTAAGGCCAGCCCAGAACTTTGCTTTCTTCCATATTGCAGGGTAGATGCTGCCAAAACATACCTGTGGCAGGCACAAGGCCCTGATGACAGAAAGATGTATCCCCAATCATTTATTCTCCACTTCTGGCAGTCAAAGACCTAGTGACAACCTGAGTACAGGGTTGCATCTACTGAGTAAGTTGTCTAATAGCCACATTTGGTCTTATGTTTTGTGAATTTGTCCAATCATTTTTTAAACCTAGTTATACTATTGGATTTCACATCATCTCCACAAAGTTAGGTCCACAGGTAAATCATACATTGCGTGAAAGACTATTCTTTTTGGCTTGTTTTAATCCAGCTGCCTGTTAATTTCATTGACACCACTAGTTCCTGTATTTCAAGAAGAAAAAAATAACTCCCATCATTGGTTCCATATGATTTTACAGATGTATGTCACTAACACACCACCAAGCAGCCCTTCTCTAAGCTGGAACTAATTTTTTAAATCTCTCCTTAGATATAAGCCATACCATACCCATAAGCATTTTGTTGCCCTTATCTGTACCCTTCCTAGTTCTAGAGCTCTGTGCCTTTCCTCAGCTCAATTAAAAGATGAGGTGATCAAAACTGCTGTACACATTACTTGGTGTAGGATTACCTAGCCTAGAGTAGCATTATGCTATTTTCTATCCCCCATCCTAACAATACTTTTATTATTGTTTTAACTTGTGAGCCGCCCCGGGATGCCATAGGCATGAGGGGGCGGCCAATAAATATAAAGAAATAAAAATACTGTTTGCCTTTTTAACACTGCAGTCCAGGAAGAACATGCTTTCAGTGAACTATCCACAATCACCTCCTGAGAGAACATTTACACTGCAATCCTCCAAACGGATAGTACAGTGGTAGCAGTTAACACATATCTGAATCCCATTCACCTCAATGGGACTTGCACTGGCAGAATCCACTGAAAGGATTGAACCTTCAGGGTAAAGCATCATATACATTAGCTGTTTTGGCCCAAAGCACTAGTGCAGTGAATATAGGTTCCAAGATTATACTGCTTGTTAGGAGAGGTGAGCACACTTAGCAAGCGTATTAAGCACAACTGTATAAACATTACTGTTCTGCTTGGTCTGTGATCTGGCCATTGCAAACTTCATAAACTGGTATGACATAAAGGAAAAGTCAAACAGTGTATTTGTAAAATCAGACAAGGGGTAGAAACAGACGTGTGGGCGGCGCAGTATCTCCCTGGCCTGGCACAGGGCAGGAAACTGCCTACACGGCCCATGCTGGGTCAGGGCACAGAACTAACATGCCCGCAGCCTGAGAACCATCCCACCGCCCGCACAGATTGTCATCTCATATGTGGGGCTATTTAGCTTGGGTACCAGAGTCAGGGCAAGCTGCTGATTATATTATGGCCCCTATCTCAGGTAGGGCTAAACAATTAATTTGTTCAGCCTGTTTTAATATGTTCCCCGCAGCTGTTTTTGAGGGCCGGGCCTGCAGTACTCTCTTTACTGAGCGCCTGTGCCCCTATGACAATCTGGCCATTGAGACAGAGGCCCATATAGTCTTGCACAGTCACTTATATGATAAACCCAGGCAGGTGTACCTCCAGTCGATTATAGAGAAGTATCCGGGCAGATCTGATCATACACTTTTGTCCCTGATACTTAATAGTTTGGACCTCGATTCCATTAAGAGTATTGCTACATAACTTCTTCAAGCTGTCCATCTTAGAGAATCCTTTCTAGGGTTTCTTCCCCTTTTCCCCTAGTTAAGGTGTAAGGGGGTCGCCCTGGCATGCTGGGGCAATGGAGCAATGACATTTTAGTATGTGTTGTCAATGATTCATTATGCACTTGTTCCCACTGTTAGGTGTTAGTCAGTTCTATATTGAACTTCTGTAAGGCACTGCCAGAGAAAATGAAGATAGGCATAAAGATATAAGGATGGTTCTCAAATTTTATATTGTGTTGTAATGTTATATACTTGCTTGCTCCCCGTTTATATAATAATTGTTCGGCATATATATGCTTCTTTAATGTTTTGGTATACATCACTGCAATGGTCAAAAACCACGCAAGTATTATTAATTATTATTATTATTATTATCACAGCCCAGGTAGGGTGGGGAGCACAAATGTGTGGGCCCTGCCAGCACCCTGTTCCCAGCACCCCACCCCCTGCCACAATAGATTGGCTGCCTGCCATGACAGGCAGGTATGGTGGGGATACTCTTAGCCCAGGCTGTGGGCTTGGAGATTTTCTGATGACACAACCCAGGCTAGCTGCCTACCTGCCCTAGTGCCGAAGCAGGCGAACATCTGGCAGCACTAAAAGAGAGGCCAGTGGCTCCCGTGCCACAGTGGACCAAAGCAAGCCAGCGGCACTTCTGTTTTCACCCAAGGACATGCTTGTGCTAGGAATAATTAATGAATTAAATTGGGATAGTCCTATTCCTTACTTGTCTTCTTTAATCAAAGGCTTCTGTTTAAGAGTGTCAGTAAATGATGCAGTCTCAGAGGCATGAAGACAAACAAGTCTATTACCTCTCACCGATACATGTAATTCAGAAGCACAAACCAGGCCAATAAAACTTTGTGGATAATTATAAAGCTTATCCCAGACTTGGCCTACTGAATAGATACTGGCACAAAGTTTTGGTTGCAAACAAAGGCAGGAGAGAAATCTTACTATTAACAAAAGAAGTTTCATAACATGCTAATTATTAAAGAGAACGTTGGTTCTGAACTTAATCATTTCAGGAGGATATTATCCAAGTTATTTACACCAAAGAATTTTTTTAATTCATCCAACTTTTCTGTACACCTGAATCAATAATCACCTGAATCAATAATTGGGGAGTAGCCAGAGGGGAAAATGTAGTGATGTTAACAACCACTGCAATATAAAGTTCAATTCAATTCAATTTATTAGACGTGATCTTAGATCATTGCCATATAAAGTTTGACGTAGAAGAAATATATTAATATGGGAGGTAAAAGAGCAGTGGTTTTAATTGTGACCACAGTAATAGTTACTGGAATACATGAATTACTATCTTAGTTGTAGATTTGGTTTGAGATACATTGATGAAACAATGAAAATGTTGCTTGTAGTGTAGATTCTCAAAGTTCTTTGTCTTCCATTAAAATGGAGTGAAATCAGCTTTTTAGCATAATTTCTTTTTTTTAAACCAATGATAGGAATTTTAATATTTGGAAATGATAGTTAGCTATAAATGAACATCCTCCATACAAAAATGTATGCCTCCACCCAGGACAAGGTACACTGAGATTTTAAACACAACCACAGTGAAGTTGTATGAATTGTATAGAACATTAAGGCCCTATTCTGGTAGCTAACTCTTCGCCATTGCTTAACAGGAATGGGACAGTAAAGGGGAACATGGACATACTACTCACCTCAAAGATCATTGATATCTGCATCATGATAAATCCATCTGGATCCTGGCTCCCCGGAAAACTGTAATGCCTATCCCTTTTCCAATATGCATAATCATGCTTTGGAAGGACAATTGCTTCAAATTTTACTATTTCTATAATGAAAGTTGTCAAATTTAAGAAAAATATTTTATGTAAACACATCCCATGAAATCCACTGTCACAATACTGAGGTAAGATAATAAGGTAAGAAAATAGCTTGGATTTTTATTCTATTTTAAGATTTAACTACATTTTTGAAACAGGCGATGATGGCAGCACCACCACCAAAACAGAAGTGCTCATCAGCATATGATACAAACAAATGAATCCAAGAGTGTACAGTTACTCTTTCTCCAACAGTAAACAACCAAACAAACAAAAAACCAAGTAAGGCAAGTACTGACATTATTCCGATTTCATTTACTAATTAGGCAGTTTAACATAGGGCAATTTTTATTTTGCTGAACTGCTTTGTCATTAGTATAGCTAACATTGCTATTGTTGGTATATACAAATATGTTACAGTATAAGTGTTATCCCTAAAATGTACAGTTTAGGTATCTTATGCCATGTAACTAAAGTATGTTTCTGTTGAATTACAGCAAGTGACAGTATTTAAGCAGACACATCAAGTTCCTAGACACACCAAGTAAGGAAAGCAACTGCTTACTAGATTTTAGGTCTAATTTGCTTCAAAATATAAAGGCAATTTTTATCAGAAGAGGGAAAAGCATCAGGCGAAATTAATAAGTGTGCTCTTCATTGATAATAGTTGCAAATAGGGGATCACATGGCTTAGTAACATTGACTAGGACTATTTAATTTAAGGGAAAACACTAAAAATAATTAAGATTAAAAGGAGAATATAAAATACGCAAAATCACCTTTAACAAACTTTTAGAGTTTGTTACTTAAAATAGAATTTACAGTTGCATATCCGGGGGAAAAACCCAATATAGTACTGTTTCTGAATTCTTATTTGGAAGTCTTTCTCAAAGGGTAAAAACGGACATGATGGTAGCTCACTGTGGCCCAGGACTCACCCGCTCATGTGCTACTGTGCTACCTGGGGCAGGTAGGTAACTAACCTGGGATGCGTCCTCAGGAAAATCACCAGGGCACATCCCGGACCTAGGGCCACCCACGTGGGCCACCCCTGGCCAATACAGATCTGCACGTTTATTCAGGGTTCCTCCCCGACTCAGGAAGTGCAGTTTCGCATTTGGGCTGGGCAGCCATTCGGCACGTTTGTTTTTACCGAAAGTATCACTGCTATATTATGTTCACATTATGGAAAATAAAGTTCTGCAGTTCTTTGAAGTTTTCAGTAATATTGAAGAGTGTGGGGGTAGCAGGAGGAAAAACTGAGGCATAATTTGCTGTTACAGTAATCTATGGCCATCTTAAACACACACTGTCAAGGTTTTCAGCCTAACATTCACATTTTCCTTGTTGTCTTCTCTGCTAACTCCTTATTCCTTACTAAAAACTTCCTTCCCTAAACTTACATGTCAGCTGCTGTAGGAAAGTGCTCCAAGTGTGCTCCAAACATACTATGTTTAAGAAATAATTTATAAAAACTTTGGTTTGCTAATGGGCTTTTCAAATGCACAGGCATGAACAGACACAAATACAGGATACATGTTGGCTTTATAAGTTTCTTGATAGTGTTGCCTTCTATCTTTTTATGCAGCATAAAACTATTTAATTTCTTCTGTACAAACTGCAAAAGCAGTCTTTTAATAAATTTCTGTAAAGTAAAAAATGAACAGGAATTTAAGAAACAAATCATTTTTAAAATACAGAAACTACCTAATTGTATGAGCCAATGTTAATGTGTGCTAATTATACATGGTCATGATTTGACCAAGCAGCAGGGGGGGGTGTTTTGGTTTGTTTTTTTAAAATCAATATTAATTGTTAAACTACAGATTTTAAAAGATTTCTCATTGGAAACTAAAACAGCAGTTGTTAAGCCATAAAAAATATCAGCTAATTAAACATGAGGCAACAATGTTTAAACTTTAACAAGTGAAACTAATTTTACCATTTTTTCTTCTCCTTGATTCTGATCCTTTAATATCTTAAAATCAGCCAACATAAAAAAAAACCAAAAACCTCCTTTGGAAGATAATCTTAGGTATTAGTAATTTACAACAGGATTTACTCAGCGACACAACATTTAGAGTTGAGCCTACATAAATATTTTTCATGAGCATGTCAAAATTGGCATGTTTTAACATGGTGTTAAATGCTTTATATGGCTGAAACAATGCAGAGTATACTTCTGGATACTGTAATTCCTTTGATTTTGGTTTAGTAGAGCCTTAATTTCTTTTAGCTCACTGAAGACACAATTGGCAGTTTCCTAAATAAAGAGCATTTTGTAAATACCACAAAACTTTGTCTACAATTTGGAGCTAAACTGCATTTATTATTTATGTAACAACTACTTTTCATGTCTTCCACTTTATGGTATTACAGATCTTTAATCCATGTTGAACAGTACTGTAATCTGGATGTTCAAATAAATACAGATTCATAGATTTTAAAAGATCAAAGGAATTGCCACAGTTACCTAGTCTGACCATCTAGGTTGAACGAGTTTCCGTCATTTGTTTTTTGTCACACCCACTAACCTATATTTTAATAGAATGGGTGTTTTCAGATGGATCTGGTGCTTGCCGCTTCACCCCAGGTGGTCTGTCTAATGGTGCCCCACCACAGGTGCAGGTGGAACAGGCCGCACCTGCACCAGTACAGCCCCGCTGGCAGCACTCCAGAACATCCTGGGACGCCACCAACAGAGGGGGCAGGCCAAATCTGAGGCACTGGCCCGAAGTGGAGCAGCGGTCCGTATAATCGCGGACCCACACTGCTGTTTCACTTTTAGCTGGCTGCTGCCCAAGGCAACACCATAGCATTGCAGACACTCTAGCCTGCAATTCTATGGTGTGTAGGGGATACGGGGGTGGGGGGGGCGGCACAGTAAAAACGGACCGTGGGCCAGGGAACCCACCAGATCCATCTGATCCGGACCCCGACAGAGCTGGGAATTGACAGACCCGGAACAGCTCTAGGGGTGGGCAGCCCTACGTCCATCTGAAACACCCAATCTTGTTTGTACATTAGCCTGTTAAAATGTATTGGGGGATAGCTATGATTTGTATTGCTAAAAAATATTTTTGACAAATTGGTTTCCAATTAAGTTCTATTTCTATCCTGCTATAAGAGTAAATACTGAAACATTTAGGTACTGTCTGCACCATAAAAAGTAAAACCTATTGAAGCACAAGTGAAGCTTGACCATACCATGTCTATTTTATTACTTTGTAAAGTGCCAGGTACACTGCTGGCGCTATATAAATGTTTGTTAATAATAATAATAATAATACTGCATGTTTTATTCTTGTCTCGAAAGAGGGGGTGGGAATCATGTTAAAGAGTGATATTTTAAACTTTAGGAAATGCCTAACATTGAATGGAGTTCCCCAATACAGACTTAACCTTTCCCTTCATCCTCAGTTCCATAGGCAGAAAAATACAACACATGCCCCAAGCATGATTGAACAGTATTTTTCTACAAAGGGCGCTTTCCCACGTAACTAAATGCACACCATTTGCCTCTATGAGAAACTGAGGTAACTGCTGCACGGCTTTTATCACATGGGAAAGCAAAGCCACGTGGCTTTGGCCCCAATCCCGCAGAAGATGCAGAGCTGGAAAAGTGAGCGCTGCATCCTCCACATGATCAGCGCCAAAACTGCGTGGCTTTGCTTTCTCACGCGACAAAAGCTGCACAGCATTTACCTCTCTCAGTTTCTTGTGGAGGCAAATGGTGCACATTTAATAATGTGGTAAAGCGCCCAAAGAAAAAAAAAGCCTCTTCTAGTAATCAAAAATCAGAATAGAAGTCAACTTGTGTTCTTTGAAAGTTGGCTCCCATTTTACTAATGCCAGAAAACAAGGACACATTTTTGTTAGCCATTTTCCAGAGCTGTGCAGTCTAAAATAGTTAAAATTTTATTTAAAATTATACTTTGCAATATATAAAGGTCAGTAAATGCTTGACATTGCAAAAGCATGCACACTGAGACAATGAGATCAGCTTTTTATTGATGGCTTCTTGGCAGCTACACACATTCTGCCCTTTGGATCTAGATTGCAAAACATGCATGATTACCAGTTTGTATTCTCTATGTGGTCGATATTTATTCCCCTGGTTCAATCAAGGTACACAGCCTGAGTAGCTTAGTCTTAACTGGAATTTAAAGAGAATTTCTTCCACCACAACATGCCAAGTCTTTTGTCTCAATTTTTAGAAAGATACTGTTTGAGAAATATAGTTAGCCATAAAAATCTAATTTCAAGTATTATGTGGTCTTACATTCCACTTATGCTACAATATCTCATTTTCCCTTTTAATTTTATTTTTGTAGTTTTAATGAGAAGTATGAGTGGAAAGTCATGTGGCAATCTGGGTGGACACCCATGGGCGAGAAGCCAGGGAAGTGGGTGGGAGGGCAGGAAGGAAGGAAGGAATGTGGAGAGTTGGAATTTTATATCTGTATTTTTATAAGATCATCATTGTTGTTGGATTTTTTTTTTTAGAGCTGTTTAATATTTTGTAGTATGCTTATTAAGGGGATGGCATAGGGGAGGGAAATCTGGGGAGGCACAGAAGTTGTGGGTGGGGTAAAAAGGCCATAAACCCGCAGTGACTGGGGGAGAGGGAAGTACACATTTTTTTTTTCTGGTGAAGTGGGCTATGGGTGGGATTGGCAAAATTGCTGGAGAATGTATTTATCGTAATTAATTATATTTTTGTATAGTATTTATTTTTATTGTAAGCTACCCTGAGCTTTGAGGGAACAGTGAGGGGTAGAAATTTAAGTTATTTTTTTTTTAAAAAAAGAAAGAAAAATGAAATACTTAGTTGGTTTGAGGCAGGATGTGAGACTTTCCATGCTTTAGGGATATTAAGGGCAGATCATTAACATTACTGGAAAATATTGTTTAAATAGGAGATTTAGATGTAGCAATACTATAGAATCAAGTTGTAGAAATAATTAGTTCTCATCAAATATTTGAAAGCGGAAGACAAAAGGGTGATAACAGAAGTGACGCTGGCTCGGCAGCAACCTGACCCAGGAAGGAAAAGTGCTGCGGACATGGTCCAGATTGCGCTGCTAAACAAAAGTGTTGGCGACTGGGCCATAGGGGAGGGGAGGGCAGGGAAACGCATTCATGTGTGGCCAGCCAGCCCTGTGCCCACCCAGCACCTTACTCCCCTGCCATGATGGCCAGCCATGGGAGACCCGATCTGGACTAGGTCACAGTGGACCACAACAGACGTGATCACCGAACTGGGGCAAAGCGGGCCACAGTAGGCTGACCTTAGCCCAGGCTGACTCAGAGACATTCCAGGATCACAGCCAGGGCTGGCCACTGACACAGCCTGGAGCAATCCCAGACCAGCATCTGGCAGCACCTGCACAAATGTGCAGTGAGGTCTAGGCCAGATTGGGTCAAAGCAGGCCACAGCGTAATTTTATCATGTACGTTGACATATGGAGTTGGCATTTACCAAGTCTTAAATCTGTTAAGTAGACTTTCCAAATTTGTCTCTGTATATAAGAAATGTCATCCTGACGGTTTCTTGCTTCATGTCAAAAAAAAAAAAAAAAAAGCTTATGGCAAAAAGTAGTCAGAAAAAGACAGACTATTATTAATTCACAACCAAGTAAAAAAGCTACTTGATGCTTTATGAGTTCTTTCCCCTTTTCAGTTTCAAGTAATAGTCAAACTTCACACAAAAATCTATATTTACAGCCATTTATCATTGCAAAGTTTTGTCTTTTTAAAGCAGTGATTTTTTTTAATAACGTGGAGCAGCAGGATTGGCAAGATCGTTCACGTCAGTTAATAAGTTAGATAGAATCTGAAGTGCACAAGAGCATTGCTAGAGAGAGATGAAAATGATACAGCTAAAAGCACTTTTTTTAAAAAAAAAAAGAAAGAAAGAATCCGTAGGCCCAAATCCTGTAGATGTTAATAATGCAAGTGGTTTCACTGAATTCACCGGAAACATAGCATGCAAGTAAGAAGGCAAACAGTATTTGGCCCCTAGATCTATAACACTGTAAAATTCTAAACCAGGAGTGGAGAACCTTTTCCCTTCCTAACAGCCACTTTGAAAATTAGTACAAGCTCCATGGGCCAGATAGGAGTTGGGACTGGGGGTGCTCAGGATGGAAGGAAAGCAGGGTCCAAACCATGGATCTATGCAATGAATGCATTCTTTCTTAGTGTATACTCCTCTTCATACCTTTCCCTCGAGCTCACACTTTCAGTGCTTGAGAATAGGTACTGGATTCCTGGGCCTGAGCAAGGAATTGGAAAAGGGCCAAACAAACAGAAACAGGTCAGATTTGATCTATGGGCTTGGTATTCCGCACTCCCGTTCTAAACCATAAAGTAACCACCACTGGGAAGAAACCTTTACCAAAGAAACCTTTACCAAAAGGTAATTGCTCTTTTCTTTACTGCATTGAATATTTATTCCCATTCAATTGCTAATTTAATACACTTAAGGTGCAGTGGTGTGATTTTAAGATATTTCATCAGAAAAATTTTTATATTGTTTCCAAAGTTATTCTTAGGATACTGGCAAATGTCTGTATATTAAATGTAATACAGCTTCAAACACTGTACATCTCTAAACGCATTTCTAAAGAATGTTTATGTAAACATCATATATGTAAAGCACCAGTTAGGAAAGAGGAACATTTTTAAAACTGCTGCAGTAAAACTGAAAGCCAAATTTTGTCACCCTCTCACACATTCATCTTGGGTATCAAAAAGATAAGTCTTACAACCAATAGAATAAACTAGCTTGCATACTTTGCTCCCCTATTTTCCTCAGTAACAGAGATAACATGACAAAAAAATCGTAAGGTGCGTGAATGAAGGCCATTAATGAAAAAGCTGCAAAATTCTGACAGATAAGAGACATTCATAAAAAACATTTGAGAGAAAAACACACACACACGCACACACACACACACACACACACATGAATATTCAGTCTTAGCACAGCTACTTGTGCAGGATTCATTTCAAAATGCAGGAATGTGCAGTAGATCTGTGGCACCGAAGTTGTGGCATTTAAATCCATCCTTCCTCGTTTTTCAATGTCCGAGAGGTTTGTACAATATATGATCAGGAAAAAAGTCGTTTCTTATACTAGATGTACACAGGAATGAATGAGAAGAGGTGAATGATAAGGAGAGGAGGTCAGAGAAGAGAGACAAAAAAAGAGGAAAAGTAGAGAAGAAAAAGCTGTTAATCTCAGACACCATGCTGCTTCTCATTCAGAGAAGAGCACCCTGTCCAGTACAGCCAACTTAGCCATTAATTGAAAAGAATGTTAAAAAGCAGAGAGCCAAGTTTTCTTAACTGAAGTCAGGTAGCAGAAAAACTTTGGCATCATCCTGACTTAAAAGCAATGATTAAATCATGTTAAAATTGAACTTAAATTACAACAAACATATGTTCTTAAGAAAGCGAATTTAAGTGAGATATTACATCTACTAATGAATGGATGATTTTCTTTAGAACTGTCCAGATCTAAACACAATCTTTTGTGTTTTTCTGCAGAGTTGATAATACATTTCAGCTATGTGTTCAGTTAACCATTTAAGAGCATAAGACTTTTAGGGGGAAAAAAAAAAAAAAGAATTGAGGCATTTGAGCTTAATTTATGTTGATTACCACAAATAAGGACTGAACACAATATTTAGCATGCATAAACTTGTTTTTTAAGTGCAAAGTAAGTTATGCATATCCCTTATTCGGGCCATCCCGCACACATGCTCAGAGCCTGAAATGCACTTAAATGCATACATAACTTTCCTCATGTAATTTCATTGACTTCAACGGAATTACTCATGCGAGCAAAGTTACACACATACTCAGCTGCAGCAGGGCCATAAATCCTCATTAATTGCTGCAGACTTTGTTATTTGAGACCTCCCATTAAATTATGACCTGCCACCATAAAATTATCCTGCTACATTATGCCTTTGAAATGAACCCTGCTATACAACATCCACACAGGATTATTACAAAGGAGTTTGAGTGTTTTGACAACCGAAAAAAAAATAGTTATTTTGTCATTTCTTTTCTTCTGCATTCAAGCTGTTCCTAACAGTTTCCAAGGACATATTCATGGCTGCTTGAAGCATGTCATCTTCACTCATATCACCTCCTGACAAGAGACAAAGATATTAAACATTCACATCTGTCTAGTTACTTCTGGAAGACAGCTACAAAAATGAATGTTTCTCCTGTCCCTTCTGCCCCTCTTTTCTGTTCATTTGTTTAATCTTTCCATATCTTTCTAAGCATCTTCTTTTTGGTTTTAGATTTTCTGTTTTCTATTGCTACCGTATTTGGAATTATTCTGCAATGCACTTTAAACAACTAATAAACAAATGTGTGCAGTTGTGTAACTTTGCATATTTAATACCTAATGCCAGTAAGGTTTACAAACTTACTTTCTGCACTGTTGACAACTTTCCATGTGTTCTTTCTATTCCAATTTTTGTAAAAGGCTTGAAAATGCCCCATTACAGATAATTTGTTTTCAACATACATTCCCTTACTATACTCAACAAATGTTCCTGTCTGATCAGTAGCAATGTTGTGAACTTCCAGAAAGAACTACAGTCAATAACCAACTCTGGTCTCTAGATTCTTTGGCCAGCAAGTACTGGATCGAGTGTGCAGGTAATACGATAATATCATATCATTAAAGTCAAGGGAAATTATAGCAATCCCTCTCTTCATCAGGAAGGATAGAGAAAAATAAACTGGGGGGGAGGGACTGTCTAAGGCAGTGGTGTGTTCTCCTTTGCTGGAGGTTTTCAAACAGAGGCTAGATGGCCATCTGTCAGGGATCTGGTAGCTATGGATTTCCTGCATTGAGCAGGGAGTTGGACTAGATGACCTCTAAGGTTATTTCCAACTCTAAGATTCTTTGATTCTAAAACTCTAAACTACTATGTTGAAAATAAAGTTATACCTGGGTCAGTTCCTAGTGCATTTGAACTTGTTGTTGGCTTATGTAGATCTGGAGTCTGGCCTTGCTGATGTAGCTGTTGCTGTCTGAAAGAATCAAAAATAGTTTTTTCACCAATATTGACAAGATTAGCATTATGAAAATATAAAGCTAGGTTTACATGCTTCTATAGCACTTGGTTGAATTAGTATGCTTTAGTTAACAGATACAAAGTTGACAATGAAAGAACTCAGCAGTTTGGTCTTGAATTAGGCAGAAATGTGTTCCACCCTAATCATCTTGAAGTTACATCATCCATTATAAAAATATCATACGATGTAAACAAACAAGTTATTAAAGAATTTGTTTAAAATCCAGAATTCCTGTGGCAATGCAATTTACTTTTTGCATTTCCCTCAGCCTCTCTCAATTTTCTCCACCCCATTCCTTAAATGATCCACTCCTGAGACCGTCTCTCATTTCCAGAACCTAAGCCTCTGACATTCTTTCCACTTCTCAGAATTTAATTCCCTCACTATTCCTAGCTCCAATTTGCTTCATTCTTCTTTTCTTATTAGGAGATCAGCAAAATGACTCAGTTGCCTCTTCTAGTTAAGCCTTCTGATGTGGATGCAGAGTTTCTAGGTGTTAACAAACGATAGCTTGCTGGAGTCAGGGTTCGGTCCGTACAGCCCCCACTCACGTTTAGCATGGACAGCCTAATAAACAGGCAGCCCCTTGCTTATAGTTCTTGTGCACCTATACACCCTCCCGATTTAGCATGACTAGCCTAATAAATGAGCAGGTGCTCTTCCCCACCAAACTCACCCGCCTTCTCAGTATTCTGCCCCCTGCCATGACTCTCAGCCACGGCGAACCATGGGAAGAAACTGCCACAGCTGTTTCTTCCAGGCTGTCACTCCAGCAGGCAAATGATTTTAAATTATTTTTTGTGGTATCACTAACGGCTTTAAAAGGCTTCTGGCCTGTCGCTGTTTCCCTCTGACCCATCGGCTCCCTCTTAGCACCCAGCCAGTGGCTTTTCCACGTGCAACCCCTATTGGCATTCCTGTATTAATTATTATTAATTATTATTATAAGCATTTATATAGCACCAGCAATGTACCTGGCGCTTTACAAAGAATAAGATAGACGGTCCCTGTCCGAGAGCTTACAATCTAAGCTGGCTGCAAGCCTCTGCCTGTGTGTTCCCTATTGGCAATCAAAGATTAGCTGACTGCAGGCCTCAGCCTCTGTGTTTCCTATTGGGATTCACAGGCTAGTCAGGTCTGGAACGGCAATAAGAAGCGCAGAGGCACGGGCATGCAGGCAGCTACTCTGCAAATGGCGAGCATCCTGCCTTTGCCTGCAGCTTTCCTATAGCCATTACCTTTGTGCCTGGGCGGAGGCTTTTCCCTATTGGGTTACTATAGCCCTTTCTCCAACCTCCCAAGCACATGGCCATCGGCCTCTGTCCTGCCCCCATTTCAAGTGAACCCCCCCTTCTCTTCCAATCCCCAGCCCCCAAAGCAGTGTATTGCTGCCATGCCACAATTCTCCATGCCCCCGCAAACATCCAAATCAGCACAGAACGCTCAAATTATGAAAAAATAACTTTATTTTAAAAATAAAACTATTTCTTCTTGCACCTGCTCCTTTTGGGGGCAGCTTGTCACGATCACTTGGGTGGCGGGATGAGCAGGGGGACATTTTCCCGATCCTCCTCCCACGGATCTGTCTATGGTGAAGCATTCATGAAAGGCATATGAGAATGACTGGTGGGAATGGGGAGGCATGCCTAGGATCTGGCTGTTGCGGATTGGGCAGTGGTTGTAATGGTGCTGGTGTTGCCTGGCTGTCAGTTTGAGCCATGGCCCTGCTGATGGTAATTCTCTTTAACTGCTGAGATGGAGCAAGAGTCAGTCACATGCTGTCAATCAGGAAGAGCTGAGAGAATAATGGCGTGTTGGGCTTTTAAGGCAGATGTTACATGCACGCCAGCAAGAGCAAAAAGAGGGAGAATGGCCGGAAGCGATAGCTCTGCAGTTCGCCCACAACTCAATGGTGCTGGCGGACCTAGATGCGAGGAAGCTACACACAACCTAACTGACAGGATGCAGACATATGGGCATACATCAGCCTGCGTATGCCTGCACAGCGGGCTATGCATGCTCCAGGACACACACTCCTTCCTGTGGGCGGTGGCCTTGTGTGCAAGTGGACACCGCTATTGTCTCGTTTGTTAACACCCTCTGTTAAGAAGCTTACTAGCTCACAGATGTGTGGGTGGAGAACAAGCTCCAATATATTGTTCAAAGAGTGAAAAAAACCACTGGAAGGCGTTTCCCTCTGAACTTATCTGCCTGCTCTCAAAGTCCACATAACTAGCTATTGTGGACTCCAAAAAACCTAAGTTAGCATGGAAAGTATTTGCATTATTATCAGGGCCCGATTCTCCCGTGGAATTTTTAAAAAAATTCTGCAGGAGTCAGGACAGCCCAGGGCCTGATTCTGCACCTCAGCATACTGGATTTACCAGGCTTGTGGGAGGGGGACAGACGACCAGGGCTTGCCCCCTCCCTCTGCCAAGCCTTGCCCACCCCCCACCCCCCGGCTTGGTAAATTCAGCGCTGGGGCTTTCCACTCCTCCTCCCCTAGGCTGCATCGGGTGGGAGGGGCTGCCAGGGCTAACCTCCCCCCCCCCTTTCACAGCCTGGAAAATTAACTGAACCGGCAGTGGAAGCCATTCCTTTCAGTACGCTTGACCCCATCCAGCTCCTGGTTTCTTCCTGGCACTCCCAATGGGGCCTCTCAGGGTGACGCAGCCCAATGACATCACCTGGCTGTGCTGCTCTGGGAGGCCCTGTTGGGAGGGGCCAGGAAGAAGTCAGGAGCCGGATGGGGATGAGCATACTAAAAGGAGTGGCAGCCACTGCCAGGTCAGTTGATTTATCATGCTGGGAAGGGGGGGATTCAAGTCCTGGCAGCCCCTCCCACCAGACGCAGCCTGGGGGTGGGGTGGGGGAGGGGAAGCCCCGAGGGTTTGTTCATCCCCCCTCCCCCTGTGGAATCTCCTGCCCCGCGTTTCCCCAGCAGTGTGGGCTAGAAATTCTGCGCTGGGAGAAGTGAGGCAGGAGATTCTGCTGGAAATACGCAAATCGCAGACCTGCATTTGGCTTGGGGCCCTGATTATCATCCAGAAGCTTTATGGCGCTAGATGCAGGCATCTATAAAAGGATACTTGCCTCTGAAAAACAGTTTCAGAAAGAAAATTGCTCTGGCAGTGGCACAATTAATGACCCTCGGACCACAAGTGAAGTTGAAAAGGGTGCAGACAGCTTTATTACACAGAGAATGAATTGGCTAAAAGGGCATCTGCCCTCTCACCCGCAATAAGTATGGGTTTACTTTCAGCCAGCCTTCTCTGATCTTTCCTGTAGCCTAGGTTTGTGGAAGACCTACCATATCCCTCCCAAGCCAGGTAAACTAAACCTATGCCCCCATCCCTCAACAGGGATCAAGGCTTTGGGCAAGCAGTGCCCTCCACTGCTAGAACCAGTAAGGCACCACTGCCCACCCACCCTCAACTTTATGGTTAAGCCTCGCCCCCTTCGGGCGTTCTTACTCCTGGAGTGGCTGCCCCTCCTTACTCAATATTACACCCAGGAGGATCGGAATTTGTAGGCCCCATACCACCCATACCTGCTACAAACCACTAACTGCAACAACAACATGTAAACACCCATGCCAAGTTAAGAACATGCAATCCAAAGTACTTGCTATGGGGAAGGTGAAAAACTCCAGCATTGCAATGGCCAATTTAGTAGTGAGAAAAATTCCTTCCCACCCCCTTGGAACAGGGAGACTAGTCAAGGCCCATAGTGGGGCTAGCACCAAAACAACAGAAAGGGGGAGTGTGGATGTAAACTTGAAACTGACACAAAGAAAACTACGTGGCTCTGCACACTGAAATTTAAACCTTTCAGCTTGGCCAGCCCCAACCTCTGGCCAGGCTGTGGCTGTCCAACTGCTCTTTGGGTCCAGACAAAATCCTCCCACAACTCCATCCCTGTTCTGAGGAGGGTACAGGGGGAACATTATGTAAGAGGGTCTTCACAGGGGAAGAGGGGAATGTTTTGTTATTTACAAACTTTCACTTCAACCAGTATTTCAAAGTGACCATCTGAAAGTTACAAAGTTATGAGGTGAGCACTGCCATTTTATCTGTAGAATCAGTTTGAGGTTATAGACATTCCATCTTGTCCTGTTTATTTGGATCAGTTTAAGTTCATATCACCCACTGATGCTGGGGAAGTGCTTGGTGCAATGAGGGCAACCAGTTGTGAATTAGATCCTTACCCATCCCAGCTGATGAAAGCCAGCCAGGAGACGTTGGGGCCGTTGTTGGCTGGGGTTGTCAACGCCTCCCTTCGGCAGGGTAGGGTATCATATGCTCTTAAAGCTGCAGTTGTCTGGCCCCTGCTTTAAGAAGCCATCTTTAGACGCTGACTTCCTGGCAAGCTATCGGCCTGTCTCTAACCTTCCCTTTTTAGGGAAGGGTACTGAACAGGTAGTTACCCAACAGCTCCAGGCTCATCTCAATGTCATTGGATTCCTGGAGCCATTTCAATCAGGCTTGCATATAACATGGAGACTATGCTTGTGGCCTTGGTCAATGACCTGTCTAGAGACTGACACGGGAAATTCTTCCCTGTTTATCATGTTAGACTTTTCAGCGGCCTTTGATACGGTTGATCACGAGGTGTTGTTGATAAGACTGCGGAACCTGGTGTGGGTGCTTGGGACCACTTGAGTGGTTCCGCTCCTTCCTGTCGGGGAGGTCCAAGGGAGTGGTGATGGCAGACTGCTCATCATCCTCTCAGGACCACCCTTGTCGGGTCCCACAGGATTCTATTCTGTCTGTCCTCCTGTTCGACGTGTATATGAGACCACTGGGCAAGTTCATTTGTAGGTTTGGGATGAAGTGCCATCAGTATGCTCATGACACCTAGCTCTACCTCTCTTTTTCATCTGACCCAGGACCTGCAGTCTTGTCATTCACCCAATGCCTGGCTGCTGTCAAGGAGTGGATGAGGATGCGCCAATTGAAGCTGAATTCAGACAAGACTGAGGTGATGATAGTTGGCCCGCCTTGCGACCTGGAGGAGATTGGGACTCCTGTTATTGATGGAGTCCAGCCCCCTCTGGTCAATCAGGTTCACAGGCTTGGGGTGCTTCTGGACCCCCTGCTGTGTCTGGATTGTCAGGCTGCGGCGGTGTCAGGAGCGCTTTTCACCATCTCCCTATGGTGAGGAGGCTGTGGCCTTTTCTTTCTAATTCAGATCTAGCCACTGTCATCCATGCTTTCTTCTCCTTGAGGCTAGTTTATTGCAAAGCACTCTACATAGGGCTGCCCTTGACGATTGTTCGAAAGCTGCAGCTGATGAAGAATGAGGCGGCTCACCTCCTTTCAGGGGCAGGGCACCGGGACATTACACCAGTGCTCTTAAGTTTGCACTGGCTTCCCATATTGTCTGGACACAATTCAAGGTGCTTGTTTTGACCTTTACAGCCCTAAACAGCCTGGGCCCCACATACCTGAAATAGCGCCTGTCTTTCCATGTCCCATTGTGGCCCCTGTGATTAGCTGGGAGTGCCTCTTTGTGGGTTTCATCTATTAGTCTCATTCATACAATAAAGGGATCACAGGGAGGTGTTCTCGGTTGCTGCCCTGTTGCTTTGGAACTCCCTCCCCCTGGAGGCTCGTTTGAGCCTGGGCTGCTTCTGGAAATGGTGTATGACTTTTTTTTTAAAAAAAAGGCATTTGGCGGGTGGGGGGTAGGGATGTTTTTGGGGTTGAGGGAGGTTGTAAGGGGTTTTTATATTGGGTTTTAACGTTCTTATGATTGTTAGCACCACAAGCCTTTGGGAGATGGCAGCATAAAAATTTAAATAAATAAATAATAAATATTTCCAAAGTATGTGTTACCTTTTCTTTTTAAGCTAACACTCAGTCTAACTGTAGTAAGTGAAAGAACATTAAACACAGTGGAAACAGTGTTATTTCAGCATGTAAGTTCAACTTTTCACCAGCTACTTTACTTTTCAAAATAGGCCTGTCGTCTCCTTCGAAGCTCTTCTGACGAAAGAGAATCAGACTGACTTGTAGCAGATGACTGTGGAACATTCTGCAAGAGAGCGTCTGTAAACTCACTTCGATGGCCTCCTAAAATTAGAAGACAGTGACACACCACTTAAGTGGATACTAAACTGAAAGTAAAACTAACACTTGACACTATGATGGAGGAAAACCTGTTTGCCAAGTGAGCAGCATTTAGAGAGTCACCTCCCCTCCACTGTAAACAAAAGCTTTAAAATATATCTGGCAATCAGTGAATAGCTGAGGATAAATAACAGTCTCCTTGAGATGGATGATTCCAGGTCAATAGTTCAAAACTGACCCTTAGCAGGAATCATCAACCAAAAGTTAACTCACTTGAAGGGCTATTTAATTGCCTTTGTAAAGTGAATTCTCAGTCCAGTTTTTATTATGCAGCTATTCACAACTTAAGTGGCAACTTCCCCACCAATTCCAAGAAGCATGCCCATGATTAGACTCAAGTAACCTCTAATTATATCTATTCATGGGGGCAATCTTTTCATACTGGTTAGGATACACTGGTTTGGAAGTTAGCTTGCAATTCGACGGACAGTATGTCACTTCTCACAAACATTAAATTAGATGCATTAAATTAGCAATAAACTCTTTTAAAGTGAGCATTTTACCTTGCATACTAAGTTGGATGGCCCTACGAAGGTCAGCTTCTTCATCTTCCATATCGATTTCCTGCCTACTTAGAGCAAGAGCTCGCTGGAAATTCTCCTCGTCTTCATCTAACATGGGTGTTCCATCCAATGGCCGGTTAACCTCTAAAGCTGGTTCCAGGTCAGTTTTTATCACTCTGTAGAGGAGGATAAAAGTAAAGTTCATATTTTCATTCTAATTTCACAATAATGTTTAGCACTGAATTAGTTTTGCATTCTCAAAGTAATGTAAAACATCTTTACAGACACTTCCAAGGTAATTAAGCATCGGCCCATTTTACACATGGAAAACAATAGTCCAGCAGAAGTTGAGTGGTTAGAACTTAAAACGTTCACAGCCCTCAAACTTGTGCTCAATCTACGGCTGCTTTCAGACCTTCCTCCCCGTGCATATTTTGGCTGCGGGAGAGAATGTGCAGCCAGGATATGCACGGGGTGCTGCCGGTCTGAAAGCCCCCTTGCACACCTTTGTCGGCAGACACGTGCAGGGTTGCAGAGCAGGAAATCCAGCTCTGCATCCGTGTGCGTGTCTGCCAGCAAAGCTGGGGGGGAGGGGCCTTTCAGGCCAGCCGATCCTGCAGCTAGAATATTGGGGAGGCGGGAGGGGTTGAAAGTGGCCTAGTCACACAGTCATGAAAAATAATCTATGTTTTTGCCAACTGGATAACTTTTGGAAGTTATCTTTGTATATACAACAAAAAGGAAGAGATATTTAGCAAAATTCCTTTAAAAATTGGAAGTTCTCTCAAACCTCTTTTATTAGTAAAAATGTTTAATGACATGAAAATGTACCCAAACTATATTGTACAGAATGGAATATTTTAAAAATGTTTTAATATTTGAAAGCATTTTAAACCACAAACATGCTGGCAGTACTAAAAAATAAGTCTTTGTTTGCCATACCCCTGATCTCTGGATTGTGCGGTGTCTTCTCCAATCAGTTTTGGTCGCTGCATCTGCTGTACCCGAATCATCTGCAGTAATTGGTCAGCCTCACAATCAGGCAGGTCAACCTTTACAACAAATATAGAATAACCTGGGGAAATAAACCCACAAATCCATGGTATAAACTGTTTGGATTTTAAAATATCCAAAGCTAAGTACTGTCAGGACCCAGCCTTGAACCCCCACCCTTAGGAGTTGTTGAGCAGTGGCCAGTTGAGGCACCACTGCCTCAGCCTGCCTCTGGTCCAGTCACTCTTTCTATGCCTCCTCCATGCCTTGTCCTGACTCCGTCCTATCTCCTGTCTGTCTTGTCTGTGCCCCGCCTCTCAGCTTGGCTGCTAGCAGATATAAAGGGCACGCTGGTAGCAGCAGGAAGCTGGAGGGAACAACCATAATCTTGCTCTTTGTTCTGCCTTGCATACTCATGCCTTGCCACGTCTCCTTACACACTACTGGTTCCCTGTTGTGGTCCTTGTCCTGGTCTTAGTCCTTATTTTGTTCCTGCCTTGCTTCCTGTCTTGCTCCCGTCTGGTCTAGTCCTCTAGTTGTGCTCCCTCCTGCTCTTGTTCCCTTTCCTAGTCCTTATTCTTGCCCTCAGCCTTGCCTCCTGTCATGCCTCCCAGTCCTGACCCTGAACCCCATCGTCCCCAAGCCCTACGTCTGCCTGTATCCTGGACGCTCCTCGCCTCATGCCCCTTACAAATATGACAAGAGTTAAAGCAAAAGACAGACAAAATGTACATATATTCAACATTATAGGAGTTTCTTCCTCTCTAAGAACCGTACAGACATTGCCAATAAAACTGATGCATGTGGGCTGATCACCAGAAACTTAAGTCAGTCTTCCAGTTTTATTAATCTGCTAAAAAACAAGGTGGTTTGATATTTGCAAATTAGCATTACCTTCCTGTTGTAACTGAGCCAGGAAAAGTGCAAGGTATGTATCTGATATTAGTTCTGGACCCGTCAGGAGAGAATTCAAGTTAAACCACTATAATTTTTAAAAAATTAAAAGAAAAAATTAGCATTTTTGTCCATGATTTAATATATGAATAGATTACAAATAAAATGATACATGGTTAAGGTACACACATTTTTCATCCACAAATTCATGAAGTACCTGCTGCCTGTCACTTTTGAAATGGCCCTCAATTGATGTAAACTCTGAAAAGAGATGGGCAAGACAACTTAACTTCAAGATCCCTCTATATTAGTGTCTTCCAGAAGACAGCAGGGGAATAAATGTTTTAAAGGGAAACATTTGAACACAGTGAGTCAAATCCTGACTCTACTGAAATAAATGGGAACATAGCCATTCAATTAATTGGAGTCAGGATTCCACCCAATGCCTGACCTGATGTTTTTGTTAGATTGTGATAGTGCTAATTTTGATCTGAAGTCTTAATTCTTTGAGATTGAGATTTTTTTCTATTCTAAATTAATGTTTAGAGAGTAACTAAGAGTGGAAACAGACATAATGCTAATTCCACTTTAACATCCCTTTAACGTTTCTTATGCATGTTGCAGGGCTGTATTGGTGCCCTATGAAGCACTGAAACATGCATAAGAAACGTTAAAGCGGTGTTAAAGTGGAGTTCGTGTTACATCTGTTTTCACCCTAATACCCACTCCTCCCCCTTTTTAAGAAAAAGGGGGGAAAGGGGAGAGGGGGGGGAAGGAATGGCCAAGGAAATCAGAAAGGACACTCATACTTAGAGGTGAGAAAGAGCTACAGCTCTGATCTACCATCCCATCTGATATGTGTATTCAGGTTCTCTAGTTGAGAATAATGTGAAAACTGAATATTAGTAAAGTAAAAAGCAGACGAAAACGTTCTTTATAGGCCACAAAGTATTAATTGGCAAAAAAGTTTGCTTTTCAGTACATCTTTGAAAGCGGTTTGACTTGTGTATTCCTGAAAGGGAGAGAGTGACACCAACAGATACAACCAAAACCAACAAAGCAGGCAAAGTGTCAATTTTGTTCTGCCTATGCCATTTAATCTAGACCTAATAAAACCCAGCTACTTGAGACATTCTTTAGGCCAATATTCATGCCAAACTACCTGGAAGTTGGCCAATATCCATGCCATACTACCTGGAAGTTTTGTGATATAGATAAGCAATTACTCATCTTATTTTTTTTGACAAATCTGAACCCAGGCCTTCAAAGTTGGAAGGCTGGCACACGGTATCACTGGAGCCATTCTTCCCACTTCCCACCCTGAAGTCAACTTTTAAATTAAAAAGGCAATGTCACCTGTTTTCCTAACTTTCGAACTGTAAACCAGTGTTCCTTATAATTACAAATAAATGATCTTTCATTTCTGTAAAAAGAAAAACACAAGGTATACACAGAATTAAATACTCTAATATTAGAGTTTATACTAGCTTAAGTTCTTTGCTACAATTCTATTTAAATGACAATGTTTTATTAATGCTATTGCGATAACTATTAACAACAGATCATTTAAACTGATTTTATAATTCAGAATATTTTGATGTGTTCCTTTAATAATGTACATTTTAGTGGTTTTTAAATGCAGATATTACCTAATGATGTCATAAGGTGTATGACATCATGTAACATTCAAATTCAGCATACTGTGATGCCACAGATACTGAGATGTCATGAAGGCTCAGAGGACAGATGCTCAAATAAATCCCCAAAATATGAAAAATAAAGGCTATGGGGATAAAAAGAAACAGCAAAATGAAACGGAGCTTGAAGTAATTTTAAGAGAAACTCTGAGAAATCACAATTTTCTTTTGCATTATTTTTGTCTGTAAAATGAAAGCAGGGTGCTAAAGAGAAAGTCTTACATAGGGTCGATCCCGAGCCTCTGATACTCTGGGCTGTTGAAGAGGATTAGTTCTAAACCCCAAACTTTCAAGGCATTGCTTATAACCTGTCAAAAAATAGCACTTTTCATGAGATAAACCAGTCAACTCCAAATTTAAGCAATGCAACCATTTTAGTCACTATAAACAAATATATTTGTTTTCACAAGCTGTGATTGAAAAAAGTTGCTATTAAAAGGAAACCTCGGGATCAGGGTATTCAAAATGCAACCTTCATGAATCTACATTTAACAGACAACATATACATCATTTCTAAATATGAAGTTACAAATCATCAAACTAAAGTTACACTTTGAGATGTTCTTACAGAGCACAAATACCTTTGAGATAACTTTGGTTTTTTTTCTGCATTTCTATGATTATCACCATCTTATTTTTCCTTCTACACTACAATATACACTTTTCGTGATGTGTCTGATCTTTTGCCTTTAAGCTAGCACAAAAATAACATCATGCTTATCAACAGAGGGCTACTGATAACATATTTCGATTTCATCTACGTTAACCCTTTTACCACTAGGGTATCCAGATTAAATTTTCCAAAATAAAGATCACTGTGGAGTTCTGAAATAAAGGACGTCTGTTAAGTTCTACAGAGCTGGAACATTATCAAATAAGGAATAGTCCCATATTGTTTATATAGTATAAATATACCCAGCGTTCAACTATTGTTAATTAGAAACAGGTCCCTGCCTCAAGGGGCTTACAATCTAGGATGGACAAGGGACAGGGAACATAGGGAGAGACCAGGATAACTGATGAAGTTGAGTAGTCACAGGTGCACATACTTAACTTACTTAAAGGGGAGAAAACGACCCTAAATGAAAGGACATCACTGCATCAGATTAAAGGAGCATCGGTGCCCAGTCTGGGAGGGTGAGAAGCTGGGGAAAGCCTGATGAAAGAGGTAGGTTTTTAAGAGGGAGCAGTGCATGTGTGCTCAGGAGCAGAGTGAATATATTCACCAGGGTGGGAGTTTGAGGCATAGGGGGCAGCCTATGAGAGAAGGAAAGATGATAGGGAGCAGGAGATTCTGGGTTAGGCGAGGGTGGCATTCATTCCCTTAAAAAAATTTGATGTCTGTCAACCCTATTTTAAACGTAACACACACACACAAAAAGCATTTTTACCGCCGTTACGTGACAATAACCTTGTTCCCACAATACCACATAATGAAACCATCTTCTAACCAGGTCAAAGTGGTAGCTACATAATCAGATCCCCTAAGTTGTACATGCTGAGAAAACTGACCATGAAGGCTTACCAAAAATCCTAAAGCTCTTACTAAAGAATTTCCAAACATGCCTTAGGCAATTTCACATTCCCCTGAACAATGTATATTAATTAGTTTAGAATTTATGGCTAGAATCAAACCTTTGGACAAAGGGCAACTGGAAGTTTGAAATAAAACATCATCACCTCAGCCAGAAAGTCAGTGTAGCAGGAGAACTAAGTTATGATGCAGCAAAGAAGTCAAAACAAGGGAGCAAGTGTATTTTTAATAGCTCAAGAACATAGCAGCACAGTTAGGAATACAGAAACTGACACACTTGCAACATTAAGAAATATAGTCCAGTGAATACGCAGACTAGAAAGTAAAATGCCGAGGCTGAGGATAGGTGGAAGAGAGACTTGTGCATAAATACACAAGATGATGGACAGAGGCTCAGCTGGGACTACAGAAAGGAATACTGACAAACATGGGGGGGATGTGATGGGAACCATGAGAAAATAAAAACAAAAGCAAGAGCATCACCTAGGACTGCAGTTCAGGTGATGACCACAGACTCTATATCTGGGTGGTTTTGTTCTGTACACGTATTTAACAATATCTTAACTTCCCTTTTTCAAAATAAAACCTTTCAAACATCTCTAAGAGGTGGATAATAAAAACTTTCGGAAAGAGACTACTACATGTTTACCCTAACGTTCAGGCCAAGTACCCACCTAGAAAGGCTCTATAATTTGAGAAATGGTGATTTAGAACTTTGATTACCCTGAGCTTTGACAAATTAAAATTTATTTCCATTAATCTTATAAAATAGAAACTGGGGGAGAGGGGGAAACTGAACACTGTTTAAACAAATAGTTTTAAAGAGAATTCTTTGTAATGACTTAAAAAAACAAAAAATTCAACGTTTTAAAAACAATGCTTACTTGAATAGAGAAGAAGCCACTGTCATCCATATTTCCAGAAGGCTGCTGCTCAGAGTGGGAGAGAATAAATAATGGTGATCAGTATACATGTATAGGTTTATGAAAAGTAAAATTTAAAAAGTAAATACCATGATGTAGATCTAATGGAAAGACTCAGTGCATCCATTCGGAAAAGCATTTATCCTTCCCAATAGCCACTAATTAACTCTACTCTTAAAAATAGTAGTGCCTAGTGCTTAGAAACAAGTCAGAACTTCTCTTTGTACTGACTTGTGACACTTTTGGTCAAGTCACATAAACCTTTCTGCGTGCCAACCTCTCCACCTGTAAATTGGAGTTAATGGGTGGTTTAAAATGTCACACCAGCTATGTATTCAGGATTGCCAACACGGGCAATCCTGAACATGCAGTGTGGTGTGTAGTAACTTTTACACAAAACAGCTCATGGACAGATGGCAACTATCAGCAAGCTGTTTACTAGTCCAGGAGAGCACCGAGTAGAGGAGGCAGGAGAAGCAGCAGTGGGGATGCAGGTTTGGGCCCCCGATTCTGCCTCCCCAGCCACCAGTTTCTCCTCATGTCATGGTAATTTCTCCTGCTGAGAAGTGGCAGCAAGGAGGAAGGGATCTGCTTCTCAGCAGGCAAAACATTAGCAGTTGCCGAAATGGTGGCAGGGGTGCAAGTCCAGGCCTCCCTCCCCACCACCACTTTTTGTGCTGCTCTCGGTCCTGGGCATCAGCCAGTAGTGGTGGTAGGAGCAACGTTGGGTCTCCTGCTGCTTCTTGCCTCCGCTGCCCAATACTCCCTGGCAGCAAGGGATTGCATGCAGGAGCAACACCATTTCCCTGTTTATCCTGCTCCCCAGGGGAGTTGCATGAAACTGTTGTGAGGCCCTGTTTAGACCACACATCAACTACACCCTGGGTGGTTGCATGTAGAGGTAGAGCAGAGGTAGAGCATAGTGGCAGCATAGCTGCTACACATCCAGTTTGGGGGCAGTCATTACACATCATAGTGACCGCTCACTCGCTATCTAAATTTGTGAGTGGTTACCATAATGTGTAAAAACACCGTACAATTCTCTCATGGAGACACTAGGAAGTGTTTTCATACTTTGATGAAAAAGAATGTGAAAATATTATCCCTCTGAAAAGCAGGTTCTCTAATTAGAGAGCAAGAGTTTTAAGACACGTTATGTTTTAAAAAGCCAAAATGATAGTCATATAAATTCTTTAAGTAGTTGTTACCTGTAAAAATGTCCTATATTCTTCACTAGACATTCCTCCTTCTGCCATTCTTATTCTCTCTTCCTCATCCAGCTGCTGTGCAATAGAAGATAACTCCACTGGGCTAAAATACTCCCCTTGCAGTAAGTTATTCAGACAGTGTTGAGCACACAGTGAACCTTCTTGCTAAAATTGTAAAGAAATAAAAAAAAAAAAAAACATACAAACTGTTCATTGCTCCAGTCATCCATTTTTACCAGATGACTAAACTCTGGTGATCAAACAGATAGGCACACAGTTATCTTCCGCGTGTGTGTGTGTATATATACATACATATATATTATATATATATATAAATAAATAAAATCAGGCTATTTAAACTTTGCAACTGCACATCTAACCGATGTACATATTGGAGATATATAGACAAGAGGAACCCAAACGTTTGTTTGCCTGCGTGATCTCATTTGGCGACTTAACCATAATCCTGTGACCCCACACAGCAACAGAGTCAAAGTCTCTCCGATATCTATCAGGATTGTGACACGCACACACCCCGCCCATCTGCAGATGGTGTGACCCCACTTCAGATCCCAACCCACAGTTTGGGAACCTCGGATGCAGGCACTACACTTTTTAAAGCAGTAAACAGATGTTTGTTTTTAATACCAGCCTTAACAGTGTAACTCCNATATTAGAGATATATAGACAAGAGGAACCCAAACGTTTGTTTGCCTGCGTGATCTCATTTGGCGACTTAACCATAATCCTGTGACCCCACACAGCAACAGTCAAAGTCTCTCCGATATCTATCAGGATTGTGACACACACACACCCCACCCCGCCCATCTGCAGATGGTGTGTCCCCACTTCAGATCCCAACCCACAGTTTGGGAACCTCGGATGCAGGCACTACACTTTTTAAAGCAGTAAACAGATGTTTGTTTTTAATACCAGCCTTAACAGTGTAACTCCTGCATGCACGCTCTCAAAAGCTATGAAAGGAACTCATTTTTATTTTTGAACTTCTTTAGTTTTTAATTTGGAAATATAAACTAAAAAAGCTTTAGAAAAAGCTTTGAAAATGCATCCAGGTATTTAATATTGCCCTCATCATTGTAATATCTGAGCACTTTACAATAATTCATTGATTGGTATTGAAACTGCTGCGGAAAGAATAAATTCTTTGCACTGATATTCAGTGCAGAGGATGTTGGGAAGACACCCACACCAGAACTATTCTTTGTAGCTAATGAAGCTGAAGAACTGTCAAAAATCAACATGACTGTGGAAGAGGTTTTAAAATGGACTCACAAGTTAAGCAATAACAAGTCTTCAGAACCAGATGGTATGCACCTAAAAGTTCTGAAAAAATTCAGATATGAAATTGCAGAACTACTATCAGTAATTTGTAACCTCTCTAAAACCTGTGTCTGTACCTGAGGGATGAAGGGTAGTGAATGTAACACCAATTTATAAAAAGGGCCTCAGAGGTAACCCTGGGAACTACAGACCAGTGAGTCTGACCATCTGTGCCACACAAACTGGTGGAGACGGCTGTAAAGAATAGAATTATTGGGCATATTTATTTATTTAACGTAATTTATATCCTGCTCCTCCTGCTGAAGCAGCTCGGGACAGCTAACTTTCATAAATTAAATAGAGATATGAATATAAAACACAACAAACAATCCAAATAAAACAAAAACGTAAAACCCATACGGGGGGTGTCAAAGCAAACAGAAAACCAACCCCTCATCCTTCACCCATCTCCCTCACCAAACGCCTGGTGGGACAGCCAGGTCTTACACATTCGTCAAAAGGAGGAGAGGTCTGGGGCCTCCCAGGTTTCCGCCGGAAGGGAGTTTCACAGCCTAGGTGTAGCCACCGAGAACTCCCTCTCACATGGTCGCCCCCCGAGCAACTTGGGGAACCTCCGAGAAGGGCACCCCCAGCGGACCGCAGGGGCCAATCCAGAGCAGGGGAGTGAGGCAGTCCCGCAGGTATGTAGGGCAGAGACTGTGTAGGGCTTTATAGGTAAGCACCAACACCTTGAATCAAGCCCAGAAAACTACAGGTAGCCAGTGCAGAGAACGCAGCACTGGTGTAATGTGCTCTTTGCGACCCGCCGCATTCTGCACCAGCTGCAGCCTCTGAACCATCACCATGGGTGGCCCCACGTAGAGCGCATCACAATAGTCCAGTCTTGAGGTGAAGAAGGCATGGATGATGGTGGCCAGGTCAAAGTCTAAGATATATAGTCAAAGCCGCTGCACAAGATATAACTGGGTGAACGCACTCCTTGCCATAGCCCCCACCTGGACATCCAAGTGCAGCTGAGAACCGAGGAACACTTCCAGACTACAAACCTGGGAAACCAGTGGCGGATAGACCCCCATCAATGACAGGGGACACCACACCGACTGCCTTACCCACCAGCATCACCTCCGTATTGTCGGGATTCAGCCTTAGTCGGCTTGCCCTCATCCAGTCCCCCACAGCCGCCAGACACTGAGTAAGCACCGAGACTGCTGGGTCTGGGTCGGCTGAAAAGAAGAGGGAGAACTGGGTGTCATCAGCATATTGATGACACCACACACCATACTGTCTCACAACCTCGCCCAGCAGCTGCATATATACGTTGAACAGGACAGAGGACAGAATGTAACCTTGTGGGACTCCACATGAGAGGCCCCGAGGGATGAAAAACAATTCCCAAGCACCACCCGCTGAGTTCTCCCAGCCAGGAAATTACGGAACCATTCAAGAACAATCCCATCCTCCCTGGCTCGGTCCTGCAAGAGAGTCACCAACATCTCATGGTCAACGGTATCCAAGGCAGCCAGTAGTTCTAAACAGAATCAGCAGGCTCGAGCTACCCTGATCCAATTCATGGAGGAGGTCGTCGACCAAAGCCACAAGCGCAGTCTCAGTGCCATAGCCTGGGTGAAAGCCGGACTGCGAGGGATCCAGAAAATTGACACGGTCCAGATGTTCCCACAGTTTCCGAGCCTCTACCTGTTCAATAACCTTCTCTAAAAAGGGAAGGTTAGAGACTGGCTGATAGCTGGTGAGAGAGTGTCAACGTCAAGTGATGATTTTTTGAGCAGAGGCCCCACCACCTATTTGAGGCAGTCCAGCACTCTGCCATCCTGGAGGGAGGCACTGACCCCCCCCGCCAGCAGCAGCCCCAGCGTCTCCCAGCTGCTCTTAACCAGCCAGGACGGGCATGGGCCCAGTTTGCAAGAGGTGGCTCTGACCGCCCCAACAACATGCTTCACATCAGTGAGCGACAACTCCTGAAACTAATCCCATAAAACCTGACACGGTGGGGCTTCCATAACCTCTGGTTATTTTATTTTTTAATTTTATTTATTTATTTAAAATGTATATCCCGCCCCTCCTGCCCTCAGGCCAGCCCAGGGCGGCGAAAAACATTCAATAAAAATATAAACAAATTTAAAACAATTTAAAATTACAATATGTGGGGAAAACCCCCACCCACCCCTACCCCTCACCAAAAGCCTGACAGAACAGCCAGGTCTTGCATACACGCCGAAACAGCAGGAGAGTGGGAGCCAACAGACAAACATATATATTGACAAACATGACGTAGTGGGGAAGAGCTAACATGGTTTTTGCAAAAAGAAGTCTTGCCTTGCCAATCTGTTGGAGTTTTTTGAGCATATCAACGAACATGTGGATAAAGGCGATCCAGTCAATATTGCGTACTTGGACTTTCAGAAAGTGTTTGACAAGGTCCCTCATGAAACTCTTGAGAAAGCCAAGAAGTCATGGGATAAGAGGTGTTCTTCTGACTTGGATTGGTAACTGGTTAAAGGACAGGAAACAAAGGGTAGGACTAAATAATCGGTTTTCACAATGGAGATATACAAATAGCAGGGTGCCCCAGGGGTTTGTAGTAAGACTGGTGTTTAATATATTCCTAATGATCTGGAAAAGGAAGGAAAAAAGTAAAGTGACCAAATCTGCAGACAAAGGTATTCATAGTTTGCCTCAGTCTTACCTGTGAGGAACTGCAGGACTTTGCACAATTGGGCAATCAAAATTGCTGATGAAATTCAATGTTGACAAGCACAAAGTGATGCATATAGGGAAAAATAATCCTAATTATACATACACAACGCTAAATCCTAAATTAGGTGTTACTGCTCAGGACAAGGATCTTGGGAGTCACTGTGGACATTCATTGAAAACATCAGTTCAACATGCAGCAGCAGTCAAAAGACAAACAGAATGGGTAAAAACAGACATGACAGTGGCTCACTTTGGCCTGGGGCCCACTGGCACGTGTTTACACACCACCAGATGTTAGCCCAGGACTGCCCCGGGGCAGATAGGCGGCTAGCCTGGGTTGCATCCTTGGAAAATCTCTGAGGATGCAGACCAGACTAAGGGTTGCCCATATGGCAAATGCGGGCTATAACGCGTTTTTGGCCCTGCCATACCCACCTTGGGGCAGGTGTCCATCATGGCATGGGGAGGGTGGGGGCAGCACGGAGCATGGCTGGGAGCAAGGTGGGGCCGAGGCCACCCACCCGACCAGTTGTTTAGCTCCTTTACAGTGCAACCAGACCAGGAGCATTGTGCATAGGTCTAGTTGCCCCATTTCTAAGAAGGTGCAGTAGAACTGGAAAATGTAGAGAAGGGCAACAAAAATGATCACAGGTATGGAATGGCTTCTCTGTGAGGAAAGGCTTGATAGGTTAGGGCTCTTCAGCTTGGAGAAGAGATGACAGAGGAGATAGAAGTTTACAAAATCATGAATGATGTGGAACAAGTAAATAAGGAACGGTTATTTACCCTCTCAAACAATACTAGCACTGGAGGACACACTATGAAAGTAATTGGTAGCAGATGTAAAAAACAAACAAGTACTTTTTCACTCAACATACAATTAGTTTGTGGAACTTGTTGCCCAAGGATGTAGTTAAGGCCAGTAACATAGCCCAGTGTAAATTCTTGGAGGATAAGTCAATAAATGGCTATCAGTCAAGTTGATCAGGGGACATAACCTCTAATTGTCAGAAGCTGGGATTAAATAGCAGGGAATGGATCACTCCATTATGACCTGCTGTGAAGTGACTGAAGGTGACCACCTTCAGAGACAGAATGCTGGGCTTGATGGACCATCGGTCTGACCCAGTACAGCACTTTATATCCCTTACCGCTCTAGCAGAGCTGGCCTCAGAGGTGGTGCTGGGCTCCTTTAGGACTTTGGTTCTGGGGGACTTCAGTATTCACGCCAATGCCGGCCTTGTTGGGGCGGAGCGAGAATTCATGGCAACCATGGATTTGCCCCAGGAGGTGATCTGCACGACCCACGTGGGGGGGCATACCCTCGACTTAATCTTCGGTTCTGGTCTTGAGGCGGGGGGTCCGGTTGTGGGGGAGGTTAGGGCAGTGCCCTTGTCATGGACGGACCATTATCTCCTTCAGGCCAGTCTCTCAGCACACCCCCTCCAGAAGGGGAAGGGACCAGTTAGGATGGTCCGCCCTCAGAGGCTGATGGAACCCCAGCGGTTCCAAGAGGTCCTGAGGAAGTTAACCTTGGACCCGGACGGTCACTCTATTGAGCTGGTCCAGCATTGGAACAGCTTGCTGGAGGAGGC
>QEPC01000571.1:1537790-1572809 GCA_003113815.1 Sphenodon punctatus
CCCCCTCATGCCTACGGCATCTCGGGGTGGCTTACAGCATAAAAACACACAAAAGAATTC
Organism: Sphenodon punctatus; assembly: GCA_003113815.1. Classification (NCBI taxonomy): domain Eukaryota; kingdom Metazoa; phylum Chordata; class Lepidosauria; order Sphenodontia; family Sphenodontidae; genus Sphenodon; species Sphenodon punctatus. Next base: position 1,537,851 of record QEPC01000571.1, read on the forward strand.
ATTAAAACAATGTTTTAAAAATACAATCCCCCCCCTACCCCACCCTCCAACTCTCCCCTCCGAAGGCCTGGGCAAACAGCCAGGTCTTACAGGCTCGCCGAAATACCAATAGACCTGGGGCCAGACGGGCTTCCTCCGGGAGGGAATTCCAGAGCCACGGCCCAGCCACCAAAAACGCCCTCTCCATTGTGGCCCCCCACTTTACATGAGGGGGACCTCCAAAAAGGCACCCCCGGTGGACCGCAGGGATGGCTCTGAGGCATGGAGGATGAGGTGGTTACCAAGGTATGAGGAGCCCAGACCATGTAGGGCTTTATAGATCAACACCAGCACTTTGAATCGGCTCGGTACACTATAGGCAGCCAGTGCAGAGTACAGGTGTTATGTGCTCCCACCTTCCCGTCCCCATAAGGAGACGGGTCACCGCATTCTGCACCAGCTGCAGCCTCCGAACCAGAGACAAGGGAAGCCCCACGTACAGCACACTGCAGTAGTCTAGCCTCGAGGTGACAAAGGCGTGAATGAGGGTGGCCAGGTCGGGCCTGGAAATGTATGGACTAAAAGAACACCGACTAAAAGAAGTCTGGAAAAAGCCCATTATCCCCCACAGGTTTACGGATCACCCCGAGGCCTTCCCTGCAGCACTGGCAGGCGACTCTAGGCTGCACGGGGAGGTACTATGCTGGGTCTCGCTATAGGTTCCAATGGGACCATTCTGGCTAAAGGTAAAACTAAGCAGCCATTACTTTCTAGTCCCACCCGGGAAGACAAAGGGGCAAGTAAAGGACCCGCTCCCCAGCGCTGGGACGTCCAAACCCCGCACTTTCCTCCCCACTAGGCCTCTTACCTCCTCTGCCAAGGGCACCACAGACTGACGGTGGAGCGGCCAACCTGGAAGGGACCACTAACTGCACGGGGGGGGCGAACTCCGCTTCTCGCCGTTTATTTAACTCTTACGTCGCCGTCCCTCTGCGAGCCGGTCTAGCTCGGGCAGTTAAGGCGCGTAAGAAGCTCGCAGAGCCCGAGGGATTGCGAGCCCTTAACCCCACTCGCATTCCCGTGCTCTCCAATGGTACAGCCCGCTCCCCTTTCTCTCCTCCTTCTTCCAGCCCGCCCTCTCTCCGATCAAAATGGCGGCAGCGGCGAAGAGCGCTCGCTCTGGCTGAGAAGGCCGGCGCTTCCCTCTCCCCGGAGGGCTTGGGGGGGAGGTTGGGGGAATCAGTAAGGGGCGGCTGGACAGGTAGGTGCGGTAAGAGCCGACTTGCGGGCTCAGAGTGGAAGCGCCCCTTCCCCACTGTGAATCACACACGCTCCCGCCTCAGAGAGAGCCTGCCTAACAGACCCAGCGTGCTGCCCTTCGACCCACACTTCCCCGGAGAGGCCTGGGAATCGGCTCTTGATGGGGGAACCCTACGATTCCTTGAGACATGCGGGGGGCGTAGTAGAGCATAGCGGGGGGAGAATCCCTTCCCGAGTGAGCCTGGACTCCCTAGGGGAGTGTGTTCCTGGATCTCATGAGAAAGGGAGCTGGTGAGACAGAGTGTGAAGGAAGGAGCCCAGCAAGTGGAAGCCGAGGTGGAGGGAGGGGTAGGCAGTGCTCCCCCAGCAGTGGGGCATAGCTGTTCTAAGCAGATTCATTAAACACATTCCCTAAGCTGTGTTAAAAGTTCTCATGTGGGCAGCAGGCTGTGGAGCCCTGTTCCAGATACAGGGTCACCCTCAACTAGGTAGTAGTTATCAGCCTGGCTGCATATGTACTTAACGGTGTTCGCTAGCATTTCTTAAAAACAGGCTTGTTAACCGCACGCTAACCCGCATGGGGTGTTTTTAAATGAGCAAGGGGGGGGTCCCCTGGCTACTGAGTGGCACCGCTGTAGAGCAGCCACTCAGGTGAAGTGAGTGGGGAGGGATTCTAAGGGGTAGCTCCTAGCATGGCTACCTCTACAGCCATGGAAGCATGCAGGACTGGCCTTTGATTTTGGCATGTTCTGGTGTGAGCACTGGGGAACTCAGGCTCTCCAGTGCCTGTGGCCAGTTCCTGTGCAAAAGCCATGTCCCCCACCCACAGTGCCTATGAGTGGCAGACGTGGCCACCTTGGTTTATACAGGCAGGAGATGTGTGGGTGCCTGTTGCCATGGGCCTTTTTGGCTTGCCCCACATGGTGCAGTCTGGATTTCCTGGCAGTGCACCATGATTGGGTACTGCGTGCCTCACAGGAGCACGTATTTCCCCACACCACCTTCAAACAGGTGGTCGGATAAGTGGCTCCTGGGTGCCCTTTCCAATGAGTGAGAGCAAGGAAGCAGGACTGAAGGGTGGGGAAAGTTCTCTACATCCCTGTGTAGATCACATCTGGATTGCTCTGTTGTGGGATGAGGGAGTCTACTCCCTGAAGCAGATGTTATGGGAAGGGGAGAGAAGATTTGAATACCCTTGGTATCCTTAAATGTGTCTCTAAGCAAGACACCTGTGGTAGGGGAGGGATGAATGAATTTTCTCTTCATTCCTAGTTGACTTGGAGTAGGTGTGACTTGAATTAGATATACTTGAAAGCATGATGTGTTGTGTTAACACTTTTGAATTGGAGACTGTGCCTTTTGGCAGTTGTTTAGGGATCTCTTTGCAGAATATTGTCATTTTTGTCCTATGATAGAAACATTCAGAGCTACGTTTACAAGACAACATATGTTGCTCTGACTGGCTAATTCCTCAGTCTTTTATTGTTTCTCTCTAAGTTTACCTTTGTGTTTACCTTTCATGGGGGGGGGGGGGGAACGAGAAGACTCTTCTATTTGTATCTGTTCCATGATGATGATAGGATTTCTCAAGAAATTGCTTCAAAACGCCCTATAAAGATGGCAACATTTTAATATTGAAATTAATAAAGGCATTTTAGGTCATAATTCAGTTTCAGAAAAGAAGCTCAAACTCAAAAACAATAGATAATTGTCTAAACCATATTAAAAATACAGCCTGTCAACACAGTGTCAGTAGAATTTGGGTGAAAATTGATATCCTAGAACTGTCGGGTTGGAAGGGATCTCAAGGGTCATTGAGTCACTTCCCTGCTTCAAGCTAGAAAGTATTTAGATGTTGTAATACGTTATATTATTAGACTTGTAAAGATGTTTATGAAAGTGAAAAGTTATAAGAGTTGTCTAAATATCTAAACCTTTTTTGACAGGTTTTTAAAAACCTTTAACTGCTTTGGTGAACCCACATCCAACTAGAAAAATGACATCGATCATCAAGCTAACTACCCTCTCTGGGGTGCAGGAAGAATCTGCTCTTTGCTATCTGCTGCAGGTAGACGAGTTTCGTTTTTTGTTAGACTGCGGCTGGGATGAAAATTTTTCTATGGACATCATTGATTCCTTAAGGAAGTAAGTAGATGCTGACTCTATTTTTTTTTTAAGTTTGCTTGTAAAGAACTCTGAAAAACATTTTTCTTGTATTGTATATTGGATATCATTGGTTATTGACTTCTGTGGGGTTGCTTATGTGTTTGCAGGTCTGGGCCTATTAAATTTATCAGTTTCTGTTTTTCATTCAATTTTTATGCTGTTTTCCTTACCACAAAAATGCAGTTCTTAAAAGCATTTTATTAAATAGATCTGCCTCTGGTATAATCCGAGTCATGTCAATGTGCTCTGGTGACACAAATGTTGACTTCCGTTAGCTCCAGAGGCACTACGGCTATGGAAGAGTTCTGTATCAGCTCATCTATCAGATTTGGTGATTACATTCGGATAGCACAGCCTTTATTAATGTGCATTAGGCAGCAGAAAAATGCTTTGTAGATGTACAGCTTATTCTGCAAGAGTAAAGACTAGCAATTGTGGTTTTGGGTGGGAAGACTTTTAGTTCTCATCTGAAAGGGCTGGGGCCCAGTCTTACAATGAAATGCTTGACAGTAGACTCCTGTGCTGAACCTGATTGCCTTTAGTAGGGGAGATGTCTCTGTCTGTTTGCCTACATGTATCTCATTGCAGGATCTGGGTCTAAATATCCGTGTTCCTGAGAGAACATGGAACCTTAACAATACCCTTTTTGCAGTGTTCGGGCCCCAGTCCTGTGAAAACCTACCAATAGTCCCATTTGGCTTTTGGACTGAGGCTTTTCTTTTCACAGTACTGCCACATAAACAAAAATGAATTCTTCTACACATTGTCATAAGATAGGTAGTAAAAAAGCCTGTCGTGCTTCAGTGCTGCTTAACTGTTGTGCAGGAAATCTGAAGCCCAAGTCCTTTTTAAAAAAAAAATCACTTGTGTACTTCACTGCATTGAGTCTCACTGGGACTTTGCAGGATTAGAATTTTGGTGATTTCTACTGAACACTATACACTTGATGCTGTCACTGAAATGCAAAAGTATGCACAACTTTAAAAAAAAAAAAAAATTCCACCCTTACTGAATCCTCTCTTTTTTCCACCTAGATATGTTCACCAGGTTGATGCGGTGCTTCTTTCTCACCCTGATCCCTTACATCTTGGTGCTCTCCCTTATGCTGTTGGAAAGTTAGGATTAAATTGTGCTATTTATGCTACCATTCCTGTTTACAAAATGGGACAGATGTTTATGTATGATCTCTACCAGGTATTGTTTGTCACTTTTAGAAATAAATTTCAAACTTTTTGATAGAAGATGATTGATATGCCTTTACATGATGTTCCTGTTGTTTTTCTTTGGTTTAGTCTCGCCACAATACGGAAGATTTCACTCTCTTTACTCTGGATGATGTAGATGCAGGTTTTGATAAAATACAGCAACTAAAATTTTCTCAGATTGTGAACTTGAAAGTTAAAAACTTTTTCCTAGTAAAAATCTACTTGATTTTTAGTAGGGTTGTGCACCCTGAAATTTTAAATGGCCTAAAAATGACAGATTTAGGGTTAAGACAAAAATAGGAACCTGGGTTTTTTTGGTTTTTTTTATTTGTTTGTTTGTTTGTTTCTGCCTGGACTACCATTGGGGACGGACCTACTCTTGGTGCACGGAGGAAAGCTTTCCCTTGCACATCAGTGGGCAGTGGTAATGGGAGCCAAGCGTGGGAGAGGAGTTTGCAGCTGGGAGTGTGGAGCCACTACTTTAGAAGCCAAGCTAATGAGTTTGTCCCAGTCCTGCTTTCAATGCTGCCATCACCACCAATGAGCTTGATTCATCCTCCTGTTCCCACAACATGGTTCAGCCCCCCACCCCCAATCCTGCTGGAGCTACTGGTAAGGGGGGTACACTGGGTTCACCAGTAGCCCCCCCCTTACCAGGTTCACACCCAGTGTACCCCCCTTACCAGTAGCTCCAGCAGGATGGGGAATAAAAGGCTACAGAGAGTAGCCAGCACCTTGTATTGGGTGGAGGGAGGGGGTCATTTGTGATTGTGACTTGGGTTGTGCTGTCTAATGTAAGAGTCAAATTTACAAACAGTTGTTCCTCAACTACATCCTGTGGGGAGGAAAGCTAGGGGAAACGGTGTTTATACATCTTTTTTTTTTAAAAATTGTTAAAATAGTTTTTGCACCTTGTAAATTCTTTCTTGCTGGGTGCTTGGTATGTGTGAGCTGCTGATCAATATAGAAGTAGAATTTCACAGCACCTGTGTCCTACAGTCTTAGGGCACATTCATACCTGCCCTTTTGCGCAGATTTTGGCTCCGAGAATGAATCTGGAGCCAAAACCTGTGCAGAAGGGCAGGTGTGACTGTGGTCCTTGGGTGAGCCTTTACCCAGAACCCTTGCCCCACTTAGACCCTCCGGAGTGGAGAGCTAGGGGAAACCGTGTTCATATATTTTGTTTGCTTGCAAAATTGTTATTCCACCTAACAAAAATCCTTTTTGAGTACTTGGTAGGTAAGAGCTCTTGATCATTATAGAAGCAGAACTTCACAGCACCTAGGTCCTGTAGTCTGTCCTGCATTGTGATTGCCCCATGTAAAACCCCAAAAAGGAAGTATACAGCAGTAATCGGAACAGATCCCCAAATTATGAAACACACAAATTGCTACTGAAGCCAAAATGGAAATCAGAAACACAAAACTTGTTCCTTGCGCATCCCTAATTTTACTAGATTGTTTTGTGAATGTTGATCACAGTGGTTACTGCTGTTCAGGAAAGTGCTTTACATAGATCCTCTGGCTCATTGGAAAGTAGCTGTATAGCACCAGAAAGTTAAACCTTAGAAATGGGGATAACTTCGGTTGAAATTAATGTGGGTTACTCCAGGGTGAACGTGACCATTTCATGATTTCCTAGCTCTGTTTCTCACCTTCATTATTCCAGCTCTTGCTGCACTTTTTAAATGCGTCTTGTTACTGGCCAACTAAAGGGAACAAGACTGAAAGCAGATTGTATATTTTGTTAATTGGAAAGTCCTGTACATAATTAAAAATTAATTTGTTTGAGGAATGATACAGGAATGTTGAGACTCCTAGTGTGCTTTCTGATGATTGCCACCCATGGACTCCAAATGGCTTGTCACCACTCTTTTGCCTCTGCTTTACCTGGAGTGACATTTTTGTGACATCTGAATGCATCTACCATGTGATACCACTAAGTAGATTGGTGGTACAGGTGCTACCAAAAATATCCAGGGTACCTCTGGTGATGCCACATAGTAGACTTATTTAAAAGCCATGAAAAATGCCACCCCAGGGTAAACTTGAGACAACGGGTGTAAACAGACTGATACGGAGGCTGCCTGCCCCCAGAGCTGCTCTAGGGGTTCACCCCTGCGTCCACTTTAGATGGACCCAGCAGTTTACCTGGCTCACAATCTGCCCATACAGCGCCCCACACTCACACCATAGAGTTGCAGGCAATCACCCAATGCTCTATGCTGGTGCCCGCAACTCTGTGTTGTCTAGGGCAGCGGCCGGCTGGAAGTGGAGCTGCAGTGTGGGTCCACCCAGCGGATGGACGGCAGCTCCGCTTCAGGCTGTGCCCTGGGTTTGGTTGGCCCACTCTGCCTGTGACGCTCTAGGGTGTTATGGAGCACTACTGGCAGGGCTGCCCTGGAGCAGGCACCACCTGATCTGGTTACACATCTGGCAGGGGTGCCTTTAGACAGAAGGGCCAACTGGGGGGGTGAAGTGGGCTGGCACGGACAGAACCAAGACTGCCGTCCGTTTTAAAGCACCCAATGTGGTAATGGTGGTGCATGTGATCACAGGTAGTATTTGTGACATCTGAAAACACCTCTCTTCCATTTATAGTAATCTACATACATAAGTAGGCTAATCTGTTAATGCAGTTGGGTTCTGTCCACTCCATAAACTTTAAATAGTTTGCAACTGGTTCAGGGAACAAGCTGGGTTCCCTGAGTTATTTATATTTGCGATCTAAATGACCCCAGAGAGAGAGCATGTTGGTATATCCAGGATCAGAGTGCTTGTTTTGGCGATAGCCCATCATTCCCACTGCTGCTGCATAATCATGCTTGTGTCTAATTATTGGTTTTAAAAACATCTTGATGCAAGTCCAGTAGAACCCTACTACTATGATACTCCAAAAGCATATTTCCTGTCAGTTTTCATGGGAACTTGCCATGTTATCTTATTGAATGCCAGTCTGGGTTACTACATTGTTCTAGCATTGTTGTACGGTGTGAAAATGTCTCTATGTTCCACCACAAAGGGGGACGCAGTTCACTGACAGTTACGGTAATTAATAGTGTACAATTTGTTTTTGTCCTTTAAATTATTAAAATTAATAGAACTGCATTTGTTTTAGTAACTAAAGACCTAAAAATTAATTAATAAGCAAACGTTTGTTTGCTTTCATTTGTTTTTGTATAAAAAATAATTTAAAAAAATTAAACAACCATTGTGCATGTGCAAAAATGGCCACTGCGCCTGTGTAGACTGGCTGCCCTCTTACAAAATGGCGGTGACGCTGCTGCTGCTATTCTGAAAACGGGTGCACATGCACAGAATGGTCTGGTGGCCATCTTGCACGTGCTCAATTATTTTTATTTTTTTATAGAAATTATTGCAAATTGTGTTGTTGAAACAAATGGGTTTTTTAAATGTAACACAAAAATGAATGGGTTTTTTAAAATGAAAGTGAACGTGTTCCCTTCCGCATATGCTTAGCAATTAATATATGTTCATTAAGCTGGCAAAAAGTGCTTCTGATTTAAAGGTGGGCTGTCTGTTCTCTTTCCTTTTCTTAGAGCCTGTTTTCAGCGGCACTGCTGAACCAGACTTGATCTGTGTCCTTACTGCTTTATATCTTACTGTGTTTAGTACTTCTCCACAGAATGTAGCCTTACTCTTGCTAGTGAAGTTGGACAGGATACTGTCTTCTGGCATTGTTAATGTCATTGCCCAACCCTGGTAATAACTGGGGTTAAGCACTCGGGGGCCAATCCCAGGTCTGCGTGCGCACCAAGTTCTGTAACCAAGCCAAGAACATGTATCTGAGTTCTCGCATCCTCGTTGTTGCATCCCTTGTCTCTCCCTCTGTTCCCCCTTCCCTGTCTCCCCTCCCCCTGTCTTTAGATTGTAAGCTCTCGGCAGGGACCGTGTCTGTCTTATTTTCTGTAAAGCGCCCGGTACGTCGCTGGCGCTATATAAATGCTTATAATAATAATGTGTGCACACCAAATGCATGGTATGCACGCACATCCTGCGGTTGGTGCACATGCAGTGCACGCTTGGTGAACGCACAGACATTGGATTGGACCTTCTGTTTCAAACTGTGTTGTGGCTGAGATATGGATTATAATATATAATGCCGCAGATTTATAGTACCTGAAATATTGAGAGATCAGAATATTATTGTTCCCCTAGGCAAAGGACATGGTTTGTCAATTACACCCTTGCCAGCAGGTCACATGATAGGAGGCACAATTTGGAAGATTGTCAAAGATGGAGAAGAAGAAATAGTTTATGCTGTTGATTTCAACCACAAGAGGGAGATGTATGTACACAACAACAAATCACAATTTTTCCTTACAGTTTTTAAAAATAAATTTAGTGATGTCTGATAAATATTTATGAAAGTAGCATGATCTTGGCATGAATAGTAAGACTGCCACCTTTGCTGTAAGTTGAATGGGTAGACATGATTACAGAGTGAATAAAATCTGTGTTTTGCATCTTCTCCCATTTCTGCTAATAATCAGCTTGAAGCAATAAATGTTAAATGTCACAGCTGGGAGGCATCTTTCCTTCTAATTGAAAATGAATGAACAAAAGTATTTTCTTTTTGAGAACAAAGAAAGACGTCTTCAAAGCTAAGGAAAAATTAGAAATTAAACTTTCTGAAAAGAAGAGGTACAATTCTAATAGTGTATTGAAATTCATAGGTGCTTGTAATGATCAAAATGCTATGTTAACACTTGCAGTTTTGTGTTTACATGAGATTGTGGAGGGAATGAGAAATTTATAGGAAATTTCTTTATTTTTCTACATTTCTTCCTTTGTTAAGAATTTGATCATTGGGCTATTTTTGCTTTTAACAATGTTCACAGCTGGTCTCATAAAGAAGTACTTCAAGAATAAGTCCTATAGGACAAACAGTGATTTCTTTGAGAAAATTAGAAAAATACAAATTACTAGGCTGGCTTAGTGCTTAAATTGAGAAATAAATAATGTATTTACATTTTGAGAAACCATTAAACTCGTGTAAAATATGAATAAGTATCAATCTTCGTATTGAGTAGAATTTAAACATAGAAGTTAGGAACATATATCAAAATCAAAATTCATGTTAAAACAGGGACAATTGGAAGTAAGAAAACAAGAGTGGGAAAAGTATGTAGTCTTTAGAACAATAGGCCTGTGGAGTGTGTGTGTAATTTAGAAACTAGGGTAAAGACTGTGGTAAAAAGGCTTTAAAAGAGGAAAATGGAAGGTGCAGAGTGTTGCAGTTACATTTCTGAGCTAAACCCAGTAGGATTAAACAAAAATTGTCTTTGAAATATGTAGTTAGATGTAACGCAGGGTCATTTTTTTAATGTTCTGGCCCAATTTCTCTTAAACCTCTACTGAATTTTATATTGGGAAAAAGAGAATCTAGCTTGCCAGATAATGGCAAATACACCCTGAAAACATTCTTTTACCTTTTTCTTATTTACATATGTATTTGCTGTTGGGGGCTGGATATGTGGGAGCCAACTTAAGCTGAATCCAGACCAGACCAAAATAGTGATGGTTTGCCGACCTTGTGCAATATAGGAACCCTTGTTGTTGATGGGGTTCAGCCTCCTTTGCTACTCACGTTCGCAGCCTTGTGGGATCCACTGCTGCGCCTCGGTTGTCAGGTTGCAGTGGTGTCCAGGAGCGCTTTTCACTAGTTACATCTGGTGAGAAGGCTGCAACTTTATCAGTTTCAGATTTGGCCACTATTATCCAAGCCTTTATAACCTTGAGGCTAGACTACTGCAGTGCACTCTACATGGGGTTTCCCTTGATGACTATTCAGAAGGTGCAGCTGGTTCAAAATATGGCGGCCCACCTTCTGTCAGGGTCGGGTTGTCAGGAGCACATTACACCAGTGCTCCAGAGTCATCTGCACTTGCTGCCAGTAGCTTTCCCAGCATGATTCAGGATGCTGGTTTTGACATATAAAGCCCTAAATGCCTTACCCAAATATTCAAAAGACTACCTCTTCCCTTATGACTTTGGTTCGGAACACCCTCTTGCGTATACCATCTGCCTGTGAAGTTTTCACAACAAGAGCACACAGAGAGGTGTTCTTGGTGACTGCCCCATAATTATGGAGCTCCCTCCCTTCTGGAAGAGATGTAAGACCTTTTTGTTTGGCCAGGCATTTTGGCAGGCAGGGCTAGGGTTGGGTGGAGGGGCAGGGTAAAGGTTGGTGGGTGAGGGGCATGGGGATTTTGTAGTTGTTTAATGTTTTTATATTTTGTAAGCCGCTCTGAACCTAACTGGGAAGAGTCAGGTAAAAATTAGAATAAATAAATAAGAAATTGGGGGGAAAAAACTGAACTTGTCTGGTATAACTCTTTTCAGCCATTTGAATGGATGTTCTCTGGAAATGCTGAGCAGGCCTTCATTGCTTATTACAGATTGCTTTAATGCTACCTATGTGCAACCCAGAAGGAAGCAAAGAGATGAGCAGCTACTAAGTATGTATTTTGAAATATCAATAAGTAATCAATAATAGAAAAAGTATCAATAGAAAGTATAGAAAAGTATTAGTAATAGTATCAATAATAGAAATTTATACTTTATTTATTTATTTTCTAAATTTATACGCCGCCCCTCCTGAAAACAGCTTGGGGCAGGGTATACATTTAGAAAATAAATAAATAAAGTATCAATAATAGAAAAAAAATTAAGTTACATGTTTTCTTTTCAATTTATAGGTAACAAACATTGAACCTTACAAGCAAGCAGAGAACCCACAATAATAATGAAAATTTAGATTTATATTCTAGGATGGGTTGGGGGGAGAATTGACTTTTAAAATGTTTTTCTTCCCTGTAGTTTCTCCCCTAAAGTATGTTTTCAGCTTTGCTCACAGGAGTGTATCTGTTACAGTATGGCTGTCTTTCCAACAAGCAAATTAAACTTGCTTGTGCACTACGGACTAGCATCTATACTATCTGATTGGAGAATTGTATTGTTAGAATATCTCTGATTATGTGAGGTTAATGAAGTAAATTTCAGTAGAACGTTTGCTTCTTTTACAAAATTAGTAGTCCAAAAAGTAAAATTAAATATATAGCTATTAAATGCTAAGGCTGAAATGTTCAAAATTGCATTTCTAGGTAGTACTGAAAATCTTAGACTTAATCTTCAGTTAGTATTCAGTTTAGTTTTTCTCTTAACTTTGTGGTAGAGTGCATCAAAATATTATTCCTCTTTTGACTTGTCATTCCAAGGGCTACTACTCAGTTATGAAACCTTTTCTGGTTGCCTTTTTCCCCTAGCAAATGTATTGGAAACTCTACGTGGTGATGGAAATGTGTTAATAGCGGTGGATACTGCAGGCAGAGTTTTAGAACTTGCTCAACTTCTTGATCAAATTTGGAGAACGAAGGATGCAGGTTTAGGTGTCTACTCTTTAGCACTTTTAAATAATGTCAGCTACAATGTGGTGGAGTTCTCAAAATCACAGGTATGGTTTGATCTGGAAATACCCTCTTATTTTTATTGCTGTGTGATTATATTAGGTTTATCTGAGAGTAGATAGTTCTAATCTTCTGCAGGAAAAGAAAGATTAAACATTGCTATTGAACATTCCAGCATTGCAGAGCAGGAACTCATTGTTTAAATTCCATCAAGCGGGCAGCACACCCCCACCGACTACTCACTGGTGTTCCTCCTTTCTGTCCTATCATTTGGGGTCCCCCATCATTCCCTGTAACTAAGCTAAGCATGTGCACTTGCAACTTCTCAGCATTGTGAATCTATCCTTGTCTCCCACTCCCTTATCCCTCCTAGGTTGTAAGTCCCTTGGGGTATGAACCTGTGCTAGTTCATGATTGTTCAGTGCCAGTTATATTGCTAGTTCTATTTAAATAATAATAAATAAAACCTACAATCTGATTGTGGGAGTTTGCATGACTCCTGGTAGATGAAGATTTCTCTTCTTTCCCCCCTCCCCTCTCTTTTTGGGGGAGGCATAACATTTGTTGTAGGTAGTAAAAAACATGCAGTGTGTTCCATAGGGGGTGCAGAATTACCTATGAATAGGTGCTGGTAGACTTTCTTTGAATGTTGTATAACTGTGCTCAACATAATTTTTAGTTATAAACCACTGGTATGTAAATCTTTCACGTGACTTGTCAAATATCCCCCCCCTCCCCCCCCCTTTTAGGTTGAGTGGATGAGTGACAAACTGATGAGGTGCTTTGAAGACAAGAGAAACAATCCATTTCAGTTCCGTCATCTCTCGCTGTGCCATGGTCTTGCTGACCTGGCAAGAGTGCCTAGTCCAAAAGTTGTACTTGCCAGCCAGCCTGATTTGGAATGTGGCTTTTCAAGAGACCTCTTTATACAATGGTGTCAGGATTCCAAAAACTCTATAATTTTAACTTACAGAACGACACCTGGAACACTAGCACGATTTCTGATAGATAATCCTTCTGAAAAAGTTATAGACATAGAGGTAAGAAATGTACTCTGAATTACTAGAAAGTCTAAGTTAACTAAATGTGGCAGCGTGTATGAATCCCATTTTAAATCTGTTGATCTTACCATAGAAGAGATTGTATCAATACTGGTGGAAATATAAACAACTGATTTCTTGAGATATTCAACTATAGTATAATTGTTTGACATTATCACAAAGTAATAGTAAGAATAGGTAGATTTCTTGGTAGGTGATTTTAATCAAAGGTCCGTGTTAATTCTATGGAACTAGTACGGAAATAGCTAAAGAATACCTTTTTATAGAGTTGGAGAAGCAATAAACAAAAAGTAGTTCATATTATTTTCCCATTCAGCTTTTCTCACAGGGATCCTCCTCGATGGGCAGCTCAGGACACTGGGGGTTACATCCGCACCTCAGTCAGCAGGAGGCAGACTTCAACTTCTTGAAGCATACTTAGAGGGGATCTGACCCCTAGTGCTCCGGTTGATCATCTGCTTCCAGGCGAGCCAGATGCGGACTTCCAGTCCTCGTTAGTGTAGGAGGTTTTTTTGAGAAAATGTTTTGTGCGAGAGGCCTGGAAATCCTAGGTGACGGAGAGAGGACACCCTTCCTGTTCACCGACTCCGAAAAGAGAGAGTTAGGGCCATTCCTCGAGCTGCAGTTGGTTTGGGAGCCAGAAAGAGCAGGCATAGTAGATCACCCCAATGGGGTGTTACCTGGACTGCTCAGAGCCCACTAAGGAATCCCACACCCCAGAGTGGTAGGAGCTCCATCTACAGCGGGGACAGGCTGCAAACTGTCGGGAGCATTTTGCGCCTTGCAGGATGTCAGTGGCCAGGCAGAGCCAGGAGGAGAAATCGGCCAGGGAGGCTTTGGAAACAGTAAAATCCCAGGTGGCAGACTCCCATATGCTAGTTCTGAAGGAGATTCTGCTCTCCTGACTCCAAGGAGACAGGAAAAGGAAAGCAGCCTGCGAAAGGTACCAAAACCTGCCAGGCCCTGCTGGAATCTAATGAGTTCTCTGGCTCAGAGAGAGAGAGAGAGACCAAGGAGTCTCCTCAGGGGGTGAGCTAAACCTAGCCTCAGAGCAGGAGGTCCGTCTCTCCCAGTGGCCAGTCAAAAAGAGAAGACCTGTAAAAACAGAGGGCCATCCCCTTCTATCCATGTAGGGAGATAGAGGATGAAGGTAGAGGGTCAGATTCAGGAAACTCCATGAATGCAGTTGATGAGGAGTCATCCCTCAAGGAGGGCCAGCTGACACAGGAGACCCTTGAGGCTTCCAAAGACCCTGACAGGGAATTCCCTATTAAGTACAGGGATTAAATCTATGTTCAGGTACAAAAAGCCCTTGAGCTCAGGGAAAAGAAATCCAAACGAGCCGCCACAAACTCTTTGAAGGGGGAAGAGTCTGATAGGGAATATATCTCTAGGTCCCACGCAAGGGACAAGGGAATGGTGCTAGACAAAGCATCTGAGAGGATTATCAAAATGGAATAGCAGCACCCTACCAGGGCCTTTCAAGTTGAACAAGACCCAGGAGTTACTGTACTTGTTTACTAGAAGTAAAGAGTCACTCCTAGCCACCCCAAAGGTGTACACAGCCCTGGCCAGAAAGTCAGTGTTTTCCCTAGGACCCCACAGGTAAAGGAATAGAAGTCAGCCCGAGGAGGAATTTTGAGGAAATTTCAGCACTAATAAAAATGGCAACCCTCACATTTCTCCCGAGCTTTAATGAAATGGATCCACAGGGGTAGAGATCCATAAATCTCCCCCAACATGACCAGAGTGCTAGCCACCAGAATCCATCTAGCCTACTCATTTATAACAGACTCTTCCACTGATACCTTCTGCTGGGCACTTCTAATTCTTGGAGGTCTGCAAAACACAGCCTCCTGGACCAAAAGGAGGTCACTAGAATAATTAGGGTATTGCTTTTGTATCAACTGGAGCACTAGGGGTCAGATCCCCTCTGAGTATGCACCAAGAAGTTGAAGCCTGCCTCCTGGTGGTCAAGGTGGGAGTGTAACTTTAACCACCAGTGTTCTGAGCTGTCCGTCCAGGAGGAGTCCGTAGAAGGAAAATTCACCAGGTAAGCATTCGATTTTCCTTTCTAATTATATGATGCAGTGGATTAATAAGAGTAAGAATATTATTTGGAAAAATAAAATCAAGCTAGTATATGAAGAAGAAAAAAAGGAAGAAACCTAGAATTCAAAGGACACAATCAATTTGAAACCTAATTAACTGGGTGTTTGCTGATGCAAACACATGTTTGCATGTGTTTGCTGATGCTATATTCTTGCCTTCGATTCTTCCAGTTTTCATGGGAATATGCATTCTTTCTGTGAGTCAAAATAAAGTCTTGTTTAATACCCATACACAGTCTACAGTTTTCTGTGTTCTGGAGGGTCTGGTCCAAAATCCATTTGAGCCAATAGGATGCCCCATTGACTTCTTTTGGCTTTGTGTGTGGTCCTAAGATCATACATTATTTATTGGTCTTGGGATACAGTATTAAAAAGAACACATTGTTCCCAGATTTGGCATGTGCCTTTCTGTAAAATAAGACTTAAAGTTACTTCTCAGTCTTACGGTTGTATTCAGCTTTGGCAGCCTGGTCTCTCAAGACAGTTATTATTGGAATAGGCAAGGAGTGTACAGTACCAACAGTGAATTCTATTGGAGGATGAAAAGGGTGATATACGCAGTGTTTGCTAGCTTTGGAAAGTGTTAGAGGTGTGTGTGTTGTTTAATTTCATTTTAGAATAAAGTACTACTCATCCAAAGCATCTGCCCTTATTTTGGCATCTTGGCAGTAAGACTATATGAAGGTTTTAATTAGCACACTAAAATGTATTGAAACTTCCAAATAAAAAATCTTGCATTCTTTGATTTAACTACGCTTTTAAATAGGTTTCTTCTCTCCTTCCTCTGTGTGGATTTTCTTCTAGTTGCGGAAACGGGTCAAACTGGAAGGGAAAGAACTTGAAGAGTATCTAGAGAAGGAGAAACTAAAGAAAGAAGCAGCTAAAA
Source organism: Sphenodon punctatus (assembly GCA_003113815.1). Lineage (NCBI taxonomy): Eukaryota > Metazoa > Chordata > Lepidosauria > Sphenodontia > Sphenodontidae > Sphenodon > Sphenodon punctatus. The sequence continues at coordinate 1,553,948 of QEPC01000571.1, forward strand.
AGTTAGAACAGTCTAAAGAGTAAGTATGTTTGCTATTAATGCAGTTTGCCAGAGGCACACGTGCCAAGTAATGGATATGACACATTAATCTAGAAACGACTCTGTCGTAACTTCAGTAGGTTAAAACATGGCAGATTGTTCACTGTCCGGTTATCATCAGTCTCTGGAATTTGGCTATCATGTGGCCATTTCAGTTTATCTTTTCTATAAAATCTTCCCATACGGTTACTAAGGCTTTCTCAGGTAGCTTAGTTTTCTGGCTGCTAATGCTCCCAAAATTACAAGTGACAATTTACAGTTGGACAGTCAGTGATCAGTAGGTTCCTGATACGCAGTATAAGATTTCATTTTCTTTCAGCATGTGTGTGTAAAACAAACTTTACATTCTATTTTAGGGCAGATATTGATTCTAGTGATGAGAGTGATGCTGAAGAAGATATTGATCAGCCATCAGTTCATAAAACCAAGCATGACCTGATGATGAAAGGTGAAGGCAACAGGAAAGGAAGCTTCTTCAAACAGGCCAAGAAGTCTTATCCCATGTTTCCAGCTCCAGAAGAAAGAATTAAATGGGATGAATACGGAGAGATTATCAAGTATGTGGAGTGTATGTTAGAGTAGATGTTTAATGTATTGTTTTCAAAGAGCTGTACAAAGATTAATGCTCCCATCATCCCCTGGAAAGTTGCCATTAAAAGAGAGAGCGAGAGAGCTCAGCATGCTCCGCACGTGCAGCCGTATAAGAGAGTGTGGAGGCTACCACGCCTTGGGTAGCCTTACCCCACTGGGCAGCCGGGCCATGCGATACAGTGTGCGGAGCAGCAGTAGGGCAACTTGTGTGCCCGGGCTGCGCTTACCCTGCCATGCAGAGAACACTGTTGCGGGGCTTTGAGCGATGGGCGCTTTTGCCCGTCACACACAGCCACGTCGCAGCCAGGGGTGGGATCTCAGTCATGCCATGGGAGGGAGACAGGGCAGGGCCAGGTGCCTGCTCCTGCAGCTGGTGCTGCAGCCTGCCATAACAGCCAGCCCGCCCGGTTCCCCCCACTAGCCTTGCAGCGTGGTGGCGGTGGTGATTGCCTGCCACAAGGCTGCACCAGGATCAGGCATCACAGCTCATCTGGCTGCACCCTGTGTCTTGCACTGATCAAGCAGCAAACCAGAACTAAAATTCAGGAGTTCTGGTACTTTGCCTCATGCTCAATGCACTTGGAAAATGTAGCCTCCGTAGGCTCTTCTTTTACTTGTGCAAGAGAATCTTTTCAATTTCACATTTTTTATTAATACACCTGAAAAGGGGAGGCACACCTTTCCCATGAAAATCTGCAGGTTTTGTCTGTATATATAAGTAATGCCAGGAAGAACTTGAAAATCGCAGTTTGTATGTTGGAAAGTTCAAAATTCTGGGAAGGGAATATTTTAAGACATACATCATATTGGAGCGAATGTGCTCATAGATATTCCATCTTGGGTTGACTGTGTTTATACATAATGGGCTGTATTCTAGAGCCCATCCATGTATTTAGCAGCCCTAAAACTTCTCTGTGGAACACTGCATTATTGTTGATATGATCCATAACTAAAGCAAGCTATATTTTTTGTATATCACCTACATTTACCTTAGCTAAGGTCATTACCATACTTATTATTACTGAATTCCTGTATTGGGTCTGAGCAATGATCCATGTAGCTCAGTATCCTCTCTTGGACAGTGGTCTGCTTCAGAGAAATGTACAAACTCATCCTAAATGGAATGATGCATTCACTCCCAGTTTCTTTCGTATAGGCCTGAGGATTTCCTCGTTCCAGAGCTTCAAGCAACAGAAGAAGAAAAGAGCAAGTTAGAATCTGGTCTAACAAATTGAGATGAACCTATGGACCAGGACTTATCAGATGTTCCTACCAAATGCATCTCAGCAACAGAATCGATGGAAATAAAGTGAGTTTCTGTAAATTTATTTTGCACCTGGAGGGCACTATTGTCAAAGATCCATAAGTGATTTTCTGGCTAGTGCATTGATGTATCTAATTTTTCTCAAAATATTGCTTAGAGTCATAGAACTGGAATGGACTTCAAGGATCATCTAGTCCAGCCTCCTGCACCATCGCAGGTTTCACCATACCCAGCTTAAGCTGAGAGCCAGTGTGATGTAGTGGTTAAGAGTACAGTACTGGGACCAGGAGGTAGGGGGAGGCCTCCTGTTCAAGACTCATCTTACCCATGGGTGACCTTCGGCCTGTCACAGATCTCTCAGCCTAACCTACTTCGCGGGGTTGTTGTGAGGATTGCTAGTTAATTAGTTTAATGTTAATGGTTAAATGTTAATTTTTAAAGTTAATAAGTTGAAATGTGAGCCACCCTGAGCGTAAAGGAAACAGTGGGATACAAATTGAAATAAATAAGTTGCCTGCATTACACTATAGGCTGTTTTGAAATCAGGAAAGTACAAAGGTGGCTTAGAACTATCCTGCTTCCTTAAGCTGTACTGTCATTCTGAAGAGCTTATCTTCTAATTGTATATGATGGGAGAGGAGCAAAATAATCCTAAAACTGTTAGTATGGAAGATGGGTGAGGAAGGTCAAAAGCTACAGCAGAGAGATCATGTAACTGGTCAGTTAAAGTAAGTCCTGTGTTGATGGAACAATGTGGGCTTTTTTGATTGAGTAAAATTAAGAAATTAGTTGTATAAGTGAAGATCTTTTGATATGGTTCTTAAACTGTATCAAAAATTAGTTTGACAACATAGCATAAAAAGAGTATAATTGTTTCCCTATTCCAAAATACACTAAAGGTCTATAGCATTTGCCTGCTATATTTTGCATCTATACTACAATTCTCTAACAAGTTGCTTGAGTATATTTGTATAAGTTTGTACTTTTGGCATTGTATTTATATGGAATCTCTTCACTGTGTTTCAAATTAAGTTTAAAAAAATAACTTGAAAGAGAAAAGAGAAAAAAACTAAGAATATTTTTTAATCAAATTCCAGAGCCAGAGTTACATACATAGATTATGAAGGACGGTCGGATGGTGACTCTATTAAAAAAATTATTAACCAAATGAAGCCGCGTCAGTTGATAATTGTCCATGGACCGCCTGAAGCCAGTCAGGACCTTGCAGAGTCCTGCAGAGCTTTTGGGGGGAAAGATATTAAAGTTTACATGCCCAAGCTACATGAAACTGTAGATGCAACTAGTGAGACCCACATTTACCAGGTAAGATGGTGACACTTGTTGACGGAATGCTACAGGGTACAGGATACTTCACTGGTCAAAGTTGTTTTTTTTTGTTTTTTTTTACTGTGTCTTGTTTTTGGAAGATGGCAATGGTACAATCACTTCTGTATTTGTCTATTTTTATACTGCTTGTGTGTGTATGTATGTATATCTCTGATTTGTTTACATGCTATATTTAATATATGAAATTCAAAGTAACTACCCCCCTCCTCCACTTCAGAGGAGAAGGAAGCATGGGTTTTAAAACCTTTTCCCTTCCATTGATCCTCCCTCCTTTTGTAACTTGAGGGGGAGGGTGACTGGAATAAAGAACAAGCTGTCAGAGATTCTGTGTAATGAACATGCTGGAAGTACTGATGTTTGCAGGGACATCGGAAGACTGCACAGAGGAATGTAAACAAGGAAAATTCCCCTTAACAGTGCACATGAATATGACCTCAGGACCCTCGCTCCCCAGCTTAACTCCGCGTGCTGTGGAGAGGTAGCAATCAGGAACCCATGTTCACCAATGGGAAAACGCGGTGAAGAGGAGTTGCTGGTGGTAGTCCCCCAGTCATCCTCACTTTAATCTCTCCTTTGTTCACACAAACCTGGGGGTTAAGGTGAGCTGTGAAGTAGCTGCCAAATGCCCATGTGAACAAGCCTCAGGAAATCTATATGTATAGCCATGTTTGAGCAAGGCTCTTGATAAGTTTTGTATCTGGTTGGAAAGTGACCATATTTTTACATAGACCACGTAAGCATCCACTGGGCTATACACATACAACTGCTAGTCACAGTATTGCCTTGTTACTATTTTTTCCCCAATAGCACGATGGATCTATACTATTGGTGCCCCAATAAATGAGGAAATACTCTATGGAAACATGGAATTAGAAAGAATTAGTGAAATGTGCTGCCTGTTGGGGTGGCTTATGTCAATAGATCTGTGCTTTTTTAATTCAATTTAGGTCAGGTTAAAAGATTCGCTTGTCAGTTCCCTTCAGTTTTGTAAAGCTAAAGATGCTGAACTGGCTTGGATAGATGGTGTCCTGGACATGCGAGTTTCAAAATTGGACACTGGAGTCATTCTGGAGGAAGGAGAAATCAGAGAAGATGGGGAAGACTTGGAAATGCAAGTGGATATGCCTTCTTCAGACTCCAGTGTTATTGCACAGCAAAAAGCAATGAAGAGCCTGTTTGTTGATGATGATAAGGAAATGTGCGAGGAGAGTGAGATTATTCCTACTCTGGAACCATTGCCACCACATGAGGTAGAAGAGCTGCTTCTTTCCCTTGAAGATATGTTCTCTATCATTTCTTGGTTTTATTTTCACAGGAATGGTTGCAGATAAAACTTTCCAGCACTTTGTTCCTAATTCTGCAGAATGGTATTAAGGTACAACTCTCACTGCCTGAATAGGCTTTAGGATATAGCCATTCATGCGGTAACTTTGTAACACCTGCTCATATATCATCTGTCAGCATTTGCTATGTAGCTGCTCTCTTCTATACTTAAGCATATTTTAAGCTGTTTAAGGCAAGGACTCTTTTGTTACAGATTTATACAGTGTCTAGCACAACAAGGCCCAGATCTTAGTTGGGGGGTTTTGTGCAAATAATCATGGTTTGCACACAAAAAAAACCCACTTTTGTTGGTTGGAACAGGTTTACACCAGCAGGTTTTTTAGTTTAGAACAGATTCAACCAGTTAAAACCATGCTGGTTGAAACAGTCCAACCCTGTAAATAAGGTTCACTCTAGGGGAAACCTTTTAAACAGCCAGGTGCATACCCACTCATTGGTAATTATCATGCAGTTTGTTTTCATCTTTAGTTAACTAGATATGTAGACAAGTGTCATCATCTTTAGTATGTGTCTGATAAGCAAGCATTTTCAAATAAAAAGCTAAGAGTAAACCAAAGGGGCAAGCCAACTGAAGTATTTTAACTGATTTTAACTATGCCTACGAAAATGCACAAGCAGCCAAGTAACATGTATTTAAGATTCGGTGCCCCCACACGACATCCTGCAATGGAAGGTGGGGAATGCCATGAGGGCTTATGCACACCCACGTGTCGGTTTGTGGGCTAATACATGCCGATATATGGCTGTGCCATTCGTTGAGGGGGGTAATTGGCTGCTGGTGGCACTCGAATTGCAGAACAGGGCTGGAGCTGCATGGAGCCGAGTGTGCATGTCACACTCACCCACACCCTGTTTATTGGATTTCTCTACTCACGGGATGTGCGTTGAGTGTAACACAACACTTGCAGCTTACAAATGTGGACTATCATCCCATTATCAACCAAAGGCTCAGGTAGTGCATTTATCCTATATAATGATGATATTTCTACTTTACGTAGCATTTTTTACCCACAGAGGTATCAAATACTCTGCCTAGTTAAACATCATTAATGTCTTTTTAATGAATGGAGAAAGCTGAGGCTCATAGGTCACTGTAAATTCTGCAGACTTGGTTTATGATTAGCACAATCATTTGGAACTTAAGGAGTTTTCAGACGTGAGAAAGTCCAGGGAGATTGCAGGTAAACACAGATTGCCTGCATGTTTAAATGCTTCTCCTGGGAGCTATGCGCAAAAACTCCCGGGTTAGTAAAACCCTTGATAGTGGAGGCTTTACTAATCCACATGTCTAGGTCCTGCGGGTTTCTGATGGGAGGGGAGGGGTCCTAGAGCAGCACACACTCTCCCCAACAAACAGCTGATGGGGCAGGTGAGAAAGGGAAGCTACCCTACTCCCATCAGCTGTTTGACAGGGAGCTGGCGAAAGGCATGTTGCTCTGCTCTCCCATCACTTGCGCGAGCAGGCTGTGCATTTAAAAGCACAGCCACTATCTTGCATGTCCAGCAATGGGGGGGGAATTGCAGAAGTTGCTTTAACCTGCGAATTCTTCCCCCCCCCCCCCCCCATCTAAAAACGCCCTTCTTGGTAATAGGATCTTTTAGTCTCTGTTTAAAAATTCCAACCTAAAAGGTTACAAAGCTGAAAGCGGAACTAAAGTCCTCTGCTTGGCAGCCATATACTGTGTGTGCAGGGTCCTGCTCCCCTCGCAGGTCCAGTACTGTGAGTAGGATGACTGACCTTTTATTATCACAGTTACCACAAAGGAGAAGTCATAGAAACATTGTACTGGTCGTACCGAGTTGTTTTTGTTAATATTTTTTTTCTGAAATCTTCAGTAAATTTCCAGTTTACATTTTATTGATTAAAGGTTCCCGGACATCAGTCTGTCTTTATGAATGAACCGAGGCTGTCAGACTTCAAGCAAGTTCTTCTGCGAGAAGGCATTCAAGCTGAATTTGTAGGCGGGGTACTTGTTTGCAACAATTTAGTAGCTGTTCGCAGGGTAAGTGGTGTGTACATTTGTTCTTGTTTTTTGTGGGGGGTTTTATAAATCTTATTGCTGAGGAGGCCAAAGTACCCAACCCTAAGAGCCATATACTAAAACCTTCACATGGCTGGAAGCCACAAGACATAGTTTATACACTGTGCCTCCCACGTGCTCACTGTTTTACTGTTCCTGATCCCCAGTGTTGGACCTGCTAGAAGAGCCTGTGAGTGAAATGTGGGGCAGCCCCCAGCTGTTGCCGATGCATGTTTGAGGGGGAGTGCTTTCCTCTCGGCGGTTGTGCTGGGCAGTACCTGATAGGGGCTGGATTGATGGCTTAGGAAGGGTCTGACGGGGGGGATGGGAAGAGCAGCCTAGAACTTGTTAGGGCACAGAGAGATGGCCCAATTGAGAAGCGGCTGGGAACCTGGGTTCCCCTGCTTCTGCACCCAGCAGCCCAACCCTAAGGGAAGTGGGTCCCTTTTCTTCTGTGGGTCCCTTTTCTTCTGGAGTCTGAGTAGACGCTGCTAAGAACAGCCCATACTCGAGAATGACACTGCCCTGGAAGGTGCAGCAGACACTGGGCTGAGGGTAGTGGCTTTAATTTATTTAGCGCCAGCAGTGTATTTACCTGGCACTGTACAATTGGTAGTTGTAGACGGGTCCCTACCGCAGAGGGCTTACAGCTGTCCAGGAGCTCTAAGTGGCACTCGGGCCGCGGTTTGGTCACCCCCGACCTACAGAATATCTGCTTTTAAAGTAGCATGTATCTCCCTGTCACTTTAGGCTGCAATAATAGAAGTTAATGTTTTCGTTACAGACTGAAACAGGGCGCATTGGATTGGAAGGCTGTCTCTGTGAAGATTTCTATAAAATAAGAGACCTTTTATATGCACAATATGCTATTGTGTAAAAGACAGCTATGAAGAGGACAGAGAGCTTATCACCATTTATTTTGGTTTTTCTTTTGTAGTTTTCTAATTTAAACGGAGCGTGATAGCTGTTAAGGAAAGTTACACAAAAACTATTAACAAAATCTAATCGGGGGGAAAAAAATCTTCATTAAGATATCTCATTGTACATTCCGCATTGTTGACTTTTAGGCTGATATAAGAGTATTTTTGTAAATACTACTGATCTGTTATGTTACTTTTGAGCTGAACAGTGATTACCTTACCTCTTTTTATAAAGTACTTGTTCATAAACATATGTTTCTGTCTAAAAATGTAAAATATAAAATGAAAATTTTGTGTAAAATTATAGAAATTGAAGTGCCATCTTTGATTTTGTAGGGAGGGCTTTTGAGGGTTCTACTGCTAAATGGTAGAAGTAATATTCCTTTGAAATGAAATTTTATAGAACTTTTTGAAAATTGGCCTACGGCTAACGTTCAGAGGTTAACATGGACCTATTTTAATACTGTAACTGCTTCATTGATACAGACGGATATGGTATATTACAAGATATTGAGAAGTAAAATATGGTGGACAAGTTACCTTTTTAAAATGTTGTCATAGTAAGGTACATTAATACATTGTTTTTATTTCATGGTTTTATTTCTTAACCACACACTTCAAAAATGTATAGCTCCTGTACAGATGCATATAGTGGCCATGGTTCTAAACATGCTTGCTCATGAATAAGTCCCATGATGGCACTTGAGTGGCACTTACAAGTAAGTGTATTGAGGATTGTGACCGTTGTCTGTCATGCCAACTACAGCAGTGTTTCATGGATTTTATTTTAGTACTTACACAAAAGAAATGCCTTTGAATTGTATACAGATACTAAGCAATTCATAATAAGATGAGTCCAGGAAAGCATTTTGTTCTTAATTCTAAATCCTTTGTATCTGTGGGTTTAACTCCTTCAGGCCAAGTACCAGACTTATTTGTCCCCAAGCTGTTAACAGTACAACTCCAGGGGGCCAAAATTCAGTTCTTGCAGTTGACAACCAGCATAGTCTTGTATAGTTACCCTTCTGATTTGAAAACAGTGAAAACAGCCCGATCATGAGAAATATTTATTCAGTTTCTGCCTTTGTTTTACATCAGTATTTGAACTTATTGTTTGTTGTCCTCAGTTCAGTCTTGTTTTAAAAGCAAAAACTAGCCCTATGGGCTACTGAGGGGAATGAAAATGAGTCGGCATTTAAATCTTACATGCAAGTTAAATGGAGAGCATAGATGTTAGAAGGCTAATGTTGCTAGCCTTCTGCTCTTTTAAAAATTACACACTGACTTCAAATTAGGATCAGTGTTTGAAAACTTGTGATGTAAAAAAGTAATGGATTTTTGAATATTCTGTTGAATGAGAAAAAATATATGCTTTTTGTTTAAACAAGTTGTATCCCTCACTGGAGCTAATTACAAAATAGCACATCTAAAGGTGCGGGTTTTGTTTTGTTTGTTTGTTTAAAAAACGACTTGAATACCAACACTGTAGAACATTCATTTCATTTTGTCTACTCTGGAAGTCATGTCTTTGCTTCTGCAGTGCCAATATTGAAATGATTATATAAAAACTAACCATTTTGGATGGTTGTCAACCACTGTAACTAACATTGCTCTCATGTTAAGAGTCTACTTGTAACAAGATTTAATTTTCACATATGGAAACCAATTTTACCTACTAGCGAGGGAAAAAAACTGCATCCACATGATGCTAGAAATATTGTGTAAATTATGTTTTTTTTAAAACCAGATTTTTTTTTCTGATTGTAGGAACTAGACAAAGACATCTTCCTTTTTATTAAAAAAAGGCCTATAATTTTGTTTGTACATGTTAAGTTGGAAATGTAAATTTAAATTAAAATGTACTGGGTCTTAAATCACTTGCAGGCTAATTTAAATTTAACCCTTCATAACAAGGAGTGGAGTATTTCTGCCTTAACCTGGACACTAGGGATGCATAAGGCTTTAAAGATTTAACAAAGCCAGAATACCCAGGGTGGTAGTTTACAATAAGTACTTAATGCAATTGGAAGGAGACTAGGGGTAATTTCGAGAATCGTGATTAGAGTGCCCACGATCCGGGCCGGGGTGGGCAATGGCGGCGCTGCACGTCTGCTCACCAGCCCCATCCCGGAATCAGGCCCCGACCACAGGACAGGGTTGGGCACAGCAGCCTCATTGGCCTGATCATGGCTGGACTAATCACGGATCAAAGTGGGCCCACACTCTGCGTCCAGCTGCTGCCCAGCTGGGTCAGAGCCTGTGAACTGAGTGGGAACATTTGTTCCTGACCCCAGTTCCTCCTAGCTTGAGGGGTTGCCATGTTGCCCAGCCATGGCTGTTTGTAATAGGCTGGCCATCATGACGGGGGTGGGGCGATGACAGCAGCACAGGGGCGTGGCCAGGCAGTCGCACAAGGCTCCCTGCCCCTTCCCTCCCCCACTGGAGCAGGCCAAGGGGACGTGTTATCGCAGCTGGAGCCCACCCACCCAGGGGAAGCCCCCTCTCCCCCCAGGTAGGATTAACTGACAACTGTCACGTCAGTTAAAACCTGTTGAGACTGACCCTATTGGATGCCAAATAATTGTCATAAAAAGTCTTCTGCCAAGTGATGTACTGCTGCTGAATTTCGCTTCATACTTTGATGTAGCTTTGCACAAAGGTTTGTTAATTTTCAAAATTGGAGGAGGGGAACATTTTGCCTTAGGAAAATATTTTAAAGGTCAGGCATAAGATTTCCAAGACTTGCTATAAGACTGCAAGATTAAAGTAACTGGAAGCTCAGAAAGCATAAGATCTGCTTTTAGTTTGTAGCACATTATAGTACCTTGCCACTCTACAACTGTATGAGTTGTATCAACGGGTGACTTGCATCCTGAGGCTGCAGCCTTTCTGAGATGCTCCTATTGAAGTTAAGAGCAGGAATATTTCTTACATTGCACACTCCTTGGAATGGGTTATGCCACGATTTTTACAGTAGTCAAATTTTCAAAAGGGCTTGATGAGTGACTTAGCCAACGTCACTTTTGGAAATTGGTCTGAGGTGCTTTTGAGAACTTCTGACATGAAAAAATATTGTTGGTCAAAGGCAGAGAGTTGACTTTAGAACTTTAAAGGATTTGCAAATCAGAACTTTGAAGGATTTTTTCCCATCAAGCTGTGTCAGTCTAGGATGGTTTAATTGTGGCACCCAAAAACTACAGATAAATTATTTGTGTGAAAAGATATTTTTTTCCTTCAAAAGCCACTGTACCTTAACCAGATGTATTTGTTTGTAACAGTAGTTTAGGAAAATGGTGTCTTGTAGGCAACAGCCTAATACTGTTTGTGATGGACACAGTTAGCTGAGACTAACATGAAGAAACAATAACAGATGTAAATTTGCCATTTCTAACTAAGTTAAATGTATATATAATAACTCCTCTCGTTGGAACCTTCTATCCTTTTTAGGAATCTTCTGCTATGAAGCCTATTACTTAGAATACTTCCTCAGCATATACATAATAGTTGGCAACCCATTTTCCATGATACCATGACTGGTAATCTCTGTGAAACTATCGGTGTGCAGTGTGTCATATCATACTGAAATTCTAGAAGAAATAATTACTTTCAGCCTAAATTTTCCCACAAACTTGCTTGGTTGCATTTTTTCATTTGTCTGCTAAAAAATAAAATGAAATAATTGGGGTGTTGCTGTATAATGGATACCACCCCACACTGAAGAACTGGCTCTATTTTACTGGTAGATTAACTGCCAATGTGCTTTGCACAATGTGGTGATACTGGTAAATAAGGGAAGAGATTTTTTTTTTTTAAAGTGAATTATCCAGTACCTGCTGTGCTCTTCCTACTGTATAGATTACCTTAGTTAAACTAGAATGCAGGAATGCATTCAGCACAAGTTCCTGGTCTTCATCTTCAAGACTCTTTATGTCCTTGCTCCCCCATATCTCTCCACTCTAGTATCCTGCCCGGGAGCTTCGCTCCTTCTCTCCCCCCACCCTCCCCATCTCATGACCCCCTTGCTCCTCTAAACGTCTTCACTCCTCCCTTGCTGCCCCTCATGCCTGGAACTCCCTCCCTGGATATGTTCGTGCTGCTCCCTCCCTCCCAATTTTCAAATCCCTCCTGACAACCCAACTTTTCCATCAGGCCTTCCCTAGCTTGTCATGAGTGAAACTGTGTCCTCTTCCCTTCACTCAGAATCTAGTTCCCTGTAATTTATTTATTTATTTATTTTAAAATGTATTACCCCACCCCTCCTGCCACAGGCAGCTCAAGGCGACTTACACTCCCTAAAAACAAGATAAAACAACATAAAAGGAGGGAAAATAACACAGCCCATCCTAGCCCCCTCAGAGTCTGTGACTGAACATAAGGGAAGAAGTGGTCTTTCAGATACCACGAATCCCAAGCCGTTTAGGGCTTTTATAGATCAAAACCAGCACCTTGAATCGTGCCTGGAAAGCTATTGGCAGTCGGTGCAGACTGGAGCATGGGTGTAATATTCTCCCAGTGGCCCGCCCCTGACAAGGTGGACCACCACCTTCTACACCAGCTGCATCATCACCATCATTGGCAGCCCCATGTAGAGCATATTGCAGTAGTCTAGCCTTGAGCTTACAACAGCATGGATGATGGTGAGCAACCTAATTTTAAAAAAAGGCTGCAGCCATCTCACCAGCTGAAGCTGGTAAAAAGCACTCCCGGCCACTGCTGTAACCTGGCAATCCAGGTGCAGCTGTGGATCCAAGAGCAACCCAAGGCTGTGAAACTGAGTGACCAAAGGAAGCCGAACCCCATCATTAACGGGTTTCTATATCCCCCAGCTCACAAGGCTGGTCAACCATCATCACTGCAGTCTTGTGTGGATTCAGCTTCAATTGGCTCACCCACATCCAGTCCCCAACTGCAGCCAGGCACTGGGTAAGCACAAAGACTGGGTCAGATGAAAGACAGAGGGGTGTCATCAGCATACTGAGAGCACTTTACTACAAATCTCTGATCAATCTCAGCCAGGGGCCTCAGATATACATTGAACAGGGGTAGGGACAAGATGGAACCCTGTGAGACCTCACAAGGGAGCTCCCTGAGGAAACAATGAGCCACGAGTCCTCTGGGTTTTCCCAGCCAAGAATGAATGGCACCACTCGAGCTGTCCCACGAACCCCTGCCACATCCCACAGCTGAGTCAACAACACCCCATCATCAACCGTATCAAAGGCCACGGAAAGATCTCAACGGTACAATTACCCTTGTTGATTTCCAAGCGGAGATAGTCAACCAAGGCCACAAGTGCTGTCTCGGTGCCATATCCAGGACGAAAACTTGACTGCTCTGGATCCAGAATTCCAATAGCATTGAGATGTGCCTGAAGCGGTGAGGCAACCACCAGTTCAATAACCTTCCCTAAAAAGGATAGATTAGATAGTTGGCAGGGGCGTCAACATCATGTCTTGAGTAGGGATTGGACAATAGTAACTTTGAAGATGTCGGGCACCCTGCCTTCACAAAGGGAAGCACTGATAACATGTGGTACCAAAAGCCCCAGTATATCCCAGCTATATTAAAGAAACTACACTTTCTCCTGAATTAGATTTATGTTTAGTTTTTTTGCAGTGCCTTAGTAGTAGGGCTATAGCTAGGTTGGAATGAGTCCAGATGCAAGAAATGAATTTGAGCACACACACCCCTGCCCCATCACCATCCTCTTCCTATGCCCCACCTCTACCCCTGCCTCTCCCCAGACCTCCCTCCCTCCACTTGCTGCACCTAAGACATGAAGGCTGAAGCTGCGCTGCCTGCCTCCTGCCACCACCAGCGCTTGCTCCAACCTGTGTTGCCTACTGGAAGAGGCCAATGCACGCTGTGCGCACTTCTGCTCAGTCTCTGCTTGCCTGTGCTGCAACAGGATTGAGAGGGGGGCTTCCTAGCTTAGGCCCTGGGACAAATATCCTTCCTGTCCCTGTGATAGCTACAGCCCTGCTCTTCTTTAAAAACAAGAATCTCTGGAAGTTTAGAATATTTTGGGAGGTTAAATATGTACGTTTTAAAGCAATGCAAACCTGCCTGTTGCATAATCCTTCTAGGTGATGGAGCCTGGAGCTGTGCCTAAATATCTGAATGGCAATGGGCTAAGTAAACACGTTGAAACTGTTTGTCAAAGGCTTGTTTGTATTGCAAGGCTGGTAAACTAGAATTATAGCAAGAAATAATGAGTGGATTTCAATGGCCTGAATTGTGCATGATTAAGCACAGCTCATTTTCCAAGGGAATTTTCTAGCTTGCTGCAAACTTTTGTGAAGTTTGATTCTGAAATAGAAAATTTAAAGAATGCAGAATTAGTAGATTTTTAATGATTATTTATTGAGAATAAAAGTGCTCTCATGTTGGCTTGGCTACCTTCTGAGCAGAAATCACTTGAGGGTTTTTGTTTGGGGTTGTTGTTTTTTTTTAAATTGCCATATCCCTAAGGAAAAAACTAAAGAAGAAAATTGTGTTCACTACAGTTAAGTATAAGCTTGTAGTCACAGCTGGAGCTTAAAACAAATGTTTTAGGTTGAGCTCTTCAAAAAAGCTAGCTCTGGATGATTTTATGTCCATTAATGATGATTAATGGTCTGAAGTTAAGCTAATCATCACACCTCCAGTGTGTAACTACATTATTTGCGGAGGCATGGGCTTCCTCTTTCCATCTTGCAGAATTATTTGTTTATAAAAAATATATGGCACTCTGTCCTGCGGATGTAAATTACAAAAATATATCAGCTGAAACTTAACAGCTAACACCCTCCTCAACAGCTTCCAGAAAAAACATTTCTCCCCATCTCCACACAAACATCAGCATCCCCAATATCCCTGGTTTCCCTAAAAGTGCAGTAAATAGATAATGCTGTGTGGATTGCCCTGAAAATCAAGTCATCTGGGCTATTTTGGGCCAAAGGGACAGTACCTTCCAAGCTAAAGGTCTTGTGTAAAGCACAGGATAGGCAGTCCCCTTTCCCGCTCAGTGTTCTAGCTTACTCATCTGTTAGGACTGGATGGGTAACCGTAGGGCACAGGGACAAAGGCAGTCCCATATCACATAGAGTAATGTCAGGAAACAACTACTTTAAATTCCACCTGTAGAAAACAAACAAGCAGCCAAAGTAGATCATGAAATCTGGATGGTATGTGCTAACGAGGTCAATGCGGGTGGGGTGTCCACACATGGGACGCGGCTTCACACAGGTGGCTCCCGTCATGGCTGCCCCTGACCAGCACGGGACACTGGATTCTTCAGAGGTGCTCCATGCGATGCCATAGGTGGCCAGTGCGTTGGTCACAGCACACAACGCTGTCACACAAGCAGTTCAACACATGGGGGGCCATGCGTGGACGCGTCTCATTTAAAACCACCATTCTGCACCAGTTTAATTATCTGGCTTGGCTTGTGGAGGTTGTCCCACGTTACGGTAGAGCCAACTGTGCTGACCTAGACTGGTGGAAACTACCCCTTTCCCAATTTTTTTTTGTTAATCTATGCTTATGTTATACACTAGTCAAGAATGATGATCCAAGTTGCTCTAGTAAAAATACTAGTGGCATGGACAATCGTAAAAGATTTATTTTTTTCCCCCTTTTAAATAAAGGTAAATCTTCCTGGCTAATCTTATTTTTGTTTGTTTAAATTGGACACTGGTAACCCCGAAGAATAGAGGGGGACTGCTAACAGTTTTCAGATATCTGAAAGGCTACAATAAGATGGAGAACAATTGTTTTATGCAGCAAGCAGCTGAATTAACAAAGCCTGGCTTTGTTGCAGAAGATGGGATGGGAGTGGTGTGAGATGTCCACTGTAAACCATTGAGATTGTTCTGGCAACCAGAAGGGGTACTATCTCCTCTCCAGGTACGCTTATGAATAATGAGATCCCTAATTACTGCTGGGTCTTTCCACATTTCTACCAAATTCAGCTAAAATTGGCCTGTGGGATCAAAGGGTGACATGCACGCGCAGTACACACACACACATGTTTGCCTAATCCTTTCTGTAGAAAAACAGTCTCAAAAGGATGGCAGCCCTTTTTGAACAAAAGCTATCCTGTGTGTCTACCCAGATGCTGAGATCCTTTAAAACAGGACTGGAGCTTTTCTACGTTTTCATGGGGTAGTTCACATCTTAATAGGCAGATTAGCCCATGAATGCCTTCCCTCCCATTTTGGATTGCATAACATCCCTGTAGCAACTACCACAATTAATTACACGGGGAAAGTAACATTAATAAAGTATTTATGTATTTTTCAGCTGTCTTTAATGCGATTATTTAGCAGCTGGAAAAGGAAAGGAGCCAGCATCATGTGACCAGGCAGCTTTTGCAGACTAGCATCAAGCACTTTACCAGGACTGCTTTTAAAAAAAATAAAGAACCTAGTTTCTCATTCAGGTGCCCCTGAAGAAACTCTCCAGGTTGGTCACCTCTCTGACCTTAAGAAAGCCTTCCAGTTTGCCCTGTGCTCTTGTATTACCCATGGAAATCAGCTGCAACATTCAAAAGATAATTTTCCCCTCTGTACTTTGTTGGGTCAAATAAGTTAACATTGCATAAAACCACTGCAATCATTTCCCTAACACATTCATTAATCGTGCTGTATTAGCCAGACAGTTCAGAGCCTTCCCACCTCTCACCTCCCTATATAAATAGGGCTAAACCCTGGTCCCGCTCTATTCAGTGATAAAGTTCCCACTGGTTTGAGTGGGAGCAGGATTTCGCCCATCTTGTCTATTCTTATTGTTCGATACAATTTTATTATGTTCTGGTGTGTCCCCCTCCCCACCAATAATCCCTGCGATTTTACTAATGCACAATATTGCAAATCCAGTGCACCGTGAGCCAGCAGACTTCAAATCATTTGTTTATCTCTAAACCTCTTATGCTGATTAAAAGTGTTAAGGTTATTATTTTTTATGTAACTAGATCTAAATTTAATTTGCATTGCCGTCAAAGGAACCTTCTAATATCACAGAACATGGTGCTGATTATGTTTTATTTCTGAGTCAATGGCAAAATCTCCACTGATCCAGCATGATTGGGCCATATCTGTGCACCCAGAGGCTTGGTCCTACACTAGCAGAACATCCTTTCTGTAAGCTTAGTGATGGCTTTTTAAACAAGATATCTATTTTTAACTGTAGGGCTGAATATTATAGAAGTGCCTGACAATCACTATGGAAAAGAGATTTTTGAGAATAGATTTTTGAGTGGGGAATCTTTTTTTTACAAAACAACTTTCCTGCTCTGTTCTTGACAAGTTTCTAACTGGTTATATATAGCAAGGCCTAAGGGCTATTAGCCTAAGTACCTCATTTTATTTTTATTTTTTAAACTTTGAATATATTAATGAACTATATAGTGCAAAAATGAATAAATTGTATGTGCACAGATTCATTTACTGCCAGTTATAACACTTGTACTTTCTATTTTTCTCATTTCTCATTAGTAAGGGCAAAAGTGGAGGATACTTGGGGTGTTTTTATACAAGCCCCTCCCCGCCCATTACCCACCCATTATGAATGTTGCAGGGCTGCATTGGTGCCCTATGCAGTCCTGCAACATGCATGATGGATGGGGACGCACTTGTCTAAAAACACCTTTTGGGCCTTTTCACACAGGTGGGGGTGCCTGTGTGAACGCTATGGCAGGTGCGGGGTGGATAGGTGGGCGCCCGTAGGAATGGCACCTGCAATGGGGAGGTGCGTTCATACTCCCACCTTCCCCTCATTTCCACCCATCACCCACGCATGGAGCAACGGGCTCCAATGCCAATTGCTCTGTGCGTGGAGATGGGAGTGCGCCTGTGGGAACAGGTGCACACCCACCAACCATTCCCCCACCCCCCCCCAGCCCATTTGAAAAGGGCCTTAGTCTGAAGAGTTATGTACAGAGCTGTTTCTTTGCCCCTGCAGTGTGCTATCTTTGATTCCAGGATGCAGTGTTACAGGGGTTGTTCAGCCAAAATGAAGATAAGGCAAAACCCAAACAAATAAATGTCTTTGGAGAGTATCTGGGTCCATATTCCAGACAATCAACAAAGAAGCAGCAGAAATGGTTTCAAGCTCACTGGAGTGAGTCTGACTGGAACTCTAATCCCAGATCCCTCCAAAACGCTAGCAAAGTCTGGAGAGAGAGATCTCTCATTGTAGATTTGAACACTTTATTTATTTATTTGTTGGTTTGTTTATTCACATTTTTATCCTGCCCTTCCCTTAAGTGCCAGGGTGGATTACAATGCATAAAAACATGTTCAGAGTACACAGACTAAAACCAAATATATTTCCCAAGCCCCTAAAATATTAGAACACAAATATAAAAGCAAGTAAATACTCCTAGCCCCAAATTACCTAAATCCTGTCCCTGCCTGCCAAATGTAGGAACTTTCTGTTTGGTCAGGAATTGGGTATTTTCATACGTGACGGCTCATTGAGCTGCCATGCATTGATCCTGCCCGTGGTGAGCCTCCTCACCATGGGCAGGATTAGGCCCCAGTGCCAAACAAAAGTGATGGCAACTGGTGTGAGGGTGGGGGATGTGTGGATGTGGGTCTGCACGGCCCCACCCTCATGCTGCTCAGCACAGCCCCACCTCCCCCCTGACAGGCAGGCTGCTGTGCCAGCACAAAACTGCTCTGGCCACCAGCCAGGGGTAGGTAGAGTGGGCCATCAGACAAGGGGTGAAAACAGACATGATGCTAACTCCACATTAACACCATTGTAACATTTCTTATGTATGTTGCAGGGCTGCATAGGGCACCAATACAGTCCTGCAACATGCATAAGAAATGTTAAAATGGTGTTAAAGTGGTGTTAGCGTCATGTCTGTTTTCACCTGTGATGGCCCGCTCTACCACAGTCCAGGGTAGGCTTCTCCAGACCATGGCAGGGCTAAACCCGAGATGTGCGCTGGCAAGGAGCCCAATGCACATCCCAGGTTAGCCCTGCCACAGTCCAGAGTGTACTCTGCTCCTGCCCGTGGTGAACATCTGGCGAGCGGGAGCAGACATGACACCACTGCCGGTGGTTGCACTGGGGTAAGCATGGCCATGGGCGGTGGTGTCATGTTTGAAAATACCCATTGCCTCTGGAAGATGAGCAGGCTTGGGCTTAGATGAACCTCCAAGGAAAGGGTGAGGTTCCATAATCGTGGGGCAGCCACCGGGAACACTTGTGTTCCCTTGTATGAACTCCCACTGTCGCCTCTTCCTTCCTGCACATCATCAACCTCTCCCTCTCTACTGGCTCTTTCCCTTCTGCCTTCAAACATGCCACAGTCTCTCCTATTCTCAAAAAGTCCACTCTTGACC
>QEPC01000571.1:1581188-1596787 GCA_003113815.1 Sphenodon punctatus
GGTGCTCCCCTCCATGCCTGCCCCCTCCCCCCCCCCTTGGCTGGTTCCTGCTGTCTGACACCACTACTGGCTCTCCCCGTTGTGTTCTCATCCCTTGGCCGGCCGCCCATTCACCTGTGTCCGTAACCTGCCCACCCCCTGGGTGCCTCTGTGATTGTGTGGGTCCGGGGCTCCTGGACCACGCCTCCTGGCTACCTCTGGGAGGGGGGCTGCATGTGCTGCACGCCGGTTTCAGATCGCATCTGTCCCCAGCCATGCCTTTGCATCAGCGCAGGGGATCCCTGCTGCATGGACCTGCCTCAGACCGCTCCGATACCTTCCCCAGCTTGGTTGCCCTCCCCCTGTGACCCTGCTCTGTCCCCGTGGGGACCCCTATGACTTGGTCCACCTGTGTTGCTGTTGGGTGTCCCGTGCAGCCTGTGCTGTCAGTGGGGTTCTGGGTGCCTTTCACTGTGTCCTAGCCTGTTTCTGGCCCATTCCCCTCTGCTTCCTTTGCTCGGGGCTCCCCCGCCCCCGTGTCTGTGGTGCTGTGTGTGTGTTGGCCTTCCCGGGGGGTTGTCCCCCTTCCCCCCCTCTTAGTGCTGCTTCTCCTGGCTGTGCGCGGTGCCTGGTGTGTGTGTCCCTTCCTGGGTGTCTGTCTGTTTCTGTCCTGTTTTTTTTTGTTTCCCTGTGTGCCCCGGTATGCTCCCCCCTTCCTTCCTTTCCCATTCGGATGTGTTTGCACCCTGGTATGTGTGTGTGGTTTGTGTTCTGCTGTGTTCGTGGCTTCCCTGTCCTTGTTGTGTGTGCCAGCTCTGCGGCTCTTCTCCCTCCTCCCCCTCCCTTCCCATTTTCCCTTGTGTGGGCATTGCCTTTTGATACTTTTGGCTTCATTTGCCCTCAGTCGGCCATGTCTGCCTCCCGCCCTGGTGGCTTCTGGATGTTCTGACTACGGTCTGGAATTGACGTAACGTCTGTTGTGCTGCCCTGGGTCATGGTCTGGCCGTCCATTTCCTTGCCGTGGTCCCACTCCCAGCATGTCTGTTTGGGACTGTCCTGGACCATGGGAGGGGGTTAGCCAGCTCACCATGGTTGGCAATCCACTGTGGTGACCGGGGAGCGTGTAACATCTGAAATTACCCTGCGTTAATGGCTAAAACAGACTATGAACCCTGGTTTTCCAGGACCAAGTCCAGCTCCTTATCCACCAGGCTAAACGTATAGCCTGTGTTCATTCAAGGGTAGGTCACTATATAGTGTGGAATTTTTTCTTGCGGGGAATCAACACACTGCATTTCAGAATGCTGCTGGTGATGGTGCAGGAGTCATGGGTTTGTTTGGGGATTTTTCTTGGCGGGGGGGGGAAGGGGTAAGAGGATGAGGTGATACTCTGAATGGATTTGACTCCCCCCCCCGCCCCCCTTAGTTGATTTTATTGGAAGGAAGTTGACTGCTAAAGCTGCTTATTCTGAGTCAATGAAGTAGGGCAGTATGGCTTAATTGGCAGAGGTTGTTCAACTGTGTTGGTATTCCTGCATCTCCCCACTAGTGGCTTGATGCAAAGTGTGATTTTAGTCTGTGCATGGTCAGATCATTGGGTGTTTTCACACAGACAGCACCCACACCTCTGCCCTGCCTTATCCCTGGGCAGGCCATCCAGATGTGCAGGTGGAGCAGAGGCAGGGCAGGCCCGGGGCAGCCCTGTGGGCAGTGCTCTGAAACATCCCCGAGCACTGCCAGTGGGGTGGGCAGCCCAATCCTGGAGCACTGGCCGAAGCCAGGGCTGCCGTCCATCTGCTCGGCGGACAGCCACTTGCTGCCCTGCTCTCAGCTGGGAGTTGTCCCAGGCAATGTCATAGAGTTGCAGGCGATCCTCGTGTTCTCACATATTCTTCTGCAATGTTGCTGTTCTAAAGTTTTTATGTGGTCTTAAACGGAAGAGTGAGATTCAGTTTTCTTGCTGGTTTTCTTTTCCAGATTGTTTTTTTTCCCCTCCTGTCTTAACTGGCTTCTCTTCTTATTGTTGTTGTCTGTTGTAAAAAAAAAAAAAAAAAGACCAAATTAACCAACCTCAGCTTTGCTGCCTGTTGTCCAA
This sequence comes from Sphenodon punctatus, assembly GCA_003113815.1. Classification (NCBI taxonomy): domain Eukaryota; kingdom Metazoa; phylum Chordata; class Lepidosauria; order Sphenodontia; family Sphenodontidae; genus Sphenodon; species Sphenodon punctatus. Next base: position 1,583,263 of record QEPC01000571.1, read on the forward strand.
AATATAGTGACACATCTGTTCTTGTATTACCACGTGCTAGTATCTGTTGTTGGCCTCCTGACTGTAAGTATTCAGAGGATAGTTTTGTGACAGGTCTTAGCCTTTAGCCTATGCCAAGATGGACACTGAGAATACACAGTGTGTATACATTAAAGACCTAAACTTTGAGGATGAAAGCAGGATTACATTTTATGTACTTCCCCTCCAGCTTCTGCAAGACTTTTGAACAAATATTATCCCTACAAAATATGTACCTCTCTAAACTCCCTCTTACACTCCCAGCATCCAGCAAAGCTATGGAGAGGTGTAGCATCTGTTCATCATTTGCCTGTTGTTCACCACATTATGTTTGCCTGATCTAGTTTTCTTAATCCCATCAGCTCAAATATCTCTCTATTGATCTTTCAGATTGCCTGCTCTTTACCCTGTCTACTGAAATTTATGATTATTAAATGGTCATATTCAAATTCCTAACATTCTGTCAAAGGAAACTCAAATTCCTTCTTAGAAACTTTGTTAGAACTGGATTTACAAACATTCAAGATTCTTCTTTAATGCATTATCATCTATGGTCTTCGTCACAGCTTAGGGTAAATTTTCAGTGTCCATAATATCTCTTAGTAATCTGGATGTGGAGTTGGTTGCCGTTTTTCACCAGAAAAGAGAAAGTGCCAGTAATCATCATGATTAATCATTAAAAATGCATAAAATATGAGTTGTTTATGAATTTTTTGCCCTTTTTTTGTGGGAGGGTTATGTTGTTTTTACAAAAACAAAAGGTTTCAGTTGTTAAAAAAAAAATGTATTTTGAATGTTAGGAATGCTTGTTTTTTTAAGACCAAAATGTTCAAATTCAGCAACCAATTGTTTCTGTGAAAATATTTACCACAATGGAAATCTTTTCTTTTTACTTTTCAGGGATATATAAAAAAATAATTTGAACAAAAATAAAAATTGAGCAAAGCAAAATGAAAACATTAGCTTGCAATTGAAAAAAAGTTGCAAAACACACCCTTGATCGTATTTAATTACCTTCCTCCCTACCAGCCTCTTTCCTAGTGACTGCTTTCACAGCTGTGTACGTAACCGGCATTTGCTCAACCTCCAGTTCTGACATTGTATATGCCCGAGGAAGGACCCTGTGTGGCCCAAATGCTTGCATACTCTTGTTGACAGAAATTGGTCAACTAGAAGACGTCGCCCGAAGTATGTTGTCTCCATCTCCTACATTTTACCAACATGGCAAACACACTTTCTAAAAATAATTGAACAATTTTAATTAGCTCTTGCATACTAAAACTTTCATAATCCAGCCTCCACACATTTCTCTGTTCTAGAAAATCATATATACTTGAAAAATTTAGAGAGATTCTGAAATCATGATCAGTATGAGAAAATTTTAGTGCTGTTTGGTTCAATGGAAAGAAGAGCGAGGCATTTTTTAAAATCCTTGATCTCCTTTTTCTGGTAATTAACAGGCGATCAATCATCCCAGAATTAGAGTCAAAATCAGATTGCATTAAATGCTGACCTAAAGCATATCCCTTTAACAATATTTCTTACCTGCAGATACAAAATAAAAAGTTCTCCAGCTTCTTTAAAACTATTTATTTATTTCAATTTTAATCAGTCCTTCCCTGAAGGCTCAGTAAAAGGCAGGGCTGATTTAAAATGTGTATATAGAAACGATAAAATTCCTTATTAAGACCAATCACCAAACCACTATCCCAATCTGCTAAAGGTCTGACTAGGTAAATAGGTATTACATTACTTATGGGAAATGCTCTTGCTTTGGCAAACTTCCAAGGGAAGAGAGTTCCAAAGTTGTGGAGCAGCAACTGAGAATGTCTCTGCACTCCCTTGCCATATGGACTTGATATAAGGATGGAACTTGCATAAGGGCATCCCTAGCTGATCTTAAAGAACACGATGACTAATAAAGGGGAGAAGGCAGTCTTTTAGATATGTATGGCCCAAACTGCTTAGGACTTTATAAGTCAAAATCAGAACCTTGAATTGTGTCCCGAATGCTCCTGGAAACCAGTGCAGACTCTAGAGCACTGGTGTAATGTGCTTCCAACGACCCTCCTGTGACATAAAGGGCTGTTGTGTTCTGCATTCAGATTAGATTGTGCGCATCATTAGAATTATAGAGGCACAAGAGTGCCTCTATAGTTAAGGTGAGCAACACTTTGCGCTTTAAGCGATGAACATTCTAATGTTTGGGATTTAGCCATGCTTTGTCCCAGCATCGTAGTGTTTGTTTGGCATTTTTTCACATTTTGGCAACTTTTATATTTGACTGCTTTCCAGATGATTCTTGAGTTTGAACTATCTGGAGATGTGTTAGAAAATTCACCTCTATGGTCCTATGTCTGCTTTTGTTTGTTTTAGATACATTTGGTGGTAGTTGTTGTACACATCTAGATGTGTATAAGAGACAGCAGCAGATGCATGGCAGAGCTGGTTTTCAATTGCCTCCAGAGCATAAAAATAGGGAGCTATCACTCTGCTTAGGCTCAGCAGATAACCTAGAGAGAATTTAAACAAATCATATGGGGCTGAGGCAGCTGGGAGGTGAAATAGACAAGAAGTAGCAGGCTGCCAGTGAGGAGTGAAAGACCATTTCTGACTGAGACACAGCAGGAAACAGTGACCAGATGCAGCCCCTCCCCGCTGCCAACAAAGTCCTCCCCCCAGCCGAGCCCCCAACACCTACTAGGAGCAGTGGCAGTGGGGAAGCTAACAACCTCATTTAGTCTACATTTTAGTCTAAACTGGAGTCCCTAACCAAAGAGTGTGCCCCTAGGGTTAAAAGGCAGCTCAAAGTGATAAGAAAGGGGATGAGCAGACTGGTCACCCTCAAGTGGGTGAGGGAGAGGAAGAAGGGGGCTTTCCCCAAGCAGCTGCCCTGGAGAAGTCACCCAGCATCCGCTTGTATCCTACCGGCTGGGGACCAGGGAAGTGCTTGTGTTGCCAGGATCTCCTAGCTGCCTTGTTAATTTCACCTGCGTTGGGGCAGAAAAGTTGCTGGGGTGATTGAAAGTGCTGCTCATGTAGAAGAAAGGTTTGGCTGGGTTTAATCTTTAGACTTAGCTTGCATGGGGCCCTGGTAGATGTCGGGTGCTCCAGCATGGGGAGGATTTTGCTGGGATGGGGGCTTGATCCGGTCACTGTTCCCTGTTGTGGCTCGGGGTCTACTTCACTCCAGGGTCTATTTCACCTGAGCTGCAGCAGGAAACAGTGATGATCCAGCCCACACACCCTGGCCGAGCCCCCATCACCTACCAGGGGCAGCAGCAATGGGGGAACTTACAACCCTGTGCAGCTTATATCACAGTTTATACTCTAATCTAAAAAGAGTGCACCCCCAGGGTTAAAACAGAGCTCAAAGTTATAATTAAGGGGATGACCAGAGCAGCAGCAGGGCAGCTCACCCTCGGGGGGGGGGAAGAAGAGGGCTTTCCCCAAGCAGCTGCCCTGGGGAAATCATCCAACACCTGCTTGTATCCTGCCAGCTGGAGGTGATCCTGACAGTGATCTGCCCTGCTGCTGCTCAGCTCAGCAGAGGGCAATGGCAGAGCCAGGACTTCCCCATACTTTCTCTCCTCTGACCCAAGCACCATTCTCAAGTAAAACCGAGAGCTCCAAGGCTCCCTGGTTCCTCTGAGACCTTTGCAGCCACCAGATGCAGCTAAATATTATTGCATTGTCTTGGAGACCCCAGAGATTGTGTTATGCTGTAGTGGCTATCAGGGGAAAGCAGGGACAGCTCACTGGGGTTGCTGGTATGCAAGAAAAGTTCCACGCTCTCCCCCTGTACCAGCTCCCCAGTTCAGCTGCAAAACTTGAAAGGAGAAAGCACTTTAAAAGGATTACAAGCCTGATGGGGGCCATTAGGCCATGGGAGGGAGAAGGACATGTAGCCCCCAAAGTGATCTCTATATTCTGGCACCACGGATCTAACACAGCTGCTTAAGGAGCTCACCTTTCACCTATGACAGCCTCAGTGCACTGCATAGAGGAAACTTGGTATTCATTCTGGAAATCCTTAGTGCAGACAGACTTAGCATGATTGCAGAGTTGGGTACTTGCAAGCAGGCTGGGCTGAAGGGGGGAGGAGGACATGGGGAGGGGGGCACTCTATACTACCAGTATTAGTATACTTAAATCCTAATGCACTCTGATACACTTAATGACTCTACCAGTATAGATACTAGCAGTACTAATATACTACTAGCAATGCTAGTATACTTCTAGCAGTGCTAGTATACCAGCACTCTGATATACTAAATCATCCTATAATTATTTCTTGCACAGCTGTGGACACACACCCTCTTTGGGTGAAATTTTAATCATTGCCTTATGTTTAACTTGCCCAAAAGGGTTACACTGCTCAGCATTACAATGTGGCAGCAAAACCAGAAGACTCCATTTTCTGAAGAGCACTACAATACCAGTAAAAACAGAAATCAAATTCATTGCACGGGCAAAAAACAAAGGAAATTTACCAACACAAAACCTCCGGTTTAAGTGAAGAGTTAAGACTCGCTCAAATTTCCAACCCCCCCCCAAAACACCATTACAATGTATACTTCCATCCAAAACCACCTCCCAATCCAAACACAGGGCATAAACATCAGTTTCCAAACCCCAAAACATCCAGCAAAACATAAAAGAAAAATTGTACCAAACCCTCAAAAGCGTGGAAATGGGAGATTAAAGCTCACCACACAACTAGTACACCATGACAACCACTGTGAGCTAGAAACAGACAGCATGAACACAACACAACAGACAGTTGAACACAAGAGACAGACAGCTGAACACAACAGACAGCATGAATGCTAAACAAACAATCACACATGAACCCATTCAAAACTCGCATTAACTACTGCTCCTTATATGCTGTGTTGTCATTGTGTCCTTTCCATGTTATTGTAAACCCCAAATAATGCATTTAATGAGCAGCACATTTAGGACTTGGTGTTGGTTTGTAATTCATGATATTATGTGGTGAGTGGCAATCGTTGTTATGTTGTTTTAATGAGGTAGATGTATTTAATTTTGTTTTTTCCCCCAGCGGCCTTACAAACTGGGTGTACATGATAAGGGGATCAGAGTTAGACCTATTGTTTTTCCAGATAGACTATTTCATGTGGGACAAAACTATTGCTAGGATGTCTCCTAATCTTCTTTTCTCTTGCTGTATCTCAGGAGAGAATATACCCCAAATAATGCATTTACTGAGCAGTACATTTAGGGCTTGATGTTGGTTTGTGAATCATGTTATTATGTGGTGAGCAGCAATCATTGTAATATTGTTTTAATGAGGTAGAAAAATTGGATTTTGTTCCCACCCCCACCCCCTTACAAACTGGCTTTACATGATAAGGGGATGGGAGTTAGACCTATTGTCCAAAGCTATTGTTAGGGTGTCTCCTAATCTTCTTTTCTGTTGCTGTATGTCAGGAGAGAATACTGATGCACTTAATAGTGTCTAGATCAGAATGTGTTTTGTTAGGGAGCACTAGTTAAAGTGAGTTTTGAATGGGTTCATGTGTGATTGTTTGTTTGGGGTTCAGGCTGTCTGTTGTTTTTCTCGCTGACAGTGGTTGTCATGGTGTACTAGTTGTGTGATTAACCTTAATCTCCCATTTTGGGGGTTTTGTTACAATTGTTCCTTTAAGTTTTGCTGGATGTTTTTTGGTTTGGAAACTGACATTTACCCCCTGAGTTTGGATTGGGAGGTGGTTTTGGACAGGAGTATTTATTTATTTTAGTTTATTAAAACATTTGATATCCTGCCCCTCCTCCCAAAGGCAGTTTGGGGTGGCTTACAATATATACAAGTATTTTAAAAACACATAAAAATACACAAACAGCAACATAAAACATCTAAAATGGGGGGTGGGGAGGGAAACATCCCACTGGGAAAAGAGAAGAGGGGGGAGAAATACTCCACCCTTACCACTCCCATAAAAATAAAAACCCACCCTCACCCATCTCCCTCACCAAAGGCCTGGCGGAACAGCCAGATCTTGCATTGATGTTGAACAGAGTAGAGGTCCAAGGCCACCCGGGCCTCTGCCAGGAGGGAATTCTACAGCATCCACATGGCCACCAAGAATGTCCTCTCCATAGTTGCCCCCCAGGATACCCCGGGGACTTCAAGAAGGGTGTTCCCGGATGACCGCAGGGGCCGATCCAGAGCATGGGGAGTGAGGTGATCCTGCAGATATATGGGGCCCAAGCCGTATAGAGCTTTATAGGTAAGAACTAGCACCTTGAATTGGGCCCAGAAGACTATAGGCAACCAGTGCAGAGAACAGAGTAGTGGTGTAATATGCTCACGGTGACCCATCCCTGTAAGGAGACAGGCCGCCGCATTCTGCACCAGCTGCAGTCTCCGAACCGTCACTATGGGAAGCCCCATGTAGAGCGCATTACACTAGTCCAGTCTTGAGGTGATGAAAGCATGGATGATAGTGGCCAGTTCGGAGTCTGAGACCATTTTCAGACATGCCCCCCCTCCCGTGCATTCACATATTTGGGCTGCGGAGGGGAATGCGCAACCTGAATATGCACAGGGATCAGCCAGTCTGAAAGCACACACCCCCACGCGACTTTGCCGGCAGAGATGCACAGGGATGCAGAGCTCGATTTCCTGCTCTGCACCCCTGCACGTCTCTGCTGGCAAAACCGCGTGGGAGGGGGCTTTCAGACTGGCTGATCCCCGCACATATTTGGACTGCACATTCCCCCCTGCAGCCCAAATACGTGCAGGAGGCCATGTCTGAAAGTGGCCTCAGATGTATGGCTAAAGCCATCACACCAGGTGTAATTGGCAGAATGTGCTTCTTGCCACAGCTCCAACCTGGGCATCTAGACAAAGCTACACATCAAGAAGCACTCCCAGACTCCGAACCTGGGGAACCAGTGGAGGAAGAACCCTGTCAATGACGGGGGACGCCACACCCACCGCCTTCCCCACTAGCATCACCTCCGTCTTGTCGGGATTGAACTTCAGTCAGCTCGCCTTCATCCAGTCCCCAACAGCCTCCAGACATCATGTAAGCATCGAGACTGTGTGATCTGGGTCGGATGAAAAAGAGAGATAGAGTTGAGTGTCATCACCATATTTATTTATTTATTTATTAAAAATTATACCCCGCCCCTCCTGCCAGGTAGCCCGGGGCGACGTTGTCATATTGATGGCAACGAACTCCAGAGCTCCTCATGACCTCGTTCAGTGACTGCATATACATGTTGAACAGGAGAGGGGACAGAATGGAACACTGGGGGACTCCACACAAGAGGTCCCAGGGAGATGAAAAGTGGTCCCTGAGCATCACGCACTGAGTTCCTCTGGCCAGGAATGAGCAGAACAATTTGAGAACAGTCCTGCCCACCCCAGCATGGTCCCGTAGGTGAGTCACCAACATCTCATGGTCAACAGTATCAAAAGCAGCCGACAGATCTAATAGAATCAGCAGGGTAAAATGACCCTGATCTAATTCACAGTGAAGGTCGTTGACCAAAGTCACAAGCGCAGTATACATTGTAATGGTGTTTTTTTGAGGGAGCCTTAACTCTTCACTTAAACCAGAGTCTTTGTGTTGGTAAATCATCTTTCTTGGTGACACCTTCGCTTCAAAGTTATAAGAAATGACCTAGGATTGAAATTCTACTTGGACTGTTGTCAGAATTCACCTAGAGTAAAAACCCACATTTCATTACAAAGAATCTTTTAAGTGATCACAAACTGTGGATCTGGTCCCAATATATCATTAGAGATCATGGGCTTAATCTTGCAAAGTGGTGAATACTCTGACCCAGTTCAGCAAAGTACTTAAGTAACTGAACTGAGTGCTTATCTTTGTCAAGGGGGCTGGTCGTATGCTTAGAGATAAATATAGGCTTAAGTGCTTTGCTGGATCAGGGTCAAAGTACTCTGTATCTTGCAGAATACCCCCTTTTTTGTCTTATGAATATGACTTCATTTATTGTGAGCTAAAAGACCGTTAGGATATTTCCCAAATCGGCTCACAGCACTTATTTCAATTGCTGATAGTCTCCATTCATTAATCTGCTAGAAAATACTTCATGTAATGTTCTGTGAATTAACAGAATCTTCATTTCCACAGCTGAACTACTGGATTCCAGTTGCTTGAGCATCAGTGACTCTAACGCATGGGGAAAGTAGTCCACTGCAAGGTCCTCTGGAAGGAGCAAAGGCTAGTACATAAATGGCCTCGGATGCAGAGCATTAGAATTGTAAGGCTTGACATGAAACTTGACGGTCATCTAGTCCATCCCCCGGCACTGAGGCAGGATTAGCTACACCCTAAACCTGCTCTGGCACAGATTTATCCAGCCTCTTTTTAAAAACAAATCCTTCAACAAAGGTGATTTCACAACTCCCCTAGGCAACTTATTTACAGTGTTCCACTCTTCTGACAGATAGGAGGTTCTCCTAATATTTAACCAAAAGTTATCTTTCTGCAACTTAAAGTCATTGCCTCTTGTCATCCTACTCTCAGGTGATCTTCTTTATGGCAGCCTTTAAAATGTTTTAAAGCTTATATCCCATCCACCTTAATCTTTTTTGCTCTAGGCCAGGGATGAGCAAGGGCCCAAGCCCAAGATCCGCAAACCAAAATATATTGCCAAGAGCCACAAGATGATCGTAGCTTCTCCCAGTCTCAAGAATGGGGCAGTACTGCTTCCTCCAAATCCTCCCACTTCACATCAAAGCTCCAACTCCTAGACAGTCTGGTGGGTTTGGGTAACAGCAATACCAACAAAGGGCATGCTTTCCCTTCCGCCTTAGCCCCCAGGAGGCTCTGGTGACCGAAATGGTGGCCCAGCTTCTCATGTTCCAGAGGGAGCTGGAACAGCCCCTTCTGGTAAGAGCCACAATAGAAGTGCCCAAGATCTGCCTGTGGCTCCCAAGCAGCCATTTGCTCACCTCAGTACTAGGCTAAACATCCACAGTTTCTTCAACCTTCTCTGTCTTGCATTCTAAACCTTTTCTCATCTTCACTGCTGTCCTCTGACTCTTCTCAAATTTGTCCACATCTTTTGCACTATTTCACTGAATGATATTTCAATAAGTACTTAGGGAAGATCATTTCAACTCACACATCTCATCAGCTTTGTTCCTTCCAAAGGCCCAGAGTGTCTTCCTAATGAAAAATAACTATTTCCCATTTGACTTGCTCCAACATATCTGCTTGAGTTAAACTAGCAAGAAACATTTACTACATCTGAGTCATTTTGTGGACATACAAGGTATATTGGTTTCCAGAGAACCAAAAGCCTTTAAGGGGGTAAACGCATGAGATAGGAGCTGGCTGGAGCATGGGTTTGCTCCATGGAACCCCCATGGAGCCTTCACTCGCAGTTGCTGTGTTACAGACTGCACAGATGGGCTGGCGTTCTGTCCCCTACCAAGCGCCACACACCCCTCCAGCACCAAGTTGTGGTTGATCTAACGACACTCTAGGCTGTTGCCCATGGCTTCATGGTGCAGAACGTGCATGGAGGCAGCGTGTGTCCTACACATCATGGGGGCACTGTGCCACACCCCAACAGATAGGCAGTTGCCCCGTGGGAGCTCGTTACCCCAGATTAGCCCACACAGCATCATTAGCCTTTCCCAGGACAACACCATGACTAGGGGCTCCGGGGCAGCCCTGGAGTGCCCCCAGGGGGAACATCTGGTGGCCACTGTACAGGCAAGCGGGTGAATCCAAAGTGAATGGGATCTAATATCAGGTAACATCTTGTCTGTTTACACCCTAAATCCCAGTAAATATGCTGGATCTTGATAGAAGGCTTTGAAAATCTGGAACACAGTCACTGAGATTCCATGGAGTCATACTGATTGTGCTGCCATCAGATGGTTTGATTTAGCATTCTTTTACCAGCAAGTTGTTTAAATTCCAAGGGATCATCTTTGTTGCTTTTTTTATTAAAGAAAAAATGTGGGAATTTTGCATGGGCTCTCAAGCGTATTTTTAATTAATGGTAGGTCTCATTTATGGACATTAATATCACTTTGGTTATTGACCTCTGCTGAGACTTGTAGCATGGTTGACTTACGACGAGCTCTCTCCTTCGAGCTCCAGGGCATTGTCTCCTACCCGAATAAGACTAATTTAAGCCAAGGGCCCTGCATAGCCACATCTCCTCCATCATACAGTTAAGCTGCTGATCCATCATGGGAACTCCCAGTCAACTTCCTTATAAAAATCTAAATTGTGCTCTTTAGTAATGTTCTGGAAAATCAAAAGCTACATGAAAAAGAGGATTTACACGGACATGTGCATTTATTATTCCTCCATCTGACACTCTTTTTTCCCTTATTTATTATATTTAAGTTGCTATAATACCACTCGGTTATTTACAAAACCACAGTTTCTTAGCACCTTGCAAGGTTACTCAATCATCTGTACAGAAATTAGAGTCTAAAGATACACTTTTCTAAGAACTAGAGAGGCAACTTTTCCATTTCTAGGCTTTGGGTCCTTTGCTTGATGTTTAGAGGTTCTCCAGCACACTATCAAATATACTATTCAAAAAAGGCTTGATCAATTCTGTTTCCACAGCTCAGAGTTAGATGTGTTTGCTAGAAGTAGTAAAAGTAATATTTACATTCTGAGTTACCTCTCTGTCTGTGCTTGTTCATGGTTCTGTTCTGTGTATTATTTCTGAAACTCTCCTTAAACTATGCCACATCTCTTTAACCATATTTTTGAGTCCTGGACACCCTCCCCCACTCCCCCCACACACAATATAGGACACATGAAACATGTACACCAGCAAACATTTTAATGCCTGCCATGTGTAACTCTATTACATGTAACAACTATCTTTTCATTTGACTGTGGCCTTAGAGGACAATTGTAGGGGTGGGGGAGAATAATAATTTGCACTGAGACTGAGAAGTAAGGGGGAAGGGAACTTTTGGTGCTAAAACAGAAAGGTGCAAAAAAATACCAGCAGGTAGGGAAGAAGAGGAGTAGAGTGGACAAAGATGGAGGCATTTCGTAGAGGACATAGGCAAGAAGAGGGAGGGTGTACATAAGGCAACTCATGACTGTGTGCTAAATGATTCTGCTAGAGAAGCAAACTGATGTCACATATGACCAGCCCCCTCCCCCTCATTCTTTACAACTTTTCTAACCCTATCTTCTTGATGCTTGGCATATTTTATAGATAGTCCCTATGCCCCAGAGATGTAGGGTGTTTTTAAATGAGATGCGTCCATGCATGCCCGCCCCCCATGACCATGCATCCAACTGCTTGTATGAAGGTGGTGCGTGGGGAAGCACGCTTCCGTGAGCATGCACCAGCCATCCATGGTGACCCACGGAGCAACTTTGAAAAATCTGGAATGTACCGTGCAGGGTAAGCCAAAAAGGGGCATGGGTGGCAAAGAGCACCCACACATACCCCGCCTGCATGAACTGGGGCGGCCACCCATGGCCTCCTGCAGACCTCCCTTCTAGTGCATGTCTGCCCCCAGAAGGGTACGGAACCTATTAGGATGGTCCGCCCCTGGAGGCTGCTGGACCCAGTGCAGTTCCTAGGTGCTCTGGGGGAATTACCCTCTGACCTTGATGACTATCTCATCGATGACCTTGTCAAGCTATGGAACACCTTGCTGACGGAGGCCATTGATCAGATGGCTCCCAGGCGTCCATTGCCCAGGCGGAGACTCCGCAGACCTCCTTAGTTTTCCGAGGAACTGCGGGTGCTGAAGCAGGAGAGGTGTGGTTGGAGCGATGATGGCGTCATTCTTGAACTGAAGCCGACAGATTGCGGCATAGAGCTAGTTTATGAGCCTATTCCATAGCTATGCGGGCAGCAAAGAGGGAATTCTTTGCTACCCTCATAGCGTCCGTGTCATGGGAGGGGGGGGTAAGTCCCGTGCGGGGAAAGGGGGACGAGAGCCTGAGGGGTAGGGACTGGACCCACTCCCTGCCTGCACACATTGGCCACGGCCCCCCACCACGCCCTCTATCTGATACCTATAGCCCGTCAGGATAGTGGGTGGACCAATGGGGTTTAGTGCAGCAAGTACACTGCCCGGGTCCCTATCATCATAGGGCGCTGAGGAAGGGAAGGAGCCGTGAGCCCAGTCGCACTCCCAACTCTCATCCACTGCACCACAGGAGCAAGGGGGGAAGGGAGAGTAGTGCAGGGGAAGTGTAGAGGCGTAAGGGGGAACGGGAGGACCGGGGCCCCGGACACAGAGGGGTAGGGATGCGGTACACACAGGAAGGGGAGAGGGGAGCAAGGGGTCCCAGGAGGGAAGGAGCACTTGCTTGCTCAGGCAGCTCTTGACACGCTACAGGGAGCACTGGGGGAGGGAAGACACAACACACACACGCTCTAAATCCCAGTAGCACCAAGGTATGACAAGCACAATCCACAGAAACACGAATCAATCACTTAGCTCAGGGGCCGGTCTTGACTTCTCAATCACCAGCGCCAAGTGCTTCTCGGCGCTGGTTCTTATCCTCCAAGCCCCGCCCCTCAGTGCGTGCCCACAAGCATGTGGAACGACGCACTGGGGGGCGTGTCTACTGATGTCGGGCTGGGCGGCTTGTCCACTACTTCCGGTCCCGACTGCTGAGTGTCTTGTCGGGCTGGGGGTGTGCCTGGCTGTCCCGCCGGGATTGGCGTGGTTGGTGGAGCTGGGAGGGGCTGGGAGAGCGGCCGCTGACTGAGGCTTGTGCCGAGCACGCTGCCCCCTGTAGCAGCGGGGGGGCTTGACAGTCCGCAAAATCTGGTCCAACTGAGCTGTTTCGGGTTGTATGGGGGCTGGTCAGTCCAGCTTCCCTCAGCCCTGGAGTTGAGTCATCATCTTCCTGCTGTGACCTTTTTGCCAATTATTTTGCTGAGAAAATCACTCGTATTCACCAAGACTTCCATGTCGCACTTAATACAGTGGAGAAGGTAGAGGTGGTGGAAATCCCTCCTTGTCTGATTTTGTGGGATCAGTTTCAGTCAGTGACACCCGCTGATGTGAACAGCTGGGGGCTGTTCGATCCACCTCTTGTCAATTAGATCTGTACCCGTCCTAGCTGATTAAGACCAGGGCCCCTAGCCATCCGCGCTTCCGCGAATCGCGTAATTTGCGCAGAATCCTGCCCTAGGCAGGATTCTCGCAGAAAATGGGGAAATCCCCACGGGATTTCCCTTCCTTGGCATCCAGCCAATGGTGACCTGCTTTATTCAGGCCGCAAGCCAATCAGGGGCTTGCGCGGCCTTTATAAAGCAGGTCACATCAGCACAACTTCCTGTTGCGTCTCTCACCTGCTTGGATCAGCTGCTTGGATCACCGCCGCCTCCCAGGGATCGCCGCCGCCGCTGCTGCTGCCTCCGCCGCCTCCCAGGGATCGCTGCCTTCGCCTCCACTGCTGCCTCCGCCGCCGAGGGATCAACGCGCCGAGGGATCAACGCCGCCTCCGCCGCCGAGGGATCAACGCGCCGAGGGATCAACGCCGCCTCC
>QEPC01000571.1:1600058-1625210 GCA_003113815.1 Sphenodon punctatus
TATTTGCTGGACTGTAAAATGTGTTAATTAATGCAAATATGTAAATAAATGTTTGTTTTTAATTATAAAGATGTCATTACTGCTATTAAAGAACTCATTTTGAATTTTACTAGACCGGCTTTGCAACTTTATTGGGTCGCAGAATTTTCCATTTTGGGTCGCAGAATTTCCATTTTGGGTCGCAGAATTTTCCATTTTGGGTCGCAGAATTTTCCATTTTGGGTCGCAGAATTTCAGAAATTTTTTTGCAGAAGAATCGGGGCCCTGATTAAGACCTGCTGGGAGACAGTGGGGCCGTTTCTGGCTGGGGTGGTCATGTTGGCCTGCCTCAAAGAGGTGGTGGTATGGCCTCTGCTCAAGAAACCATCACTTGATGTTGACTCCCCTGCCAGCTACCGGCCTGTCTCTAACCTTCCCTTTTTAGGGAAGGTTATTGAATGGGTAGTGGCTCAGCAACTCCAAGGGCACCTCGACCACATTGGTTATCTGGATCCCTCGCAGTCTGGCTTTCGTCCGGGGTATGGCACTGAGACAGCATTAGTGGCTTTGGTTGATGATCTGCGCCATGAAAAGGATAAGGGTTGATCGACCCTTTTGGTCCTGTTAGATCTGTTGGCTGCATTTGATACCGTTGACCATGAGATTTTGGTAACGCACCTGCGGGACAGTGCAGGGGTGGGCAGGATCATTCTTGAATGGTTCTGCTCATTCCTGACCGGGAGAACTCAGCGGGTGGTGCTTGGTGATTATTTTTCATCTCACTGATACCTTCCGTGTGAGGTCCCGCAGGGTTCTGGTATGTCCACTCTCCAGTTCAACGTGTACATACAGCCACTCGGCAAGGTGATCAGGGGGTACTGGGTGAGGTGCCATCAGTATGCGGATGACACCCAACTGTACCTCTCATTTTCAACCAACCCAGGCCCGGCTGTCTCGGTGCTTACCCGGTGTCTGGCAGCTGTGGGGGACTGGATGAGGGCTAATCGACTGCAACTGAATCCTGACAAGACAGAGGTGATGTTAGTGGGTAAGTCAGTGGAGATGGTGACCCACTCCATTAGGGGGGGTTTGCCCTCCACTGACTTTCCAGGTACGGAACCTGGGGGTGCTCCTCAATGTGCAGCTCTGCCTGGATCTCCAGGTGGAGGCTCTGGCGAGGAGTGCCTTCCACCAGTTACATCTGGTGCAGTGGCTTTGGCCGCTGATTTCAGTTTCAGATCTGGCCACGATCATCCATGCTTTTATCACCTCTCGTTTAGAGTAGTGTAATGCGTTCTACGTGGGGCTACCTCTGGTGATGGCTCAGAAACTGCAGCTGGTTCAGGATGTGGCGGCCCGGCTCCTGGTGGGGCTGGGCCGCCGAGAGCACTTTACACCAGTGCTCCGATCTCTGCACTGGCTGCCAATAGTCTTCTGGGCCCGATTCAAAGTGTTGTTTTTTACCTATAAAGCCTTACACGGTCTGGATCCTGCCTATCTGTGAGACCGCCTCACTCCTTGGGCTCTGGATCAGCCTCTGTGGTCATCTGGGGGCGCCCTGTTGGAGGACCCTCGGGTTTCCCACGGGGGCAGGCAAGACAGGGCATTCTCGGTGGCCACACTGTGCCTTTGGAACTCCCTCCCGGTAGGGGTCTGTCTGGCCTCTGACCTCCCAAGTTTCCATAGGAATTGTAAGACCTGGCTGTTCCACCAGGCGTTTGGTGAGGGTGAGGGGTGGTGGGTTGTACTTGGGGGTTTTGTCTCCTCATTTGTATTGCTGTTTTTAGTATTTAATATTTTATATATTTTATTGTATTTTTTATTGATGACTTTGTTAGCTGCCCCGTACTTCCTGTGGCAGGAGTGGTGGGATAAAAATGTTTTAAATAAATAAATAAAAATAAATAAAATAAATAAATGGCATGGCACAGGTTGGCCTGTACAATGGAGAACCACTGTCCTGAAACCTAGAGTGGTTCCGTGCTGGTTGATGGCACAGCCAGCCCCCTCGTCACACCCACAGTTCTACTGGCATCCCTTAAAGGATGCGCGTGCAAAATACAAATCCATGTTCGGCTAAAAACAACCCCTTCATCTGTCAGTGGAGGGACCAGTGAACACTATGGAGGGCAGCAGCTCTGCCAGTCAGGTAAGTGAACAGGCCCTAAACAGCCTAGGCCCTGCATACCTGCAGGACCGCCTCATGTCCCAGGCCATGGTGCAACCCCTGCAGTTGGCCAGGGACACCCAACTCAAAGTCCCCTGGATTTCCCGGGTGATGATGATGGGGACGGCGTTCTCTGTGGTCGCCCCTAGGCTGTGGAATTCTCTCCCGATGGAGGCCCGCCTAGCCCTGGACCTCCCTTCTTTTTGAAGACAATGCAAGACCTGGCTGTACTACCAAGACTTTGGAGAGGGAGACGGGTAGGGGGGTTGAGTTGGGTTGGGGTGTGTGTGTTATTTTTCACTCTTTTAAATGAATTTATATTTTTATAATTGTTTTAAATGTATTTAACAATGTTGTGAGCCACCCCGAGCTGCTGTTGGGAGCAGGAGGGAGCAGGCTATAAGTACACTGACATAAAATAAATAAATAAATAAAATTAAATAAACAACTGGCCAGGGAAGGGAGTTACCAGATGCAGGAGGAAACAGCTGCACAGGGGGAGCAAGGCAATAGGTAACAGCTATATGTCACCTATTGCCCTTGACGGGCAAGTACCAGCACAGTGGCCACCAGGAGCACACCCTCATGGGTCCTGAATACTTGAACTGCAAGGGGTTCTTCTCCAGGCCATAGGAGGCCACCTTGCCTGGTTCGTGGATGTGCTTGCTGGGTGGTCACATCATCTGCCAGTCCCCCTTCTTTGGATGCATGTACACTGGAAACATTGGATTCTCCACAGAAACATGCATTGAGAGGGTGCTCATGAAGCCTCTTGTTTTCAGGGATGCTGCCTACCCCCTGAAGCCCTGGCTCATGAAGGCATACAGTGTTGCCCGCACCCCGGAGCAAAGGTACTTTAATCAGAAGATCAGCGCCATGCACGTTGTTGTGGAGAAGGCTTTGGGGTTTTTAAAGCAGCGCTGGAGACCAATATCTACCAGGTTCGACTTCCAGCTAGAGATCACTCCACTTCGTTCTAACACTGCTGCCTGCATCTGTCAGGGGTAGGGGTTCTGTACCGCTCCCCCTAATTCCATTGGTATGTTTGCTTCCATTTTTGGCTGTGTCTGGCAGCAGATCCAGTGGCACCCCCAGTCATGGGCAGGATGGGGTTAATGTCTGTTGCGGCTTGCTGTCTCCTCACTTTCCACTTCTGTATGCCATGTCAAGGGGCGGATGCCTGGGCAGGACCTCTGCTTAGTGGTGTTAGTGGGCAAGGGGGGAGGGGGCGGTCTTACCGTTTGAACTGCGTGCACAGCCAGTGGGTGGAGGCACGGGTGTGTGGCAGCTGCATGCATGGTTGCGGTGGCCGCCTAGGGGGCCACCTGTTTGAACCCCTCCCTGTGCACTTCATGTGTGTGGGTGCCTCGCAGCTGTTACACCCAGCGGCCACAGACCACACGACCCCCAGCCTTGCTCGTGTAAAAACACCCATAGTGTAGATTAATGAGAAGCCCTGAGGGGAGTATCACATTGTGGAAGGTAGTCAAAAAGCAGCAGAGGAATTTGTCCTACATTCTTATGGCCCTTTCATCTTGAACAGCATTAAAGAGGGTGAGAAATAGCTGCTGTTTTCTTTTCCAGAGATACCTTCAACTTTAGTGGGGAATGGTTTGCCTAGAGGTAAAGCATAATAGTGCACAACAACCCTATGCAATTGGAAGTGAAGCAGGCTAAAGCCACCTAGAAAAGAAAAAGGCACACAAATGGGATGAAGTGTCCTACTCAGCATTGTAGTCAATCTCAGAGTTGCTTGCAACAAGGAAAAAGACATTTTCTTATTCTGGAGAGGAGAAAAGAACCTGTTGCAACAGCAAGCAAATGTGTATCTAGCTATACAATCTGCTTCCTGCACCCCTCACCCCACTGAAGGATTCAGTGAAACTAATGAGAACTGCTGCTTCAAGCAACTTCACCTCTGTCCTAGGAACAAAGATTTGGGAAAGTTAAAAGGAATTCTGAAATCCATCATCAATTACCATATTTCAAAGGCTGACGGGAGCTGCTGCTGGGCTTTGACTCTGAAGGGTCTTTGCATCTCATTGTCTAATACGTTCAAGGAGACAGTAGCCATGTGGTTGGTAACTAGCTGACAATTCAAATGCAAGAACTAGGTCCATAGTCAAGCAAGGCACTTTAACAGGCTTTATGCAGAGACCTGAGTTCACTGTGTTTTCTCCATTAGAGGCAATGGGGGAAATGCAGTGAACACGGAGGTCCCTGGATTTATTCTATTTATTTATTTATTTATTTATTTATTTTTATTTTATTAACATGTATACCTCGCCCTTTCCTCAAGACTCATACTTGCCTCTGTACAGGACTCCCTCCAACCAAGACATGGGAAGAGGGAGTGGGACAGAGATGGGAGGATAGGAAGATTACTAACTTGTGATATTTATTTATTTATTTATTTAATTTCAGCATTTCTACCCCACCCCTCCTCCTCCAAGCAGCTTAGAGCAATTTACAAAACAATAAATAAACATAAAACAAAATTAAAACACATTAAAAGGAAGGCACTGAACAAATAACCCCTCCCTCCCAAACCCCTCTCACCCTACACCTCATCTCCCTCTCCAAACACCTGGTGGAACAGCCAGGTCTTACTCATACACCGGAAGGAGGGGAGGTCCGGGACCATCTGGGCCTCTGCCAGGAGGGAACTCCACAGCCTAGATGCAGCCACCGAGAACGCCCTCCCCATAGTGGCCCTCCAGGCCACACAGGGGGCCCCAAGAAGGGCGTTCCTGGCAGACCACAGGGGTCGCTCCAAGGCACAGGGAGTGAGATGATCCCACAGGTAAGTCAGGCCAAGGCCATGTAGGGCTTTATAGGTCAACACCAACACCTTGAGTTGGGCCCAGAAGACTATAGGCAGCCAGTGCAGAGCCAGGCGCACCAGTGTAATGTGCTCACGGAGACCTGACCCCATAAGGAGGTTGGTCGATGTGTTGTGCACTAGCTGCACTCTCTGAACCATCACTATGGGTAACCCCATGTAGAGCGTGTTACAATACTCCAATCTTGAGGTAATGAAAGCACGGATGACTGTGGCCAGTTCACTGTCTGAAACATATGGCCTAAGCCGACAATTGATGAAACACACTCCTCGCCACCACCCCCACTTGGAGATCCATGTGGACCTGCATGTCAAGGAGCACACCCAGACTGCAAACCTGGGGAACCAGCGGCGGGCCAGTCCCATCAATGATGGGAGCTGCCACATCCACCATCCTACCCACCATCATCACCTCCATCATATCAGGATTCAGTTTCAGTCAGCTCACTCTCATCCAGTCCCCCACAGCAGCCAAACACTGGGTAAGCACTGAGACTGCCGGGTCTGGGTCAGAAGAAAAAGAGAGGTAGAGTTCAGTGTCATCAGCATATTGATGACACTGCACCCCATACCGTTTCATGACCTCACCAAGTGGCTGCATATCCACATTGAACAGCAGAGGGGACAGAATGGAACCTGTGGGACACCACACATGAGGTCTTGAGGGGATGAAAAACAATCCCCGAGCACTACATATTGAGTTCTTCTGGCCAGGAAGGAGCGGAACCATTCAAGAATGATCCCACCCATCTCAGCACAGTCCCACAAGCGAGTCACCAACATACTTGTGATATTGATGAATAGAGTAGATTTGGGATTGCTTCCTAGATCACCGTTTTCCTCCCACTGTTATGATATGGATTGGGCCCAAATAAGAAGCTAATTTCTCTGCTACAATGTAACTGAATCAGAAGTGCTTCTTCTGACACAAATGTGCCAGGACAGACATTGAATGTTACTGTAACTCACTCTTTTACAATGTAACCAAAAGTATACAGTGTATTTATGAGTATGTAACTTTTTGAATGTAACTTTTGTGTAGGCCATTGTAGCTGTTTAAAACTATGTAGAATGTTAGAAACTAGGCAAGACATTATTGAGTACATGTATTCATTCATTGATTCAAAAGAACAGAAAGTGCTGTTAGGAAAGATGGTAATAAATTGGTCAGAAAAAACAGATGATGCTAAAGGGTAAGCAGAAAACCTAGTGTTCCCAAAACAACTAAATGATCCATAAGCCACAGGAACATTGAGAGACAAAGGGAAGGTCAGGACCTGATACCAGAGTTAAACTGTAAGAGCAAGCAGAAATGGCCTTATCTGATAACCAGATGCCTGTTAGAAGGATGTGGGCTGACCCAGGGCCAAGGGGTCAGGACCAGACCCTATCAGCCAGGGCAAGCACACACACCAATGACTAGGCAGAAGGTAGCCCAGATCTGAGCAACCAATGGGAGTACTCCATAGGCTCAGTACTGACAGCCCCTTAACATGGATAAGTAATAAGAGAAACTTGTATATAAGGTCAGCCTCTGGATCAGTTCTTTGCCTTCGCGGTCCTCAGTTGCTAGCTCTTATCAGAGCGCTAACTAGCTCGGTGATCCGCCCACTCTGGGACTTCTCCCTAGGAAGTCCTGCCACGTGCCTGGTAGCTAGGCTTTCTCCCTCTCAGCACCGTTTGGGCCCCCTGTCTGTCTTCCTTCTGAACCAGACCATTGACTTCTGATCATGTAAGAATATGTGCTTTTGTATGTATTTGAAGTAGTCAGCAGGTGAGGGCAAATGTTGGATGCAAGTGTCTCTTGATAATTGGTATGCTAATTGTTCTGATATTATTGAATAAATGCCTATTTGATTGAACAAAAGACTCATTACTAGAAATAGAAAAGGAGTAATTACACACCCTCTCAAACAGTAGTATTTCCACTTGATCCTGGGAATTGAAAGGGACCTACTTCACTAAGGTGAAAGAGAGATAGGTGAATCCCTCTTGGACAGGGACCCACCTCACCAAGGTGCAGATAGGCAGCTGACTCCTTCTTGGACAGGGACCAACTCCACCAAGGTGCAGAAAGGTAGCTGAATCCCTCTTGGACAGGGACCAGCTTCACCAAGGTGCAGAAAGGCAGCTGTATCTCTCTTGGACAGGGACCAGCTTTGCCCAGGGTGCAGAACCCCTCCTGGACAGGGATCTGCTTCCCTCGGTGCAGAAAGGCAGTTGAATCCCTTTCATTTTCCTTCAATGGTGGAGAATGCGGACAAAAGGTATTGAGCCCATTGCACAGTAGGGAAGACTGAGTTCTTATGCCAAGGGGTGCACAGGGAGCGTACGTCCTGTGTTTTAGACAAAGTCTTAATATCTTGGGAACTACGTGGTAAACCGGCTGTACAGAAGGCGAGGGAAAGCCCTGTGCGGGGTTTATCTCAACCAATCCCAAGAAAAACGGCGTTTTGCCACACGTTGCACTGCTTCCTCCTGGTTATTGGCCCTCATCAGCCAAACACAGAGCAACATACTTGCTGAAACCAGACACCATTGCTGTCTTGGTAAAAGTGAAATTAGAGCAACATATTTGTTGAAAAACCAGACACCAGTTTGCTGTCCTGGTAAAAGTGCAATTTAGGCTCATTCCTTTTCAGTGGAAATACTAAATTCAGTGCCCCATGGGACTAGACGTTCTGCCCTGGTTCAGAAAGGAAGGACGGGAAGGGGTCCCCCATGGGAAAAAGATTGGGAAAGGGTTAAAATCCTGCCCAGATAAACCAAGTTGTTAGAGTACAATCAGGTCTTAAACTCCCCAGTAACTGAAGAACAGCTTTTGCAAGCCATTAAAGGGCTTCTACAGCAAGAAGTACTGGTACCAATTCAATCCACCTTTAATTCCCCAATTTGGCCAGTTTTAAAGGCAGATGGCAAAACAGTAGCCAAATTGCCCCATGTGCTGGCCTCAGTCTCACAAAAGCTCTAAGTGGTTCATGGTGCTGGACCTGACTAATTGCTTCTTTGCAAATTCTCCTACACCTGGACTTTTGGGCCAGGTTTACATTCACCTACTGCAACCAGCAATCACATGGTTAACAAAGGCAATTAGCATATTAGAAATGGTCTACACAGGATTTTTTTTTGGCACATTATTCAGGCTGCAGCTAGCATTTTTAAAGAGCCAGACCTAAAGGTTTTACCAATTTTTCAACACATTTTGCAAATTTTTTCTCACCAAGCAAAGAGTAAAAGACACTGTATTTGTATTTGCTAGACTCATAAGCTCCCGGGAAATTAGTTAAAACCTATGAGCTCAAACATAAGCTGCTGGCGAATTGCAGCAGGAAAGCCCAAGCAAAGCATATTTAATTCGAAATCAAGATGAAAACAGATAGGGTGTCATTACTCCCAAAGCCAAGACCTATGCTAGTTTTGATTGGAATGATGATTGGTTCACTAAAGGCTTGTATGGAGAATTGTTTCCCACTGCCAAGCTCTTCTTAAGTGATAGTGACTGAGCAGTGGAACACATCAGTAGCAAGGCAAAGTATGTAAATGAGAGGGTCAGAGAAGGGTAATAAATACTAGGGGCGGGCCCGGTATCAGTACCGGTACACCGGATTTTACCGGTTACCGGTTTCACAAAAATCGGATTCCCGGATTGAATCCGGTATACCGGTACCGGATTTATTGCATTGGTTTCACTGGGGCGCTGTGTCCCCATTGAAACCAATGCAATCAATTAAAATTAATTCCCTCCCCCTCCCAGGCTGCGCGGGTGGAAGGGGGGACACCCCCCACCCACCCTGCCCAGCCTGGCTTTTTGTTGTAAAAGATAGAAGCAACAGAGTGAGACCCCGAGGCGAGCCCCCCCCCCAGCACCAGCGGCCGCGGCGTCCCCGCAGCCGCAGGTAAGTATGACCCGATCCCTGGGGGGGGTGGGGGTGTTTAACACCCCCACCCCCCCCAGGGATCACCCCTACAGCGCGCTTGCCGCTTACCTTGGGGAGCTCCGGCGGCGGCGGGCGGCCCGGCGGCTTCAGCGCCGGCTGTGGCTGCCGGCTTCAGGACGTTCTAGGCCTTCCGGTGAAACCCGGAAGTGCACCGGAAGGCCTACAGCGTCCTGACGCCGGCAGCCACAGCCGGCGCTGAAGCCGCCGGGCCGCCCGCCGCCGCCGGAGCTCCCCAAGGTAAGCGGCAAGCGCGCTGTAGGGGTGATCCCTGGGGGGGGTGGGGGTGTTAAACACCCCCACCCCCCCCAGGGATCGGGTCATACTTACCTGCGGCTGCGGGGACGCCGCGGCCGCTGGTGCTGGGGGGGGGGCTCGCCTCGGGGTCTCACTCTGTTGCTGTTCTATCTTTTTTACAACAAAAAGCCAGGCTGGGCAGGGTGGGTGGGGGGTGTCCCCCCTTCCACCCGCGCAGCCTGGACTCGGGGAGGGTTTTTTTTTAAAAAAACTGTTTGGCTGGGGCTTTAATTTTTTTTACATTGCAGCCATTTAAAAATGGCTGCAATGTAAAAAAACCGGAACACTGAAATCCGGTACCGGGCCGGAATACCGGGGCCGAATCCGATAATGCCGGTACGCCCGATACCGGCATTATCGGATACCGGAGTGTGACGGTTTCCCGCCCCTAATAAATACTGTCTCATACAGTAACACACACAGGGAGCCCCAAATAGGGAAAGTGATAAAAAGCAGTATTTGGGGCAGGAAAGTAAAATAGGAGAAGGATTAAGGGATGTAGACAGCAGATAGCTGTAAAAGAAGGATTTAGAGAAGGATTATGTGACAGGAAGTCTCTGAGTGAACCAATGAAGCAGTTAACAATTGTGACTAGACAAGGAATTGGCCCGGAAGGGTGGGGGGTGTGCATAGTAATTGTCTCCCCTGTGCTAGCAATCAAGCAGAAACCAGAATAATCAAAGGACCATTTAAACATTGATAAATTACCCAAAACTACAAAAGAAAACCAGTACCTTTTGGTGTTAGTTATCATACTGCTGGCACCAAAGTTTTGTTCAGATCTGTTCTCTGTTGTCATGTTCAAATTTCAAGTTCCCAAAAGTAATTAGTAGTGATTAAGGTCCAAGCTTGGTGGCAAAAGTTTTAAAAAGTTTGTGTAAAGCCATAAAAATCCAGCACAGGGTTGCAGAACACAAAAATCCACAGACTGGTTAAAAACTGGCTTTAACTAGGATGCCAGATATTCTGCTTATCTGTAACCTTGGTGGTTTCAGATTTCAAATTCTCACAGGCAAGAGAGAACACTAGGGTTGTTTCCCAGGGGGGAAATAATACAGCCCCTGCACAGGGTCCACATTACAGGATGCCCAATTAATGTTTAATCAAAATGGAGCTTTGCAAAAGCAGCACATTACAATCAACCAAATTATTACTGCTGAATTTAAGCAGTAAAAAAGGCCCCAAAAGCCACAAAACAAAATTGGGAATTTACATGCAATAATAGACTGGCCCGTGGGATCCTTTTTCATGCCAAGACAGGTTTTAGTAAGTGGGCTGGACCTTTTGCCATTATTGACAAGGCTGATCCAAATTAAAACAGTTTAATGGTGCAGCTACTTCTTGACATGAGCAGCAACCCACATCCAGACCCGAATTTGTCAAACTGTCTGTGATACAAATGGCAAAAGGCAACATTCTTCCTTGGTTTATTCCTCTGAATGGAACATTAAGAACAAGGGGGGAGGGGGAGTATTACTTAACCTGTTGTGTTTTATTTATTCAGAAAGTAGGACATGCACCCTTCCTTTATCTTGTGTGTGATGTCCCTAATGTGGCCCCTGCCATCAACAATGCCTATGGCTCCTAAACACCCAAAAATCCCAAGCCTTGCCATACCCACATGACTCCCACACCCTGCCTTTGATGCCAACCAAATCTCAGTCCCAGCTTCCTTTTGCCAAACAACTCCCAAGCCCAGAATCCTGTGCCAGATGATGCCCTGAGGGACAACACCCCGTTGCTCCAATCCACTACCATGCAGAATATTTGTCCACACAACAACGCAGACCCTATCTCCATGAATTGCAGCTCCTGCTTTGCAAGCAACGCAATTTGTTTTATATATTACAGCCATACCCATACCAGCACCCAAGATAGCAATGTTTTTGTACTTTTGCAAAGCCCATGATCCTGTTTTGGGCTGCGAATGGAACCTGAACACACCAAGCTGCTGTGTTCTGCCTAGCCAATGACATCTATCGGGCAGTCTTGCTGCTACATCACTGAACTGCTGTGTTAATAAAATTGTTCCAACCACCCCTTATCCCTGCCCAAATACAAGCATACTCTCAGCACCACGATCTACGCGCTGATGGAACCCATGTAGCAGACATCGTGAACACCTGTCTACCTGTTGTTAAGAATGACATTTGGGGGGAGGAGGTTGTAAATGTCACACTTAAATGGAAAAATGTTTTGCAATGTACTATCAATAATGTTAAAAATGTATGGATTTCTAGGGCATGCACATTAGGAATGCAGAATGATATTGTGTGGGAAAAATTAAAATTTCCTGGGGAATTGACTATTTTCAAAAATGACACACAAATCCAGTCTCCATGGGACCCAGCTTTCTGCATTCTAAACCCAGGGTATAGATGCAGAAGCAACTTTGCAATCCCAAGAGAGGATTATGTAAATGCATATGTTATCTGGACTGGATTACCCCAGCCACACCCACATAATACCTCATCCATACAAACACAATGGGACAAATGTGTACACATAAGGGATGGGTACATACAGTTTGTAAATCTGACCATCAAACTGGCAGCATATAACATCAGTAGAAGACAAGCACAGTGTGCACCATATGTTGAGCCACTCTTTGAAGCCTGGTTGCAATCCTTTCAATATTTAAGAACAGGGGGGGAATTTGGCCAGTCAACCCAGACATACTAGAGATGTGTCAGGTTGGATAGGCACGGGTGGAGCTGTATTGAATAGCATAGATATTGAAACAATGGCCAATAAATTGGGAACTGCAGGAGTATTATTGGGTTCACTACGCCAGCCCCTAATTAACAGCAACCAAGTTCTCCAGGAGGGACTAAAGCATCTGGTTCTCACTTTACCTGATTGGTATAGGTTAATGAGACAACAAATAATAACTACAGATAATACTATCATGGCATTGGCCAATACAACAAGAATGGCTATTCAGTGCACACAGTAGCAAGAAAGAGCATTGAGTGTACTGGATGACATCATTGAAAACTTAGAATCAGTAAAAATGCATAGACACCTGTGGCCAATTTCTGGCATTAGAGAAAACATTGACCCTGGCTGGACCAAGGTCCTGGCCCACCACATCGCATACTTACCAACTGGGATAACCTTACACATTCAAGTAGCCACCCCAAAGGGAAGAAAATCACACAAGTACTCACTGAAGTAGAATACACCACTAAGCACTCATTCTGGGAAAGTATTTTTGGCTGGTCACCAACCTGCAACTGGGGTATTAAATCTCTTGATCCATCCAATTATTATTATTCTGGTAATTCAAGTAATATGTTGTTTATTACTGTGGTATGCATTGTATGTTGAATCAGAAAGAAAATAGTTCCTTTAAGACGCAGAGCATTCTATGTTGTCCCAAAGTATCAATAAGTGATGTGTTAACTGGGAATGGCCCAGTTAAAAAGGGGGGACTGTTATGATATGGATTGGGCCCAAATAAGATGCTAATTTCTCTGCTACAATGTAACTGAATCAGAAGTGCTTCTTCTGACACAAATGTTCCAGGACAGACATTGAATGTTACTGTAACTCACTCTTTTACGATGTAACCAAAAGTATATTTGTATTTATGAGTATGTAACTTTTTGAATGTAACTTTTGTGTAGGCCATTGTAGCTGTTTAAAACTATGTAGAATGTTAGAAATTAGGCAAGACGTTATTGAGTACACGTATTCATTCATTGAGTCAAAAGAACAGAAAGTGCTGTTAGGAAAGATGGTAATAAATTGGTCAGAGGAAACAGATGATGCTAAAGGGTAAGCAGAAAACCTAATGTTCCCAAAACAACTAAATGATCCATAAGCCACAGGAACATCGAGAGACAAAGGGAAGGTCAGGACCTGATACCAGAGTTAAACTGTAAGAGCGAGCAGAAATGGCCTTATCTGATAACCAGATGCCTCTTAGAAGGATGTGGGCTGACCCAGGGCCAAGGGGTCAGACCCCCCCTCTCCAGAGGGAGGGGTGGACCAGACCCTATCAGCCAGGGCAAGCACACACACCAATGACTAGGCACAAGGTAGCCCAGACCTGAGCAACCAATGGGAGTACTCCACAGGCTCCACACGAGTGACTCCCTGACACCTGACCCTGCCTCTCTACTCTGGCCCAACTACTATCCCGCTCCCAACCATGACGTGGCCGTGTGGGAATGGAGTGAGTGGCTGCTGCTTAAAGCCCCACTGCAGATGGTTGGGTGGGGCAAACAGCAACCAGACAGATGAGCTACCGCATCTTGGGAAACCTTACCCCATTTTGGATAAGGCTGCTACATGCTGCATCCTCAGCCTTTTTCTGAGGACACAGTGTGTAGCAGCCAGCTGCCTGGCCTGCAGTGGAGGAACATCTGGTGGCCACTGGCCATACGATGCACTGCAACATGTGGGAAGGCTTTCCAGAGTGGGGTAAGACTGTCCAAGGCGTAGTAGGCATCTCATGTGGCTGCATCCATAGTTTTTAAAACACAAAGCCAGGCAAAGATCCGCAGCACTCTATTCTTGGATCACTTTTCCATTAATTTTCTTTCAAGGTTTCTTTGAGGCAATTATACGTTGCTTCTGGAATGGTTCTTCAATTTGGACAGTGAGCGTGGCATCAGCTGACAGACAGTGGTTGTGATTTATAAATTATCACTGGGATTTATTCATAGTCTGAACAGCTGCCAACCAAAGCTTGCAGAGCTGTGGATGACAAACCAGAAGAACTTGAGGAAAAAGGTTGGGTGGGATTTGTAGACTCCTACAGAGTGATTATGTTATTGATGTTCAAAAAGAAGAAATGGACTGCTCCAAGATATTCGCACTTGAAGGCACACAGACATTGGGCAAATTCCTGACCTCACTGAAATCAACGGCAAATCTTCCTGTGTATTTTAATAGTAAAGGATCAGGGTTAGTGGGTAGAAAGCCCACAGTCATGGTGTGGAGCTCCCAATTAAAACCACAAAGGAGAAGCCCTTTGGGTCATTGTTTTTGTGAAGCTGTGGTGAATTCAGCCAGTCACCAGCCCAGGAGAGATTAAATCCACCTTGGGAAATGGACTGCAAGTGGTGATTTGGAGGAGTGGATTGTGTTTTGATTTAGGTTTAATTTTGATCTTTGAGTTCTTTGTGGTTCTGGAGTTTGTCTGCTTCCACAGGAGATGGAACTGCATGGCATCCAGGGAACAACGGCATGGGGCACGGGCATGAGATTCTCCTGCCTGGTGCTCTGGAGCTTGCTGATACCAGGGTCCTTTACTGTTTTGTTTATTATAGGGTCACCTTCTGCACATGTGTAAATGCACACACACAGAGGGCTGCACCCCCTTACACTAGGGTGGTCATAATGCCCCTTTAAAAGAGGACTATTATGAAAAATACATGTTGCAGGGTTTCATTGGTTCCAGCGCAGCCCTGCACCATGTATTTTCCATAAGCATATTCTTTTAAAGGGGAGGTATGGTAACCCTACCTTACACACACAGGTTCCCCACAGAGGCTGCACACTCCTACTTGCTTGCTTCTCAACCAACTGTAGCAGGCTCTAAAACTTTAAGAGACAAAACACAAAAAGCACAAAAATTGGTGCTGAAAACAGGATAGAAATCAGAATAGAAATCAGAAATACAAAATTTGTCCACCTTGTACATCCGTAGCAATAAGCCTATGTAGTAGGTGAAACTGAGGAAGCAGCTTACATCCATTCTTTAAAAACGGTGGTACAGAGTGAAATACAGGGTAATTTCAGATGTGACAGGCCGTTCAGCCCGCCAGCTGAATCCTGGACTGGGATCTCTCTCAGATCCTGGTCTGTGATGAAGCCGGCCATCCTTTAGACGTGCTGGCTCCATCACTCTGGGGAATCTCAGAGGGGGCATGGCGATGTGGCGTGATGTGCAGCTGCACAGCCCCACCCCTCCCCCACCCCACGTTCCCTCGGCTGTCTGCCCTTAGGGAGACGGGCGGACATAGTAGCCAATGAGGCTGCTGCACCCGATCCCATATCGTGGTTTGGGGCATGATTCCGGAAAGGGGCAAGGTTAAGGTAACTGATGATACTTTTGCCCCTTTCCTGATTGTGACCCATCTAACCATGGCTCTGGACCTGAGGCCGGCCTCACGTCCAGAACCGTGGATAGCTTTGACCCCTGCCAGAGATTCACTGTGATGAACATCTGGTGGGGGTCAAACAGACGTTCACAGACTCGCCACCACCACAGGAAATCCACTGTGATCCACTGTGGTGAAAGGCAATTTTGTAACGTCTTAAATTACCCACAGACTGTAGGTTTGCTATCTCTTTGATCTGAGTCTCATACAGGCCAAAATGGGAGTCTCAAGATCAAACCACAAGAAGTGGCAAACTTAACAAGGCAGTGATCTACAAACCACTTACTCCAGAGTAGGGATGGGCAAACAGATCGTGGTTCGGGTTCGGTTCGGTCCGGTCCAGTTCACCCGTTCAGTTCGCCCGTTCAGTTCGGTCGCCGAGTTTGGGTTCGGCCATTCGGCTCAGTCGTGTTCTGTTCGTCCATTCGGAAAAAGTATCGTGAGAGCCCTTGATTGCATCAGAAACAAGAAATTTGAGTGCATGTGGAGCTTGTGTGGGTGACCGAGTGTGTGTTGTGGCTGGCAGGGTGTTTGGTTTTGATTCGTGTGTTTTGGCTGTGTGGTGTGTGTTGATTTTGGTTTGGCTGGCTGGTGGGTGCTGTGTTTTGGGTGTGTCTGTTAAATTTTTATTTTTTTTTTAAATGGAGAAGAAGGTGAACAGTGCCACCACCGTTAATGCTGGGCCTGGGGGAAGGCCAAGGTGGTGGAACCGGTGGTGGAGGAAGAGGTTCCTCCTGCCACTGCTGTTGGACCTTCGGTGGTGGAGGAGGAGCCAGAGCCGGCGGGTACAGGAGGTGCTGCTGCCACTGCTGCCAGGTTTGCAAACTTTTTTTTTACTTTGAAGACAAGAAACCTAAGGCTCTATCCATTAGAGCGAGCTCACTGGTGTGTGGATGGGTGCGTGGGTGGTGGGCATCAATCAGGCACAAACAGTGGGCATCAGCGGGTAGCAGCAGATGTCTGCCACAGAGAGAGAGGGTACTGTAGTGTGGGGAATGGTTCCAGGCGGTCAAGGTGCGGGAACAGAAGGTGGAGGCGTACGCAGAGTACGTCTCCACCAAGATGGCCGACCTGGAACTCTTCTGCCAGTCAGTCTCCAACTGGCAGGTGGCAGGTGGCCGTGGCAGGGGCCATCGACTATGCCATCGAGCACAGCTATGAAATGCCAACGGGTGTGATGCCCCCTGCCCTATCTCCCGTGCACCCCTTCTGCCTTTCCCTCAACTTCTGGGGGGCAGGCCCAAAGACTGAATAAATAGATAGATAAGTTTCCTTTCTAGTTTAAAATGTTTGGTTTTTGTTTTATAATAATGTTGTTCTTGTTCTTATTTTGTTAATAAAAGTTATATTTGTTGTTATTGTTATGAGCTTTGTTTGAACTTTCCAATCTTTTATCCCTCTGTGCGGAAGTTCAGGTTGGCAGGTGGCAGAATCTCATACAACTTGTTGATCCCTACCAGCAGCACCTGGCACCACATGTAGTGTAGTTAAGGTATTAACCCAAAGATGTGCCAGCAGCAGGGTCTCAACTTGCAGACAGCCCCCCAGGAGGGACAGAGCTTGTGACTGTGTGGGTGTGTCAGAGAGAAAGAAAGGCAGGCTCCTTGGCAGCAGGCAGCGGAAGCTGGTGGTTGGAGGGGCTTTTATTTCCATCAGCTTCAGCAGGCATCCACGGGTGGGTGAGGAGGAGTAGGCTATTTGCGAGGGGGCAGGCTGGCGTGCAGGCACCGGGCTTCTGGATGCAGTGGAATGGAATGCAGCCCCCAGTGACTGGAATGATGGTCCCAGAATCTCATTGATGGTTCCTGGGATGGGCTGTCATGACTGATTCAGGTACAATGGAATGACAGCCTATGTGAGTTTAATGATAATTATTTCCCTAGAATTAGTGCATGGTTGGGCACACTTCATTCAATCAAGCAATAGGTGGTAGCAGCAGGTACAGGAATGCACACAGGCAGGCAGGCACAGAATCTCATACAACTTGAGTTGTCGATCCCTACCAGAAGCACCTGGTACCACATGTAGTGTAACTAAGGTACATTGACCCCAAGATGTGCCAACAGCAGGGTCTCAACTTGCAGACAGGCCCCCAGGAAGGGCAGGGCTTGTGTCTGTGTGGATGTGCCAGAGAGAAAGAGAGACAGGCTCCTTGGCAGGGGGCGGTGGGTGCTGGTGATTACAGTGAATTGCTGGTTGCCAGGATACAGAATCCTTTGCACAGACAGCATATAGGCATGGGGGCCATTCGCACCAGCAGATAATGGGTTGCCAGAGTACAGAACCCTTGGCACAGACAGCATATAGGCCTGGGGGCCATTGGCATTAGCAGCAGCAGACACTGGTTGCTGGGGTAGGCAGCCAGGTGGCGTGGCATGAATGGCAGTCAGGCAGACTGAGACAGGATTCGAGCTTTGCAACCTGGGCAGGTGGGCAGGCAGGCAGCGTGGCATGAGGCAGTAGGGCAGGTGGACTTGGACAGGCTTTGAACTAGGCAACCTGGGTGGACAGACAGGGACCTTGGCATGGGAGGCAGGAAGGCGGATTGAGGCATGCTTTGAGCTTGGTGGCAAGCTGGGCGGACAGACAGGCAGCATGGCATGGGAGGCAGTAGGGCAGGCAGGATGGAACATTGGCAGCAGGGCACTCAGATAGGCTAGCAGAGACTGTGTAGTGTGAGAGAGCGAGAGCCGTGGAGCTGTGGCACCACAGTCTGACTCAGAGTGGAGCAGGAAGGGAGCTTAAAGCTTGGGGCCAGGAACCCAATCAGCTGCAGGAAGTCATTGTCCTCCACAATTGAGAAGGGCTGCCCATTCAGGGTAATCATTTCTGCCAACATGCACTTCGCTTTCTCTTGGAAGCCAGTGCCACGGCGCCCTGCCGATGGCCTTGACAGATTCCCCCACCCCAGCTCCTCCATGGTGGACTGACGGCGCTGCTGGGGAGGTTCCTGCTGCTGTTCTGCCCCCCTAGCAGGAGGAATACTGCTCCTGCTGCTAGAGGCAGCAGTTGGTGCTGGTGCAGGACATTTGCCTGCTGAAGGAGTGGGGCGACTGGACACTGCAGTTAGGAACCCGCTTGCATCCACTTCCCCTGCCTTCCCGCTGAGCAGCAGAGCACTGTGGCATGACTTTAGGTGCCTTGCCATTGCCGTTGTCCCCAGGTTGCTGAGCACCTGCCCACGTTTTACCACCTTTTTTCACACAGTGCACTGCACCTCTCTGGGATCATCTGC
Source organism: Sphenodon punctatus (assembly GCA_003113815.1). Lineage (NCBI taxonomy): Eukaryota > Metazoa > Chordata > Lepidosauria > Sphenodontia > Sphenodontidae > Sphenodon > Sphenodon punctatus. Next base: position 1,618,627 of record QEPC01000571.1, read on the forward strand.
CCGCACCTGCTTGAAATGATCCCAGACTGAGGGAGACTTCTGAAACGCCTGCTCTTCAGGAACAGTGACTAACTCAGAAGGTGTTGGGAAGGGGGGAGGCAATCAGTTTTGTTTCTTGCTGCGACCGCCTCACAGCAAGTCCCATTGGCTCCATGCAGCCTAGCCCGTGGCCAATCACAGACTGCGAAGTCAGTGTTCTGAGGCGAAAAGGGAAGGTGATTGGGCAGACTGGCTGCTACTCCAAGCCTCTCCATCCCTGGTGCCTGGAAGTCTGCTCCTCAGCTGACTCCCCCTCCCTGTCACCTTTTGCCTTCCAGTGACACATTTTTGCCACCCGAACGCGATCCGAACTGACCAAACTGTTCGGTCATTTCGACGTTCGGAATAAAGTTTGGTTTGGTCAGGTCGGGTTTGGATTCGGTCATCTGAACAGGCCGAGTTCGAGCCGAACTCTGAACTTCTGAACTGCGTTTGCCCATCCCTAGTCCAGAGTAACCTCATTAAAGCCCTGAGGGCACATGCTTCCACAGAAATATAGCTCATAGGTTAATTTGAACCACCTCAGTTCTTTTTATGAAGTGAGGACTGCATTCTGATTAGTCTGTATGAATTTTTCAGAATGAGGACCAGGCCATGGACCAATTCGCCCAAAATAACCCAATATCTTTAACAAATCTCTTTTCACAAACAAAAAGCATGGTATGAGTGACTGAGAACTGCCTCCTTGGGTCACTTTAAGCCCTCTTATTGGAGACAGACTCAGCATAACTCTCGGGCAGGGGCCGTGTCTATCTTATTCTCTGTACAGCGCCAGGAACATCACTGGCGCTATATAAAAGCTTATAATAATAATAAAGAAGTAACTTGCTTATTTTCCATTTTCTAAAGACTATAGCAATTCACAAGCAGGTCTCTAGGGGTGCAGCCACACGAGACACTTACTACACCTTGGGCAGCCTTATTCCACTCTGAGCATCCTTGTCATGTGGCTGGAAGCCAGCATATGTTCCCCCTCTCACATGGTGGGGCAGGCAGCTGGCTACTATGTGCTGCATCCTTGGAAAAAGGCCAAGGACGCAGCACGTAGCAACCTTACCCAAAATGGAGTAAGGCTGCCCAAGGTGAGGTAGCTCTTCTGCCCAGTTGGCAAGGCCCACTGCAGGGCTTTGACCGGCGGCTACTCGCTCCAGGTCCACACAGCCACATCATGACCGGGGATGGGATTGTGGTCGGGCCAGGGAAGAGAGGTGGGGCAGGGCTGGGTGCCCACTCGTGACTGGTGCTTGGCCTGCCCCACACCATGGCGGGAGGTTTGACAGCAGTTTTCCCACCTGACTTCTCCATGGGGAGGCCAATCGTCTGCCCTACTCCCCACACTGGCCCCGCAGTGTGGCAGCTGTGTTTGCCTGCCACGGCACTGCATGGGGATCAGGCCTTCTGCAGCTCATATGACTGCATCTTTCCTGTCATATTCCTTGGAACTAAAACTACCTTGAACTCACCCAAGCTCTCACTGCCTTGAGAAAACAGTCATTAAAAAGCTGGCAAACTTATCTCCATAACTGATATGTAATAAAAAGACTTCTCATGTGCCCAAATGATAACTTTAGAATACTTCATTTAGCTAAATATTTTTCAGACCCTATATATCTGGAACATTAAAAGCTTATTAATGATATAAATATATATAATGCTTTTGTATTTCACTAGCAAGTTTCACTGAAGCTATCTAGAGTTATTGGGGAGTTAATAACCAGGTACAACCATCCAGACAGGAAAAAATGTCCTGCTACTTCTAAGAAGCATTGCTTAAACTGGTATTTGATCCCACACGCAGTGAAAACACAGCTGGAAGAAAGCAAACACACAAAAAGCAATTGCAGCAGAGAGTTTTTAATTGCACATGATTTGTGATGTCTCTTTTCAAGTGTGTGTGAGAGAAGCTGGAAACTGGAAGAATTTACAAGTGTTAAAACCATTGCTATTGTTAACACAGTAAATAAGAGTAGCGTAATGTTCCTTTAAAGAGTATGTGAGCTGTCTGTACCCAATATTTGATTAGCACTGATTGTTAATAAATGAGTGAAATGAAATTATTTGTACTACTGAGGCAAGTGCTGGGTCTATCTCTTGAGTATGAGGATGAGAATCCAGAACATAGTTTTATTACCTTTATAGTGTATCAAATAACAGAAAATTGTAGTTATTAAGAAACGCAGCAGGAAGAAAATAGGAATGCAGACCTGATTGCAACCCTACAACCTTCTAACAGATCCAGTTAGAAGATGTGACTGCAGAAGAGACTGGATGGAATTGTGAAAGGGTCACGGAGCGACACACACTGAATTTGCTCTCACGGCTGAGATGAGGAGAAACCATTTGATCTCTAATCTTGATTCAGACTATCTCCCTCCAGGGGCCTCTGATTAAGTACTCCCTCAATGTCATGAACCCTCATCCAATTGCTATTTGGCTTTCACGTCTTCCACCCAATTAAAATTCAAGACACACAGTTACTCCTTCGAAAACCCTCTTCTTTCCGCTTTTCCTGTTCATTTCTAGTTTCTGGGCCATGCCCCATTTAATGGCAACCCAAATCAGCTCCTGTGTCACTTTTCCCCACTAAACTTTCCCTTTCTGATCAAGTTGGGTTACTAAGCATACTTTAACCCAAACACATTCACACCAGGCCAGTTAGCAAAGCTTCGTCTAAGCAAAACTTTGTAAAGGCCAGTGATCACCTGACAACCCCTACAATGGAGTTGCTTGTGTTTGTCACAACCTAACAAAGAATAAGATACACAGTGTTTGCATAGTTAGGCCTTGCATATTGGTCGCTTAATATATTTGGATTTAATTCTGTGTGGACTTGTGCATATTGGGTTTGAGGGTTTTTGGCATGAAGAGCAAATATGTAAAAGACAAACAAAAGATTTGTCTGCACAAGAACATTGTACTCGTTTTTGTAGAATTCCCGTATTTTGGTGTCTTGTATGCATTTTCCCAATTAAAGTATAATGTTGGTGGTTTTCTTATTCCTTTCCTTTTTGCTCTGTTCTGTTACACACACTTAAACTTTAATATTGCTTTTGTTGTCTCTCTCTACAGGATGCAATGTCATGTGCTGAATTTTTAATTTAACTTTTTCTCTAACAAATGTGGACGCAAACTTCCAAGACAATTTAAAGTGCTTGAAAGATAAATACGTTGTGTAGTGGCATTTTTAGAAGTTTGATTTCAGGAATGGATTTTATTTATTTATTTATTTATTTTATCGATTTCTACCCTGCCCCTCCTGCAACCAGCTCGGGGTGTCTTCCAACAGTAAAAAATGCAATACATAAAAACAATTTAAAAACAACAATAATAATAACAATCATATATAAAATTATTAAAACAGGGCCTGGGCTCCATTTAAACAATAAATAAGGTAGGGGAGTTAAAAAACTTAAACCCCCCCTCCCCCAAAGGCCTGGGCGAACAGCCAGGTTTTACAACCTCGCTGGAATGTCAACAGGCTCGGGGCCAGGCGGGCTTCCTCCGGAAGGGAGTTCCAAAGGTGCGATCCGGCCACCGAGAATACCCTCTCCATTGTGACCCCCTCCTTAACACGGGGGACCTCCAAGAAGGCACCCCCGAAGGAGGTGAACCGAAGGAGCCGCTCTGGGGTGTGGAGGGCGAGGCGGTCCCTGAGGTATGAGGGGTCCAGACCATGAAGGACTTTATAGATCAACACCAAAACCTTGAACCTGGCTCGGCAAGCTTTCGGCAACCAGTGCAGAGCCTGGAGCACAGGTGTAATATGCTCCCGACAACACATCCCCGTAAGGAGATGAGCCGCCGCATTCTGCACTAGCTGCAGCCTCCGAACCAGGTACAAGGGAAGCCCCACGTAGAGTGCGTTGCAGTAGTCCAGCCTCGAGGTGATGAAGGCATGGATAAGGGAGGCCAGGTCCAGGCCGGAGACAAACGGACGCAGCCTACGCACCAGACACAACTGGCGGAAGGCAGCCTTAGCGACTGCCTCCACCTGCTGCTCCAGACGGAGGTCTGCGTACAATATCACCCCCAGACTCTGGACCTGCTGAGCTATAGGAGAGTGAACCCCCCCCAACCAGCGGGGCCACTACTTCCCTCACTCTCCCCACCAACATCACCTCCGTCTTATCGGGGTTGAGCTTCAGTCTGCTCTGCCGCATTCATTCCGCCACGGCCTCCAAACGTTGGGATAGCAGCGAGACGGCAGGGTCTGGGTCAGTTGAAAAAGAGAGGTACAGCTGAGTATCATCAGCATACTGGTGACACCGCACCCCGAACCCTCTCACGACCTCCCACAAGGGTTGCATGTATACATTAAATAATAATGGAGACAGAATATTCTAGGAAATTTATTGCCCTGATCTGATCTGGACGGCTGTTCCATCGATGGCCTCGTCGAGCTGTGGAACATCTTGCTGACTGAGGCCAATGATCGGATAGCTCCGAGACATCCGCTCCCCAGGCATCAGCACCACAGGCCTCCCTGGTTTTCAGAGGGGCTGCGGTTGCTGAAGCAGGAGGGAAGGTGGTTGGAGTAACGATGGCATTGTTCACGTGCTGAAGCCGACAGGTTGTGGCAGCAGCATAGAGTGAGTTTACGAGCCTATGCCATTGCTATGCGAACAGCAAAGAAAGTGTTCTTTGCTGCTCTTATAGCATCTTCTAAATCCCGTCCAGTGGAGCTGTTCCAGGTGGTGTGGGGGCTGGTCAAGTTGGTCTCCCTCCCCCTTGGAGTGGAGTCATCTAGTGCCTGCTGTGACTTGTTTGTGGATTATTTTGCAGACAAAATCACTCAGATTCACCATGGTTTTGACACTGCATTTTCTGCAGTAGGGCAATTGGAGGTTATGGAGGTCTCACCTTGTCCTTGTTTTTGGGATCAGTTTTAGATGATGACCCCTGCCGATGTGGAGGATGTTCTTGGGGCTGTCAGGGCCACCTGTTGTGAACTGGACCCTTGCCCGTCCTGGTTGGTTAAGGCCTGGACGATGGGGCTGTTGCTGGTGGGGGTGGTCAGTGCCTTCCTTAGGGAGGGCAGGGTGTCGGGCTGCCTCAAGGAGTCAGTAGTGCGATCCCTGCTCAAGAAACCATTGCTTGATGTTGACTCCTTTGTCAGCTATCGGCTGGTCTCTAACCTCCCCTTTTTAGGGAAGGTTATTGAGCGAGTAGTGGTCCGGTAGTTGCAGGACCATCTGGATCATGTCGATTTTCTTGATCCCTCTGTCACGGGGGTCAGAGTATTAGGGGAGAAAGGACAGGGGAGACCTCACCCCCCGAGGACAAGGAGGAGGAAGGACTGCCAGGGGGGTTAGGGGATATGGGGATCAAGGACGGGGGAGACCTCACCCCTCGAGGGCAGGGAGGAGGAAGGAACCCAGTGGGGAGGGGAAGTGTTACAGGGAAGAGGACCTCTCAGTATGTCTTGGAGTCCCAAGAGACTACTCTCCTCTTGCAGCCAGGGAATCCAGCTTCAGAGAGGGTCTAGTTCATCACTGAGGTCAAGGAGAAGTAGTAAGACCCCACACCAAGAAGAGAAGGGAAAACAAGGGGATCAAAAACACAGGGTTCCTGATGCTAAGGGGAAGGCAGCAGGGAGCTGTAATTCTGGGAACCCCCAGGGAAGACCAGGACCTAAGGGCCTTAGTCCAGGGGTTTTTCTGGAACAGGGCCAAGGAACAGGGCATTGGGGAACTAGGCCAGGACTCACAATACACGGAACACAGTATTCCCCATGAAGGGTACTAGATACAAGGGCTATAGGAGGGACCGCAAGGTGGGCAGCAAGCCAAGACATACAATACATGAAACACGGTACACTCTAAGAGGGTGTCACAGAGGAACATACGTTCACACACGTGTAACATGGGCCTACATGTAGACTACAAGTCTGGTAAATATGTAAAGCAAAAGGTTCCACATGTGTGTAATGTTACAATTGAGAACTGTAAAACCCAGATCAGGACTGTGACACGTGACCAAACTCCAGGAAGTAGGGACAGTTAAAAGATTGTGTATTGGCAAAACCCTTGCCAGATGGAACCCCATGGAGATGCAAATTGATTGTCATGTTTGCCTGGGTTGCCTACGTGACAGGCCTCACATTTCTCTGAGGCGGGAAACCCGAGACAAAGGGACCATGACAGATACTTAAGCAAGGGCCATTAGGCCAGCTTCGCTATTGCTTGCCCAGAGCCACCTTGAGCACTCTCATCTGCATCTTGCCAGCAAACAAGGCTGGAAGACATGAACTGAGAGAGGGGACTTTGCTTTCTAGCAACTCTAAGTCTGGAGACCCAGTTGCTTACATGATACATCAAGGGCTGAGAAGAACTTATGGACCTTTGTAGGGTAAGATGCTTATTTAGGAACTCAACCAGTATAGATCAGGAATGCATTAAATTTACCTTTGATTTCTAGTAACCACTCTGTATCAACAATCTTGCTTATGTAATCAATAAACTAACTTCTTATCTTTATGAAGAAGTGTCTGTGTCTAACATTGGAACACAAGTGAGCAACAAGAGTTCTCAAGCTCTTGCGAACCC